>CANJKZ010001043.1:0-111234 GCA_947471745.1 Closterium sp. Naga37s-1
GGGCGTGGGAGGGTTGCGAGCATCTTCGGTCATCGGCGCTCGCGAATGAAGAGCGCCCGCTGCACTTCCTGCACATGTGCGAATCCTTTTGCGTTTTGGGGCTGGAAGCGCTCTTTCCGAGTGTTATTCTTCAGCGGGTCACGTGGCTGCGCTTGTCTGGGTCTATTGCTAAGCCAGCAAGGGCGTGGGAGGGTTGCCAGCATCATCAGTAATCGGCTCTTGCGAATGAAGAGCGCACGCTGCACTTTCTGCACATGTGTGGATCCTTCCGCGTTTTTGGGGCTGGAAGCGCTCGTTCCGAGCGTTTTTCTTCCGCCGGCGGCACATGGTTCGCTTGTCTGGGCCTATTGCAAAGCCAGCAAGGGCGTAGGAGGGTTGCGAGCATCATCGGTCATCGGCGCTCCGCGTATGAAGAGGGCCCGCTGCACTTCCTGCACATGTGCGGATCCTTCGCGTTTTGAGGCTGGAAGCTCGATCCGATCGTATTTCTTCCGTCTGGTCATGTGGCTGCGCTTGTCTGGGCCTATTGCCAAGCTAGCAAGGGCGTGGGAGGGTTGCGAGCATCATCGGTCATTGACGCTTGCGAATAAAGAGCGCCTACTGCACTTCCACACATGCGCGGATCCTTCCGCGTTTTGGGGCTGGAAGCGCTTCTTCCGAGCGTTTTTCTTCTTCCGCCGGCGGCACGTGGCTGCACTTGTCTGGGCTTATTGCCAAGCCAGCAAGGGCGTGGGAGGGTTGCGAGCATCATCGGTCATCGCGCTCGCGAATAAAGAGCACTTGCTGCACTTCCTGCACATGTGTGGATCCTTCCACGTTTTGGGGCTGGATGCGCTCGTTCCGATCGTTTTTCTTCCGTCTCGTCATGTGGCTGCGCTTGTCCGGGCCAATTGCCAAGTTAGCAAGGGTGTGGGAGGGTTGCGAGCATCATCGGTTATTAACGCTCGCGAATAAAGAGCGCCTGCTGCACTTCCTGCACATGAGCGGATCCTTCCGCGTTTTGGGGCTGGAAGCGCTCGTTCCAAGCGTTTTTCTTCCCCGTCGGCGGCACGCGGCTGCGCTTTTCTGGACTTATTGCCAAGCCAGCAAAGGCGTAGGAGGTTTGCGAGCATCATCGGTCATCGGCGCTCGCGTATGAAGAGCGCCCGCAGCACTTCCTGCGCAATGTGCGGATCCTTCCGCGTTTTGGGGCTGGAAGCGCTCGTTCCGATCGTTTTTCTTCCGTCTGGTCACGTGGCTGCGCTTGTCTAGGCCTATTGCCAAGCCAGCAAGGGCGTGGGAGGGTTGCGAGCGATCATTGTGTTATCGACGCTCGCGAATGAAGAGCGCCCGCTACACTTCCTGCACATGTGCGGATCGTTGCGCGTTTGGTGGATGGAAGCGCTCGTTGCGAGCGTTTTTCTTCCACCGGGTCACGTGGTTGCTCTTGTCTAGGCCTATTGCCAATCCAGCAAGGGCGTGGGAGGGTTGCAAGCATCATTGGCCATCGGCGGTCGCGAATGAAGAGCGCCCGCTGCACTTCCTCCACATGTGCGGATCCTTGCGCGTTTTGAGGCTGGAAGCGCTCGTTACGAGCGTTTTTCTTCCACCGGGTCACGTGGATGCGCTTGTCTGGGCCTATTGCCAAGCCAGCAAGGGCGTGGGAGGGTTGCGAGCATCATTGATTATTGGCGCTCGCGAATGAAAGAGAGCCGCTGCACTTCCTGCGCATGTGCGGATCCTTGCGCGTTTTGAGGCTAGAAGCGCTCGTTCCAAGCGTTTTTCTCCACCGGACCAAGTGGCTGCGCATTTCTGGGCCTATTGCCAAGCCAGCAAGGGCATGGGAGGGTTGCGAGCATCATTGGTCATTGTCGTTCGCGAATGAAGAGCGCCCGCTGCACTTCCTGCACATGTGCGGATCCATGCGCGTTTTGAGGCTAGAAGCGCTCCTTCCGAGCGTTTTTTCTTCCACGGGGTCACATGGCTGCGCTTGCCAAGCCAGCAAGGGCGTGAGAGGGTTGCAAGCATCATTGGCCATCGGCGCTCGCGAATGAAGAGCGCCCGCTGCACTTCCTCCACATGTGCGAATCCTTGCGCGTTTTGAGGCTGGAAGCGCTCGTTCCGAGCGTTTTTCTTCCACCGAGTCACGTGGATGCTCTTGTCTGGGCCTATTGCCAAGCCAGCAAGGGCGTGGGAGGGTTGCAAGCATCATTGGCCATCGGCGCTCGCGAATGAAGAGCGCCCGCTGCACTTCCTGCGCATGTGCGGATCCTTGCGCGTTTTGAGGCTGGAAGCGCTCGTTCCCGAGCGTTTTTCTTCCACCGGGTCATGTCGATGCGCTTGTCTGGGCCTATTGCAAAGCCAGCAAGGGCATGGGACGGTTGCGAGCATCATTGGTCATTGGCGTTCGCGAATGAAGAGCGCCGGCTGCACTTCCTGCACATGTGCGGATCCTTGCGCGTTTGGAGGCTGGAAGCGCTCGTTTCGAGCGTTTTTTTTCCATTGGGTCACGTGGCTGCGCTTGTCTTGGCCTATTGCCAAGCCAGAAAGGGCGTGGGAGGGTTGCGAGCATCATTGGCCATTAGCGCTCTCGAATGAAGAGCGCCTGCTGCACTTCTTGCACATGTTCGGATCCTTCCGCGTTTTGAGACTAGAAGCACTCGTTCCGAGCGTTTTTCTTCCACCTGGTCATGTGGCTGCGATTGTCTTGGACTATTGCCAAGCCAGCAAGGGCGTGGGAGGGTTGCGAGCATCATTGGCTATCGGCGCTCTCGAATGAAGAGCGCCTGCTGCACTTCCTGCACATGTGCGAATCCTTCCGCGTTTTGAGGCTAGAAGCGCTCATTCCGAGCATTATTATTCCACCGGGTCACGTGGCTGCGCTTGTGTGGGCCAATTACCAAGCCACAAGGGCGTGGGAGGGTTGTGAGCATCATTGGCCATCGGCGCTCTCGAATGAAGAGCGCCCGCTGCACTTCCTGTACATGTGCGGATCCTTGCGCGTTTTGATGTTGGAAGCGCCCGTTCCGAGCGTTTTTCTTCCACCGGGTCAAGTGGCTGCGCTTGTCTGGGCCTATTGCCAAGCCAGCAAGGGCATGGGAGGGTTGCGAGCA
This sequence comes from Closterium sp. Naga37s-1, assembly GCA_947471745.1. Lineage (NCBI taxonomy): Eukaryota > Viridiplantae > Streptophyta > Zygnematophyceae > Desmidiales > Closteriaceae > Closterium > Closterium sp. Naga37s-1. The sequence goes on from CANJKZ010001043.1 coordinate 3,093, forward strand.
TCATCAGTCATCGGCGCTCGCAAATTAGGGAGCGCCCGCTGCACTTCCTGCACATGTGCGGATGCTTCCGCGTTTTGGGGTTGGAAGCGCTCGTTAGGAGCGTTTTTCTTCCGCCGGGTCACGTAGCTGCGCTTTTCTGGGCCTATTGCCAACCCAGCAAGGGCGTGGGAGGGTTGCGAGCATCTTCGGTCATCGGCGCTCGCGAATGAAGAGTGCCCGCTGCACTTCCTGCATATGTGCGGATCCTTTTGCGTTTTGGGGCTCGAAGCGCTCTTTCCGAGCGTTTTTCTTCCGCCGGGTCACGTGGCTGCGCTTTTCTGGGCCTTTTGCCAAGCCAGCAAGGGCGTGGGAGGGTTGCGAGCATCATCGGTCATCGGCGCTCGCGAATGAAAAGCGCTCGCTACACTTCCTACACATGTGCGGATCCTTCCGCACATTTGGGCTAGAAGCGCTCGTTCCGAGCGTTTTTCTTCCACCTGGTCACGTGGCTGCGATTGTCTCGGCCTATTGCCAAGCCAGCAAGGGCGTGGGAGGGTTGCGAGCATCTTTGGCTATCGGAGCTCTCGAATGAAGAGCGCCCGCTGCACTTCGTGCACATGTGCGGATCCTTCCGCGTTTTGAGGCTAGAAGCGCTCGTTCCAAGCGTTGTTCTTCCACCGGGTCACGTGGCTGCGCTTGTGTGGGCCTATTGCCAAGCGAGCAAGGGCGTGGAAGGGTTGTGAGCATCATTGGCCATCGGTGCTCTCGAATGAAGAGCGCCCGCTGCACTTCCTGCACATGTGCGGATCCTTGCGCGTTTTGATGCTGGAAGCACCCGTTCCGAGCGTTTTTCTTCCACCGGGTCACGTGGCTGCACTTGTCTGGGCCTATTGCCAAGCCAGCAAGGGCATGGGAGGGTTGCGAGCATCATCAGTCATCGGCGCTCGCAAATGAAGAGCGCCTGTTGCACTTCCTGCACATGTGCGGATGCTTCTGCGTTTTGGGGTTGGAAGCGCTCGTTAAGAGCGTTTTTCTTCCGCCGGGTTACGTGGCTGCGCTTTTCTGGGCCTATTGCTAACCCGGCAAGGGCGTGGGAGGGTTGCGAGCATCTTCGGTCATCGGCGCTCGCGAATGAAGAGCGCCCGCTGCACTTCCTGCACATGTGCGGATCCTTTTGCGTTTTGGGGCTGGAAGCGCTCGTTCCGAGCGTTATTCTTCCGCCGGGTCACGTGGCTGCGCTTGTCTGGTTCTATTGCTAAGCTAGCAAGGGCGTGGGAGGGTTGTCAGATTCATCAGTAATCGGCTCTCGCGAATGAAGAGCGCACGCTGCACTTTCTGCACATGTGTGGATCCTTCCGCGTTTTGGGGCTGGAAGCGCTCGTTCCAAGCGTTTTTCTCCCGTCGGCGGCACGCGGCTGCGCTTTTCTGGGCTTATTGCCAAGCCAGCAAGGGCGTAGGAGGGTTGCAAGCATCATCGGTCATCGGCGCTCGCGTATGAAGAGCGCCCGCTGCACTTCCTGCGCATGTGCGGATCCTTCCGCGTTTTGGGGCTGGAAGCGCTCGTTCCGATCATTTTTCTTCCGTCTGGTCACGTGGCTGCGCTTGTCTAGGCCTATTGCCAAGCCAGCAAGGACGTGGGAGGGTTGCGAGCATCATCGGTCATTGTTGCTCGCGAATAAAGAGCGCCTGCTGCACTTCCTGCACATGCGCGGATCCTTCCGCGTTTTGGGGCTGGAAGCGCTTGTTCCGAGCGTTTTTTTTCCACCAGCGGCACGTGGCTGCACTTGTCTGGGCCTATTGCCAAACCAGCAAGGGCGTGGGAGGGTTGTGAGCATCATTGGTTATCGACGCTCGCGAATGAAGAGCGCCCGCTACACTTCCTGCACATGTGCGGATCGTTGCGCATTTGGTGGATGGAAGCGCTCGTTGCGAGCGTTTTTCTTCCACCGGGTCACGTGGTTGCTCTTCTCTGGGCCTATTGCCAAGCCAGCAAGGGCGTGGGAGGGTTGCGAGCATCATCGATCATCGGCGCTCGCGAATAAAGAGCACTTGCTGCACTTCCTGCACATGTGTGGATCCTTCCACGTTTTGGGGCTGGATGCGCTCGTTCCGATCGTTTTTCTTCCGTCTCGTCATGTGGCTGCGCTTGTCCGGGCCAATTGCCAAGTTAGCAAGGGTGTGGGAGGGTTGCGAGCATCATCGGTTATTAACGCTCGCGAATAAAGAGCGCCTGCTGCACTTCCTGCACATGAGCGGATCCTTCCGCGTTTTGGGGCTGGAAGCGCTCGTTCCAAGCGTTTTTCTCCCGTCGGCGGCACGCGGCTGCGCTTTTCTGGGCTTATTGCCAAGCCAGCAAAGGCGTAGGAGGTTTGCAAGCATCATCGGTCATCGGCGCTCGCGTATGAAGAGCGCCCGCTGCACTTCCTGCGCATGTGCGGATCCTTCCGCGTTTTGGGGCTGGAAGCGCTCGTTCCGATCGTTTTTCTTCCGTCTGGTCACGTGGCTGCGCTTGTCTAGGCCTATTACCAAGCCAGCAAGGGCGTGGGAGGGTTGCGAGCATCATTGGTTATCGACGCTCGCGAATGAAGAGCGCCCGCTACACTTCCTGCACATGTGCGGATCGTTGCGCGTTTGGTGGATGGAAGCGCTCGTTGCGAGCGTTTTTCTTCCACCGGGTCACGTGGTTGCTCTTGTCTAGGCCTATTGCCAATCCAGCAAGGGCGTGGGAGGGTTGCAAGCATCATTGGCCATCGGCGGTCGCGAATGAAGAGCGCCCGCTGCACTTCCTCCACATGTGCGGATCCTTGCGCGTTTTGAGGCTGGAAGCGCTCGTTACGAGCGTTTTTCTTCCACCGGGTCACGTGGATGCGCTTGTCTGGGCCTATTGCCAAGCCAGCAAGGGCGTGGGAGGGTTGCGAGCATCATTGATTATTGGCGCTCGCGAATGAAGAGAGCCGCTGCACTTCCTGCGCATGTGCGGATCCTTGCGCGTTTTGAGGCTAGAAGCGCTCGTTCCAAGCGTTTTTCTCCACCGGACCAAGTGGCTGCGCATTTCTGGGCCTATTGCCAAGCCAGCAAGGGCATGGGAGGGTTGCGAGCATCATTGGTCATTGTCGTTCGCGAATGAAGAGCGCCCGCTGCACTTCCTGCACATGTGCGGATCCATGCGCGTTTTGAGGCTAAAAGCGCTCCTTCCGAGCTTTTTTCTTCCACGGGGTCACATGGCTGCGCTTGCCAAGCCAGCAAGGGCGTGAGAGGGTTGCAAGCATCATTGGCCATCGGCGCTCGCGAATGAAGAGCGCCCGCTGCACTTCCTCCACATGTGCGAATCCTTGCGCGTTTTGAGGCTGGAAGCGCTCGTTCCGAGCGTTTTCTTCCACCGAGTCACGTGGATGCTCTTGTCTGGGCCTATTTCCAAGCCAGCAAGGGTGTGGGAGGGTTGCAAGCATCATTGGCCATCGGCGCTCGCGAATGAAGAGCGCCCGCTGCACTTCCTGCGCATGTGCGGATCCTTGCGCGTTTTGAGGCTGGAAGCGCTCGTTCCGAGCGTTTTTCTTCCACCGGGTCATGTCGATGCGCTTGTCTGGGCCTATTGCAAAGCCAGCAAGGGCATGGGACGGTTTCGAGCATCATTGGTCATTGGCGTTCGCGAATGAAGAGCGCCGGCTGCACTTCTTGCACATGTGCGGATCCTTGCGCGTTTGGAGGCTGGAAGCGCTCGTTTCGAGCGTTTTTTTTCCATTGGGTCACGTGGCTGCGCTTGTCTTGGCCTATTGCCAAGCCAGAAAGGGCGTGGGAGGGTTGCGAGCATCATTGGCCATTAGCGCTCTCGAATGAAGAGCGCCTGCTGCACTTCTTGCACATGTTCGGATCCTTCCGCGTTTTGAGACTAGAAGCACTCGTTCCGAGCGTTTTTCTTCCACCTGGTCATGTGGCTGCGATTGTCTTGGACTATTGCCAAGCCAGCAAGGGCGTGGGAGGGTTGCGAGCATCATTGGCTATCGGCGCTCTCGAATGAAGAGCGCCTGCTGCACTTCCTGCACATGTGCGAATCCTTCCGCGTTTTGAGGCTAGAAGCGCTCATTCCGAGCATTATTATTCCACCGGGTCACGTGGCTGCGCTTGTGTGGGCCAATTACCAAGCCAACAAGGGCGTGGGAGGGTTGTGAGCATCATTGGCCATCGGCGCTCTCGAATGAAGAGCGCCCGCTGCACTTCCTGTACATGTGCGGATCCTTGCGCGTTTTGATGCTGGAAGCGCCCGTTCCGAGCGTTTTTCTTCCACCGGGTCACGTGGCTGCGCTTGTCTGGGCCTATTGCCAAGCCAGCAAGGGCATGGGAGGGTTGGGAGCATCATCAGTCATCGGCGCTCGCAAATTAGGAGCGCCCGCTGCACTTCCTGCACATGTGCGGATGCTTCCGCGTTTTGGGGTTGGAAGCGCTCGTTAGGAGCGTTTTTCTTCCGCCGGGTCACGTAGCTGCGCTTTTCTGGGCCTATTGCCAACCCAGCAAGGGCGTGGGAGGGTTGCGAGCATCTTCGGTCATCGGCGCTCGCGAATGAAGAGTGCCCGCTGCACTTCCTGCATATGTGCGGATCCTTTTGCGTTTTGGGGCTCGAAGCGCTCTTTCCGAGCGTTTTTCTTCCGCCGGGTCACGTGGCTGCGCTTTTCTGGGCCTTTTGCCAAGCCAGCAAGGGCGTGGGAGGGTTGCGAGCATCATCGGTCATCGGCGCTCGCGAATGAAAAGCGCTCGCTACACTTCCTACACATGTGCGGATCCTTCCGCACATTTGGGCTAGAAGCGCTCGTTCCGAGCGTTTTTCTTCCACCTGGTCACGTGGCTGCGATTGTCTCGGCCTATTGCCAAGCCAGCAAGGGCGTGGGAGGGTTGCGAGCATCTTTGGCTATCGGAGCTCTCGAATGAAGAGCGCCCGCTGCACTTCGTGCACATGTGCGGATCCTTCCGCGTTTTGAGGCTAGAAGCGCTCGTTCCAAGCGTTGTTCTTCCACCGGGTCACGTGGCTGCGCTTGTGTGGGCCTATTGCCAAGCGAGCAAGGGCGTGGAAGGGTTGTGAGCATCATTGGCCATCGGTGCTCTCGAATGAAGAGCGCCCGCTGCACTTCCTGCACATGTGCGGATCCTTGCGCGTTTTGATGCTGGAAGCACCCGTTCCGAGCGTTTTTCTTCCACCGGGTCACGTGGCTGCACTTGTCTGGGCCTATTGCCAAGCCAGCAAGGGCATGGGAGGGTTGCGAGCATCATCAGTCATCGGCGCTCGCAAATGAAGAGCGCCTGTTGCACTTCCTGCACATGTGCGGATGCTTCTGCGTTTTGGGGTTGGAAGCGCTCGTTAAGAGCGTTTTTCTTCCGCCGGGTTATGTGGCTGCGCTTTTCTGGGCCTATTGCTAACCCGGCAAGGGCGTGGGAGGGTTGCGAGCATCTTCGGTCATCGGCGCTCGCGAATGAAGAGCGCCCGCTGCACTTCCTGCACATGTGCGGATCCTTTTGCGTTTTGGGGCTGGAAGCGCTCGTTCCGAGCGTTATTCTTCCGCCGGGTCACGTGGCTGCGCTTGTCTGGGTCTATTGCTAAGCTAGCAAGGGCGTGGGAGGGTTGTCAGATTCATCAGTAATCGGCTCTCGCGAATGAAGAGCGCACGCTGCACTTTCTGCACATGTGTGGATCCTTCCGCGTTTTGGGGCTGGAAGCGCTCGTTCCGAGCGTTTTTCTTCCGCCGGCGGCACATGGTTGCGCTTGTCTGAGCCTATTGCCAAGCCAGCAAGGGCGTAGGAGGGCTGTGAGCATCATCGGTCATCGGCGCTCGCGTATGAAGAGTGATCGCTGCACTTCCTGCACATGTGCAGATCCTTCTGCGTTTTGAGGCTGGAAGCTCGATCCGATCGTATTTCTTCCGTCTGGTCACATGGCTGCGCTTGTCTGGGCCTATTGCCAAGCCAGCAAGGGCGTGGGAGGGTTGCGAGCATCATCGGTCATTCACGCTTGCGCATAAAGAGCGCCTGCTGCACTTTCTACACATGCGCGGATCCTTCCGCGTTTTGAGGCTAGAAGCGCTCGTTCCGAGCGTTTTTCTTCCACCGGGTCACGTCGCTGCACTTGTCTGGGCCTATTGCCAAGCCAGCAAGGGCGTGGGAGGGTTGCGAGCATTATTGGTCATCGGTGCTCACAAATGTAGAGCGCCCGCTGCACTTCCTCCACATGTGCGGATCCTTGCGCGTTTTGAGGCTGGAATCGCTGGTTTCGAGCATTTTTTGTTCCACCGGGTCACGTGGCTGCACTTGTCTGGGCCTATTGCCAACCCAGCAAGGGCGTGGGAGGGTTGCGAGCATCAATGGTTATCGGCGCTAACGAATGAAGGGCGCCCGCTGCACTTCCTGCACATGTGCGGATCCTTGCGCGTTTTGAGTCTCAAAACGCTCATTCCGAGCATTATTCTTCCACCGGGTCACATGGATGCGCTTGTCTGGGCCTATTGCCAAGCCACCAAGGGCGTGGGAGGGTTGCAAGCATCATTGGTTATCGCCGCTCGCGAATGAAGAGCGCCCGCTGCACTTCCTGCACATGTGCGGATCCTTGCGCGTTTTGAGGCTGGAAGCGCTCGTTCCGAGCGATTTTCTTTCACCGGGTAACGTTGCTGCACTTGTCTGGGCCTATTGCCAAGCCAGCAAGGGCGTGGGAGGGTTGCAAGCATCATTGGCCATCGGCGCTCGTGAATGAAGAGCGTCTGCTGCACTTCCTCCACATGTGCGAATCCTTGCGCGTTTTGAGGCTGGAAGCGCTCGTTCCGAGCGTTTTCTTCCACCGAGTCACGTGGATGCTCTTGTCTGGGCCTATTGCCAAGCCAGCAAGGGCGTGTGAGGGTTGCGAGCATCATTAGTCATCGGCGCTCGCGAATGAAGAGCGCCCGCTGCACTTCCTGCACATGTGCGAATCCCTGCGTGTTTTGAGGCTAGAAGCGCTCGTTCCGAGCGATTTTCTTCCACCGGGTCTCGTGGCTGCGCTTTTCTGGGCCTATTGCCAAGCCAGCAAGGGCGTGGGAGGGTTGCAAGCATCATTGGCCATCGGCGCTCGCAAATGAAAAGCGCTCGCTGCACTTCCTCCACATGTGTGTATCCTTGCGCGATTTGAGGCTGGAAGCGCTCGTTCCGAGCGTTTTTCTTCCACCGGGTCACGTGGATGCGCTTGTTTGGGCCTATTGCCAAGCCAGCAAGGGCGTGGGAGGGTTGCAAGCATCATTGATTATCGGCGCTCGCGAATGAAGAGAGCCCGCTGCACTTCCTGCACATGTGCGGATCCTTGCGCGTTTGGAGGCTGGAAGCGCTCGTTTCGAGCGTTTTTCTTCCACCGGGTTACGTGGCTGCGCTTGTCTGGGCCTATTGCCAAGCCAGCAAGGGCGTGGGAGGGTTGCGAGCATCATTGGCCATCAGCGCTCTCGAATGAAGAGCGCCCGCTAAACTTCTTGCACATGTTCGAATCCATCCGCGTTTTGAGACTAGAAGCGCTCGTTCCGAGCGTTTTTCTTCCACCTGGTCACGTGGCTGCGATTGTCTTGGCCTATTGCCAAGCCAGCAAGGGCATGGGAGGGTTGCGAGCATCATCAGTCATCGGCGCTCGCAAATGAAGAGCGCCCGCTGCACTTCCTGCACATGTGCGGATGCTTCAGCGTTTTGGGGTTGGAAGCGCTCGTTAAGAGCGTTTTTCTTCCGCCGGGTCACGTGGCTGCGCTTTTCTGGGCCTATTGCCAACCCAGCAAGGGCGTGGGAGGGTTGCGAGCATCTTCGGTCATCGGCGCTCGCGAATGAAGAGCGCCCGCTGCACTTCCTGCACATGTGCGGATCCTTCCGCGTTTTGGGGCTGGAAGCGCTCTTTCCGAGCGTTATTCTTCAGCCGGGTCACGTGGCTGCGCTTGTCTGGGTCTATTGCTAAGCCAGCAAGGGCGTGGGAGGGTTGCCAGCATCATCAGTAATCGGCTCTTGCGAATGAAGAGCGCACGCTGCACTTTCTGCACATGTGTGGATCCTTCCGCGTTTTGGGTTTGGAAGCGCTCGTTCCGAGCGTTTTTCTTCCACCGGCGGCACATGGTTGCGCTTGTCTGGGCCTATTGCCAAGCTAGCAAGGGCGTGGGAGGGTTGCGAGCATCATCGGTCATTGACGCTTGCGAATAAAGAGCGCCTACTGCACTTCCCACACATGCGCGGATCCTTCCGCGTTTTGGGGCTGGAAGCGCTTCTTCCGAGCGTTTTTCTTCCGCCGGCGGCACGTGGCTGCACTTGTCTGGGCTTATTGCCAAGCCAGCAAGGGCGTGGGAGGGTTGCGAGCATCATTGGTTATCGGCGCTCGCGAATGAAGAGTGCCTGCTGCACTTCCTGCACATGTGCGGATCCTTCCATGTTTTGAGGCTGAAAGCGCTCGTTCCGAGCGTTTTTCTTCCACTGGGTCACTTGTCTGCGCTTGTCTGGGCTTACGCAAGGGCGTGGGAGGGTTGCGAGCATCATCGGTCATCGGCGCTCGCGAATAAAGAGCACTTCCTGCACTTCCTGCACATGTGCGGATCCTTCCACGTTTTGGGGCTTGATGCGCTCGTTCCGATCGTTTTTCTTCCGTCTCGTCATGTGGCTGCGCTTGTCCGGGCCTATTGCCAAGTTAGCAAGGGTGTGGGAGGGTTGCGAGCATCATCGGTTATTGACGCTCGCGAATAAAGAGCGCCTGCTGCACTTCCTGCACATGAGCGGATCCTTCCGCGTTTTGGGGCTGGGAGCGCTCGTTCCAAGCGTTTTTCTCCCATCGGCGGCACGCGGCTGCACTTTTCTGGGCTTTTTTCCAAGCCAGCAAGGGCTTAGGAGGGTTGCAAGCATCATCGGTCATCGGCGCTCGCGTATGAAGAGCGCCCGCTGCACTTCCTGCGCATGTGCGGATCCTTCCGCGTTTTGGGGCTGGAAGCGCTCGTTCCGATCGTTTTTCTTCCGTCTCGTCATGTGGCTGCGCTTGTCTGGGCCTATTGCCAAGTTAGCAAGGGCGTGGGAGGGTTGCGAGCATCATCAGTTATTGACGCTCGCGAATAAAGAGCGCCTGCTGCACTTCCTGCACATGAGCGGATCCTTCCGCGTTTTGGTGCTGGAAGCGCTTGTTCCAAGCGTTTTTCTCCCGTCGGCGGCACGCGGCTGCGCTTTTCTGGGCTTATTGCCAAGCCAGCAAAGGCGTAGGAGGTTTGCGAGCATCATCGGTCATCGGCGCTCGCGTATGAAGAGCGCCCGCTGCACTTCCTGCGCATGTGCGGATCCTTCCGCGTTTTGGGGCTGGAAGCGCTCGTTCCGATCGTTTTTCTTCCGTCTGGTCACGTGGCTGCGCTTGTCTAGGCCTATTGCCAAGCCAGCAAGGGCGTGGGAGGGTTGCGAGCATCATTGGTTATCGACGTTCGCGAATGAAGAGCGCCCGCTACACTTCCTGCACATGTGCGGATCGTTGCGCGTTTGGTGGATAGAAGCGCTCGTTGCGAGCGTTTTTCTTCCACCGGGTCACGTGGTTGCTCTTGTCTAGGCCTATTGCCAATCCAGTAAGGGCGTGGGAGGGTTGCAAGCATCATTGGCCATCGGCGCTCGCGAATGAAGAGCGCCCGCTGCACTTCCTCCACATGTGCGGATCCTTGCGCGTTTTGAGGCTGGAAGCGCTCGTTACGAGCGTTTTTCTTCCACCGGGTCACGTGGATGCGCTTTTCTGGGCCTATTGCCAAGCCAGCAAGGGCGTGGGAGGGTTGCGAGCATCATTGATTATTGGCGCTCGCGAATGAAGAGAGACGCTGCACTTCCCGCGCATGTGCGGATCCTTGCGCGTTTTGAGGCTAGAAGCGCTCGTTCCAAGCAATTTTCTCCACCGGACCAAGTGGCTGCGCATTTCTGGGCCTATTGCCAAGCCAGCAAGGGCATGGGAGGGTTGCGAGCATCATTGGTCATTGTCGTTCGCGAATGAAGAGCGCCCGCTGCACTTCCTGCACATGTGCGGATCCATGTGCGTTTTGAGGCTAGAAGCGCTCCTTCCGAGCGTTTTTCTTCCACCGGGTCACATGGCTGCGCTTGCCAAGCCAGCAAGGGCGTGAGAGGGTTGCAAGCATCATTGGCCATCGGCGCTCGCGAATGAAGAGCGCCCGCTGCACTTCCTCCACATGTGCGGATCCTTGCGCGTTTTGAGGCTGGAAGCGCTCGTTCCGAGCGTTTTCTTCCACTTAGTCATGTGGATGCACTTGCCTGGGCCTATTGCCAAGCTTGGGAGGGTTGCGAGCATCATTGGTTATCGGCGCTCGCGAATGAAGAGCGCCCGCTGCACTTCCTGCACATGTGCTATTTCTTGCGCGATTTTAGGCTAGAAGCGCTCGTTCCGAGCGTTTTTCTTCCACCGAGTCTCGTGGCTGCGCTTGTCTGGGCCTATTTCCAAGCCAGCAAGGGCGTGGGAGCATCATCGGTCATCGGCGCTCGCGAATAAAGAGCACTTGCTGCACTTCCTGCACATGTGCGGATCCTTCCACGTTTTGGGGCTGGATGCGCTCGTTCCGATCGTTTTTCTTCCGTCTCGTCATGTGGCTGCGCTTGTCCGGGCCTATTGCCAAGTTAGCAAGGGCGTGGGAGGGTTGCGAGCATCATCGGTTATTGACGCTCGCGAATAAAGAGCGCCTGCTGCACTTCCTGCACATGAGCGGATCCTTCCGCGTTTTGGGGCTGGAAGCGCTTGTTCTGAGCGTTTTTCTCCCGTCGGCGGCACGCGGCTGTGCTTTTCTGGGCTTATTGCCAAGCCAGCAAGGGCGTAGGAGGGTTGCAAGCATCATCGGTCATCGGCGCTCGCGTATGAAGAGCGCCCGCTGCACTTCCTACGCATGTGCGGATCCTTCCGCGTTTTGGGGCTGGAAGCGCTCGTTCCGATCATTTTTCTTCCGTCTGGTCACGTGGCTGCGCTTGTCTAGGCCTATTGCCAAGCCAGCAAGGTCGTGGGAGGGTTGCGAGCATCATCGGTCATTGTTGCTCGCGAATAAAGAGTGCCTGCTGCACTTCCTGCACATGCGCGGATCCTTCCGCGTTTTGGGGCTGGAAGCGCTTGATCCGAGCGTTTTTTTTCCACCAGCGGCACGTGGCTGCACTTGTCTGGGCCTATTGCCAAACCAGCAAGGGCGTGGGAGGGTTGCGAGCATCATTGGTTATCGGCGCTCGCGAATCAAGAGCGCCCGCTACACTTCCTGCACATGTGCGGATCGTTGCGTATTTGGTGGATGGAAGCGCTCGTTGTGAGCGTTTTTCTTCCACCGGGTCACGTGGTCGCTCTTGTCTGGGCCTATTGCCAATCCAGCAAGGGCGTGGGAGGGTTGCAAGCATCATTGGCCATCGGCGCTCGCGAATGAAGAGCGCCCGCTGCACTTCCTCCACATGTGCGGATCCTTGCGCGTTTTGAGGCTGGAAGCGCTCGTTACGAGCGTTTTTCTTCCACCGGGTCACGTGGATGCGCTTGTCTGGGCCTATTGCCAAGCCAGCAAGGGCGTGGGAGGGTTGCGAGCATCATTGATTATTGGCGCTCGCGAATGAAGAGAGCAGCTGCACTTCCTGCGCATGTGCGGATCCTTGCGCGTTTTGAGGCTAGAAGCGCTCGTTCCAAGCGTTTTTCTCCACCGGACCAAGTGGCTCCGCATTTCTGGGCCTATTGCCAAGCTAGCAAGGGCATGGGAGGGTTGCGAGCATCATTGGTCATTTTCGTTCGCGAATGAAGAGCGCCCGCATCACTTCCTGCACATGTGCGGATCCGTGCGCGTTTTGAGGCTAGAAGCGCTCCTTCCAAGCGTTTTTCTTCCACCGGGTCACATGGCTGCGCTTGCCAAGCCAGCAAGGGCGTGAGAGGGTTGCAAGCATCATTGGCCATCGGCGCTCGCGAATGAAAAGCGCCCGCTGCACTTCCTCCACATGTGCGGATCCTTGCGCGTTTTGAGGATGGAAGCGCTCGTTCCGAGCGTTTTCTTCCACCGAGTCACGTGGATGCACTTGCCTGGGCCTATTGCCAAGCCAGCAATGGCGTGGGAGGGTTGCAAGCATCATTGGCCATCGGCGCTCGCGAATGAAGAGCGCCCGCTGCACTTCCTGCACATGTGCTCTTTCTTGCGCGTTTTTAGGCTAGAAGCGCTCGTTCCGAGCGTTTTTCTTCCACCGAGTCTCGTGGCTGCGCTTCTCTGGGCCTATTGCCAAGCCAGCAAGGGCGTGGGAGGGTTGCAAGCATCATTGGCCATCGGCGCTCGCGAATGAAGAGCGCCCGCTGCACTTCCTGCACATGTGCGGATCCTTGCGCGTTTTGAGGCTGGAAGCGCTCGTTCCGAGCGTTTTTCTTCCACCGGGTCACGTCGATGCGCTTGTCTGGGCCTATTACCAAGCCAGCAAGGGCGTGGGAGGGTTGCGAGCATCATTGGTTATCGGCGCTCGCGAATGAAGAGAGCCCGCTGCACTTCCTGCACATGTGCGGATCCTTGCGCGTTTTGAGGCTGGAAGCGCTCGTTCCGAGCGTTTTTCCTCCACCGGGTCACGTGGCTGCGCTTGTCTGGGCCTATTGCAAAGCCAGCAAGGGCATGGGACGGTTGCGAGCATCATTGGTCATTGGCGTTCGTGAATGAAGAGCGTCGGCTGCACTTCCTGCACATGTGCGGATCCTTGCGCATTAGGAGGCTGGAAGCGCTCGTTTCGAGCGTTTTTTTTCCATTGGGTCACGTGGCTGCGCTTGTCTGGGCCTATTGCCAAGCCAGAAAGGGCGTGGGAGGGTTGCGAGCATCATTGGCCATTAGCGCTCTCGAATGAAGAGCGCCCGCTGCACTTCCTGCACATGTGCGAATCCTTCCGCGTTTTGAGGCTAGAAACGCTCGTTCCGAGCGTTTTTCTTCCACCGGGTCACGTGGCTACGCTTGTGTGGGCCTATTGCCAAGCCAACAAGGGCGTGGGAGGGTTGTGAGCATCATTGGCCATCGGCGCTCTCGAATGAAGAGCGCCCGCTGCACTTCCTGTACATGTGCGGATCCTTGCGCGTTTTGATGCTGGAAGCGCCCGTTCCGAGCGTTTTTCTTCCACCGGGTCACGTGGCTGCGCTTGTCTGGGCCTATTGCCAAGCCAGCAAGGGCATGGGAGGGTTGCGAGCATCATCAGTCATCGGCGCTCGCAAATTAGGAGCGCCCGCTGCACTTCCTGCACATGTGCGGATGCTTCCGCGTTTTGGGGTTGGAAGCGCTCGTTAGGAGCGTTTTTCTTCCGCCGGGTCACGTAGCTGCGCTTTTCTGGGCCTATTGCCAACCCAGCAAGGGCGTGGGAGGGATGCGAGCATCTTCGGTCATCGGCGCTCGCGAATGAAGAGTGCCCGCTGCACTTCCTGCATATGTGCGGATCCTTTTGCGTTTTGGGGCTCGAAGCGCTCTTTCCGAGCGTTTTTCTTCCGCCGGGTCACGTGGCTGCGCTTTTCTGGGCCTTTTGCCAAGCCAGCAAGGGCGTGGGAGGGTTGCGAGCATCATCGGTCATCGGCGCTCGCGAATGAAAAGCGCTCGCTACACTTCCTACACATGTGCGGATCCTTCCGCATTTTTGGGCTAGAAGCGCTCGTTCCGAGCGTTTTTCTTCCGCCGGCGGCACGTGGCTGCGCTTGTGTGGGCCTATTGCCAAGCTAGCAAGGGCGTGGTAGGGTTGCGAGCATCATCGGTTATTGGCGCTCGCGAATGAAGAGCGCCCTCTGCACTTCCTCCACATTCGCGGATCCTTCCGCGTTTTGGGGCTGGAAGCACTCATTCCGAGCGTTTTTCTTCCGTCGGGTCACGTGGGTGCGCATGTCTGGGCCTGTTGCTAAGCCAGCAAAGGCGTGGGAGGGTTGCCAGCATCAGCAGTCATCGGTGCTCGCGAATGAAGAGCGCCCGCTGCACTTTCTGCACATGTGTGGATCCTTCCGCGTTTTGGGGCTGGAAGCGCTCGTTCCGAGCGTTTTTCTTCCGCTGGTGGCACGTGGCTGCGCTTGTCTGGGCCTATTGCCAAGCCAGCAAGGGCATGGGAGGGTTGCGAGCATCATCAGGTATCGGCGCTCGCAAATGAAGAGCGCCCGCTGCACTTCCTGCACATGTGCGGATGCTTCAGCGTTTTGGGGTTGGAAGCGCTCGTTACGAGTGTTTTTCTTCCACCGGGTCACGTGGATGCGCTTTTCTGGGCCTATTGCCAAGCCAGCAAGGGCGTGGGAGGGTTGCGAGCATTATTGGTCATCGGTGCTCACAAATGAAGAGCGCCCACTCCACTTCCTGCACATGTGCGGATCCTTCCAGGTTTTGAGTCTGAAAGCACTCGTTCCGAGCGTTTTTCTTCCACCGGGTCACTTGTCTGCGCTTGTCTGGGCCTATTGCCAAGCAAGCAAGGGCGTGGGAGGGTTGCGAGCATCATTGGTTATCGGCGCTCGCGAATGAAGAGCGCCCGCTGCACTTCCTCCACATGTGCGGATCCTTGCGCGTTTTGAGGCTGAAAACGCTCGTTCCGAGCGTTATTCTTCCACCGGGTCACGTGGATGCGCTTGTCTGGGCCTATTGCCAAGCCAGCAAGGGCGTGGGAGGGTTGCGAGCATCATTGGTTATCGGCGCTCGCGAATGAAGAGAGCCCGCTGCACTTCGTGCACATGTGCGGATCCTTGCGCGTTTTGAGGCTGGAAGCGCTCGTTCCGAGCGTTTTTCTTCCATCGGGTCACGTGGCTGCGCTTGTCTGGGCCTATTGCAAAGCCAGCAAGGGCATGGGACGGTTGCGAGCATCATTGGTCATTGGCGTTCGCGAATGGAGTGCGCCCGCTGCACTTCCTGCACATGTGCGGATCCTTGCGCGTTTGGAGGCTGGAAGCGCTCGTTTCGAGCGTTTTTCTTCCACCGGGTTACGTGGCTGCGCTTGTCTGGGCCTATTGCCAAGCCAGCAAGGGCGTGGGAGGGTTGCGAGCATCATTGGCCATCAGCGCTCTCGAATGAAGAGCGCCCGCTGCACTTCTTGCACATGTTCGAATCCTTCCGCATTTTGAGACTAGAAGCGCTCTTTCCGAGCGTTTTTCTTCCACCTGGTCACGTGTCTGCGATTGTCTTGGCATATTGCAAAGCCAGCAAGGGCATGGGACGGTTGCGAGGATCATTGGTCATTGGCATTCGCGAATGAAGAGCGCCGGCTGCACTTCCTGCATATGTGCGGATCCTTGCGCGTTTGGAGGCTGGAAGCGCTCGTTTCGCGCATTTTTTTTCCATCGGGTCACGTGGCTGCGCTTGTCTTGGCCTATTGCCAAGCCAAAAAGGGCGTGGGAGGGTTGCGAGCATCATTGGCCATTAGCGCTCTCGAATGAAGAGCGCCCGTTGCACTTCTTGCACATGTTCGGATCCTTCCGCATTTTGAGACTAGAAGCACTCGTTCCGAGCGTTTTTCTTCCACCTGGTCATGTGGCTGCGATTGTCTTGGACTATTGCCAAGCCAGCAAGGGCGTGGGAGGGTTGCGAGCATCATTGGCTATCGGCGCTCTCGAATGAAGAGCGCTCGCTGCACTTTCTGCACATGTACGGATCCTTCCGCGTTTTGAGGCTAGAAGCGCTCGTTCCAAGCGTTGTTCTTCCACCGGGTCACGTGGCTGCGCTTGTGTGGGCCTTTTGCCAAGCCAGCAAGGGCGTGGGAGGGTTGTGAGCATCATTGGCCATCGGCGCTCTCGAATGAAGAGCGCCCTCTGCACTTCCTGCACATGTGCGGATCCTTGCGCGATTTGATGCTGGAAGCGCCCGTTCCGAGCATTTTTTTCTTCCACTGGGTCACGTGGCTGCGCTTGTCTGGGCCTATTTCCAAGCCAGCAAGGGCATGGGAGGGTTGCGAGCATCATCAGGTATCGGCGCTCGCAAATGAAGAGCGCCCGCTGCACTTCCTGCACATGTGCGGATGCTTCAGCGTTTTGGGGTTGGAAGCGCTCGTTAAGAGCGTTTTTCTTCCGCCGGGTCACGTGGCTGCGCTTTTCTGGGCCTATTGCCAACCTAGCAAGGGCGTGGGAGGGTTGCGAGCATCTTCGGTCATCGGCGCTCGCGAATGAAGAGCGCACGCTGCACTTTCTGCACATGTGTGGATCCTTCCGCGTTTTGGGGCTGGAAGCGCTCGTTCCGAGCGTTGTTCTTCCGCCGGCGGCACATGGTTGCGCTTGTTTGGGCCTATTGCCAAGCCAGCAACGGCGTAGGAGGGTTGCGAGCATCATCGGTCATCGGTGCTCGCGTATGAAGAGCGCCCGCTGCACTTCCTGCACATGTGCGGATCCTTACGCGTTTTGAGGCAGGAAGCTCGATCGGATCGTATTCCTTCCGTCTGGTCACGTGGCTGCACTTGTCTGGGCCTATTGCTAAGCCAGCAAGGGCGTGGGAGGGTTGCGAGCATCATCGGTCATTGACGCTTGCGAATAAAGAGCGCCTGCTGCACTTTCTACACATGCGCGGATCCTTCCGCGTTTTGGGGCTGGAAGCGCTTCTTCCGAGCGTTTTTCTTCCGCCGGCAGCACGTGGCTGCACTTGTCTGGGCCTATTGCCATGCCAGTAAGGGCGTGGGAGGGTTGCGAGCATCATCGGTCATCGGCGCTCGCGAATGAAGAGCACTTGATACACTTCCTGCACATGTGTGGATCCTTCCACGTTTTGGGGCTGGATGCGCTCGTTCCGATCGTTTTTCTTCCGTCTCGTCATGTGGCTGTGCTTGTCCGGGCCTATTGCCAAGTTAGCAAGGGCGTGGGAGGGTTGCGAGCATCATCGGTCATTGACGCTCGCTAATAAAGAGCGCCTGCTGCACTTCCTGCACATGAGCGGATCCTTCCGCGTTTTGGGGCTGGAAGCGCTCGTTCCGAGCGTGTTTCTCCCGCCGGCGGCACGCGGCTGCGCTTTTTGTGAGAATTAGCAGGCAGAAACAGAATTGAAGAAAGGAGGGGTTTCACTAGCAGCAGTTGGGATACATATAGCAAACCCTAACTGGGTTGTACTCGCTATAGAGCACCCCACTACAGGCTAGATAATAACATTCTGACACTTTTCTGGGCTTATTGCCAAGCCAGCAAGGGCGTAGGAGGGTTGCGAGCATCATCGGTCATCGGCGCTCGCGTATTGGGGCTGCACATGTGCGGATCCTTCCGCGTTTTGGGGCTGGAAGCGCTCGTTCCGATCGTTCTTCTTCCGTCTGGTCACGTAGCTGCGCTTGTCTGGGCCTATTGCCAAGCCAGCAAGGGCATGGGAGGGTTGCAAGCATCATCGGTCATTGTTTCTCGAGAATAAAGAGCGCCTGCTACACTTCCTGCACATGCGCGGATCCTTCCACGTTTTGGGGCTGGAAGCGCTTGTTCCGAGCGTTTTTCTTCCGCCGGCGGCACGTGGCTGCACTTGTCTGGGCCTATCGCCAAACCAGCAAGGGCGTGGGAGGGTTGCGATTATCATCGGTCATCGGCGCTCGCGTTTGAAGAGAACCTGCTGCACTTCCTGCACATGTGCGGATGCTTCCGCGTTTTGCGTCAGGAAGCGCTCATACTGAGCGTTTTTCTTCCACCGAGTCACATCGCTGCACTTGTTTGGGCCTACAGCCAAGCCAACAAGGGCGTGGGAGGGTTGCGAGCATCATCGGTCATCGGCGCTCGCGAATGAAGAGCGCCCGCTGCACTTCCTGCACTTGTGCGGATCCTTTTGCGATTTGAGGCTGGAAGCGCTCTTTCCGAGCGTTTTTCTTCCGCCAAGTCACATGGCTGCGCTTGACTGGGCCTATTGCCAAGCCAGCAACGGAGTGGGAGGGTTCCGAGCATCATCGGTCATTGGCGCTCGCGAATGAAGAGTGCCCGCTGCACTTCCTGCACATGTGCGGATCCTTCCGCGTCTTGGAGCTGGAAGCGCTCCTTCCGAGCACTTTTATTCCGTCGGGCCATGTGGCTGCCCTTGTCTGGGCCTATTGCCAACCCAGCAAGGGCGTGGGAGGGTTGCGAGCATCTTCGGTCATCGGCGCTCGCGAATGAAGAGCGCCCGCTGCACTTCCTGCACATGTGCGGATCCTTTTGCATTTTGAGGCTGGAAGCGCTATTTCCGAGCGTATTTCTTCCGCCAAGTCACGTGGCTACGCTTGTCTGCGCCTATTGCCAAGCCAGCAACTGTGTGGGAGGGTTACAAGCATCATCGGTCATCGGCGCTCGCGAATGAAGAGCGCCCGCTGCACTTCCTGCACATGTGCGGATCCTTCCGTGTTTTGGGGCTGGAAGTGCTCGTTCCGAGCGTTTTTCTTCCACCGGGTCATGTGGCTGCGTTTTTCTGGGCCCATTGCCAAGCCAGCAAGGGCGTGGGAGGGCTGCGAGCATCATCGGTCATCGGCGCTCAAGAATGAAGAGCGCACGCTGCACTTCCTGCACATGTAAGGATGCTTCCGCGTTTTGGGGTTGGAAGCGCTCGTTCCGAGCGTTTTTCTTCAGCTGCGTCACATGGCTGCACTTGTCTGGGCCTATTGCCAAGCCACAAAGGGCGTGGGAGGGTTGCGAGCATCATCAATGATTGGCGCTCGCGAATAAAGAGTGCCCGCTGCACTTCCTGCACATTCACGATCCTTCCGCGTTTTGGGGCTGGAAGCGGTCGTTTCGAGCGTTTTTCTTCCGCCAGGTCATGTGGTTGCGTTTGTCTGGGCCCATTGCCAAGCCAGCAAGGGCGTGGGAGGGTAGCGAGCATCATCGGTCATCGGCGCTCACGAATGAAGAGCGCACGCTGCACTTCCTGCACATGTGCGGATGCTTCCGCGTTTTGAGGTTGGAAGCGCTCGTTCCGAGCGTTTTTCTTCCACCGCGTCACATGGCTGCGCTTGTCTGGGCCTATTGCCAAGCCACAAAGGGCGTGGGAGGGTTGCGAGCATCATCGGTCATTAGCGCTCGCGAATAGAGAGTGCCCGCTGCACTTCCTGCACATTCACGGATCCTTCCGCGTTTTGGGGCTGGAAGCGGTCCTTTCGAGCGTTTTTCTTCCACCTGGTCACGTGGCTGCGCTTGTCTGGGCCTATTGCCAAGCCAGCAAGGGCGTGGGAGGGTTGCCAGCATCATCGGCCGTCGGCACTCGCGAATGAAGAGCGCCCGCTGCACTTCCTGCACATGTGCGGATCCTTCCGCGTTTTGGGGCTGGAAGCGCTCGTTCCGAGCGTTTTTCTTCCGCCTGGCTGCGATTATCTGGGCCTATTGCCAAGCCAGCAAGGGCATGGGAGGGTTGCGAGCATCATCGGTCATCGGCGCTCGCGAATGAAGAGCGCCCGCTGCACTTCCTGCACATGTGCGGATCCTTCCGCGTTTTGAGGCTGGAAGCGCTCGTTCCGAGCGTTTATCTTCCGCCGGGTTACGTGGCCGCGCTTGTCTGGGCCTATTGCTCAGCCAGCAAGGGCGTGGGAGGGTTGCGAGCATCTTTAGTCATCGGCGCTCGCGAATGAAGAGAGCCCGCTGCACTTCCGGAAGGATCCGCACATGTGCAGGAAGTGCAGCGGTCGTTCTTCATTCGCGAGCGCCGATGACCGATGATGCTCGCAACCCTCCCACGCCCTTGCTAGCTGAGCAATAGGCTTAGACAAGCGCAGCCACGTGACCTGGCGGAAGAAAAACGCTTGGAACAAGCGCTTTCAGCCCCAAAACGCGGAAGGATCCGCACATGTGCAGGAAGTGCTGCGGGTGCTCTTCATTCGCGAGCGCCGATGACTGATGATGCTCGCAACCCTCCCACGCTCTTGCTGGCTGGTAACTGGCCCCGACAAGCACAGCCACATGACCCGGCGGAAGAAAAACGCTCGGAACGAGCGCTTCCACCACCAAAACGCTGAAGGATCCGCACATGTGCAGGAAGTGCAGCGGGCGCTCTTCATTCGGGAGCGCCGATGAGCGATGATGCTCGCAACCCTCCCACGCCCTTGCTGGCTTGGTAATAGGCCCAGACAAGTGCAGCCACGTGACCCGGCGGAAGAAAATCTCTAGGAACGAGTGCTTCCAGCCCCAAAACGCGGAAAGATCGCACATGTGTAGGAAGTGCAGCGGGCGCTCTTCATTCGCGAGCTCCGATGACCGATGATGCTCGCAACCCTCCCACGCCCTTGCTGGATTGGTAATAGGCCCAGACAAGTGCAGCCACGTGACCCGGCGAAAGAAAATCGCTCGAAACGAGCGCTTCCAGCCCCAATACGCGGAAGGATCCGCACATGCGCAGAAAGTGCAGCGGGCGCTCTTCATTCGCGAGCGCCGATGACCGATGATGCTCGCAAGCCTCCCATGCCCTTGCTGGCTTCGTAATAGGCCCAGACAGGCGCAGCCACTTGGTCCAGTGGAAGAAAAGTGCTCGGAAGGAGCGCTTTTAGCTCCAAAACGCGGAAGGATCCGCACATGTGCAGGAAGTGCAGCTGGCGCTCTTCATTCGCGAGCGCCGATGACCGATGATGCTCGCAACCCTCCCACGCCTCTCCTGTCTTGGAAATAGGCCCAGACAAGCACAGCCACATGACCCGGCGGAAGAAAAAGGCTTGGAACAAGCGCTTCCATCCCCAAAACGCGGAAGGATCTGCACATGTGCAGGAAATGCGCTCTTCATTCGCGAGCGCCGATGACAGCTCCTCTCGAAAAAAATACGTGAAATGAGGGTGCTTTTGAGACGTCTTAATAGCACCGTCATTTCACGTTGCCAACGCTGTGACAAGCCACATCCCCAACTCCTCTCATGCCCTTCCATCCTCTCTCTTCCTCCACTCTCCCCTTCCCCTCCAGGCGATTGCACCTTCGCCCATCATTCCGATATGTGTGTTGCTAACGCTATTTTCAACTACACCTCCAGCTCCTCACCTATTTCCCCCATTCCTTCGCCCAGACCCCCTCCTGCTCCCCCCTTGCCTCCGCCCAGCTCAAATCCTCTTTCCGCCCCTCCATCCCCTAATCTCCCCTCCGACCCACAAGACCACTCAATCCTGCTCCCTTCCTCGAAGCTGCTTTCCGCCGCAACCTTCTCAGAGGGGTTGGTGAGGCAGAAGCTGTTGTGCAAGGGGGGGGGTGAGAAGAAGGGAGAAGTGGAGGAGGGAGAAGGGGAAGAGGGAGAAGGGGAGGAGGGAGAGGGGGAAGAGGAGACGGTGCGGATGGTAAAGAGAGTGGTACAAGACGGTGCGAGGAGTGCTGCCCATGCCTTGCTTTTCGCTCCCACCGCTGCTGCTGCTATAGCTGCTTCTGCTTCTTCGGCTTTTGCTAGTCCTCCCACCTGTGAGTAGAGAGCATCACTGGGTGCAGCAGGGTTTTTTCAACGCTACAACCTGACAGAGGCACTCATGTTCCTCGCCCACTTCGCAGGGGATATCCACCAGGTGAGGTTGGTAGTGGTGCACTAATATGATAGCAAAGCAGCAAAGAAGCAAAGTGCAAAAGGTGCAGGTTCCAACATAAAAGTGCACTTTTGAGTCGACTCAAAAGGCGCCACAGACAGAGGCACTTATGTTTCTCGCGCACTTCGCAGGGGATATCCACCAAGTGAGCATGGGTTTGGTGAAATAATTTCAACAAGTGCCAGGGGTTAGCAGACAGCACAACCTGACAGAGGCACTCATGTTCCTCGCGCACTTCGCAGGGGACGTGCACCACGTGAGGGTGGGGGGGAGTGAACGTATAAGCAACGGCAAGGGGCACAGAAGCAAAGGAGCAAGGAGCAAAGGGTGGGGCGTCCATAAGAGGCTACAACCTCACCAGCTCGAATCCCGTCTCCGCCTCTCCATCCCCCAATCTCCCCCCCGACCCTCAAGACCCCTTTGCACCTTTGCCACGGGACAAAGGGTGGGCCGTCCATAAGAGGCTACAACCTGACACTGGCACTGCTGATGCTGGCGCACTTTGTAGGGACGTGCACCAGGTGAGCTGGGAGGCAAGGAAGGGTGCATGTATAACCCCATAGCCGCTCTTCAGCCTTTGCACGTGGGATGGGATGCACCTCATTTATGGGTAGCGTCAGAGGTGCAAGTTTTTTCTCGTGAGACTCGAGACTCTTCGAAAGGTAACAGGGTGCACGTGACATGGTTCAAGAGGAAAACGAACCTACATGCAATACGTATGCCCGCCCTGCCAACTATCAAGGCTGTTCTAAAGTTATCAGAATGCATGTGACATGGTTCAAGAGGAAAACGGACCTGCACCTGGTATGTCTGCCCTGCCCTGCCATGCCATGCCATGCCATACCATACCATGCATGCGATGTGCCCATCCTGGCCTGATGCAATATGCCATGCCATGCCATGCTATTCATGCCGTTTCAGACGATGGAAATGACTAGGATGACATCTGTAATGAGGTGACTTTTGAGTCGATCCGAAAGTCACCTATTAACCAGGATGATATCCGTAATCTGTTTATGTGGCATGTTGTTGGTGTTTTTATGGCATCTGTTTTTTTATTTTCCTCCACCCTTCTCCACACCATTTCACCACCCTGCCCTCCTTGAGGACACTTCCATGTATAGAAGGACTACATGATAGCCATGGCCATGGAGAGGGGTGGAGAGGGGTGGGAAGGGGTTTATTGGTCGACGAGGTGCAGCATGGTGGTACGCATGTGCTACAACGATAGCCACACCACCATCACATCGGCCCTCGTGTCTTTGGGGTCCTTCACCCTCTACACCCCTCTCTACCCCACTCTACCCATTTCTACTCCCCTCCACACCCCTCCACTGCTCTCCACTCCAGGTATGGGACAGCTACATCATAGCCACAGCCATCCACCTGTGCTACGACGGCAGCAGCACCGCCATGCTGCATCATATCGCCCACCAACTCGCCTCTGACTGGCGCACGCTCATTCCAGCCTGGACCTCCTGCCCTGAGGATAATCGTTCTTATGCTGCTGCTGCTGCTGAATCAGCATCGGCCATTTCTCCTGCTGAAGCTGCTGCCTGCCCAGCTGTGTAAGTGCCTTTTCTCTCTCCACCAACTCGCCTCTGGCGCCCCCTCATCCCTACATGGGCCTCCTGCCCTGGAGATATCGTTTTTCCTGCTCCTGAAGCTGCTGAGCTGCTGAGGCTATGGGTGCTTCTCCTGCTGAAGCTGTTGCCTTCCCTGCTGTATAAGTGCCACTTATCTCGCCACCAACTCGCCTCTGACTGGCTCCCTCACATTCCTGCCTGGGCCTCCTGCCATGGGGTCGTTGCCTCTTATGGTGCTGCTGCTGATGGTGCTGCTGCTGATGGTGCTGCTGCTGCTAAATCAGCATTGGTCGTTTCTCCTGCTCAAGCTGCTACCTGCCCAGCTGTGTAAGTGACCTGTCTGATGTTATGGGTGCTTTTACTGATGATTACGCAGCTGCTGAAGCAACACCAAACCTTGCTCCTGCCCGAATTGCTGCATGTCCAGCTGTGTAAGTGCCTCTGCTCTCCATATCCTTGTCCAATAGGAGGACACTGTGTCTTGTAATGTCAAGTCTGTTCTGATGTACCTTGTCCCACACTGTTTTCATTCCACACTGTTTTCATTCTTAAGTCTCTGCTCTGCCTTCTCTTCTGTTCATGCAACTGTGCGTTATTTTAACTCAGTTTTCTAAACTCAGTGGTTCTTGTGTTTGTGCAACTGTGCATAAACTTTAACTCGTATTTAAACTCAGTGGTTCTTCTGTTTGTGCAACTGCAGGTTGCGCACTACTGATAAGTCTGCCTTACATTTCTTGCGGGTCTGACTCCGTAATTCTTGGTCTTGAATTGACCCTCTGTTGTTTCTTCTTGCTTCTTGTATCTCCTCGTACCTCTTTGCACCTCCTCGCACCTTCGCACCTCCTCGAACATCCTCGCACCTGCTCTTATCTCTGCTCACTATCAGATATGCCATGGACAGCGGAAAATCGCATCCCCTCAGCATACTTGTTGGGCTGAGAAAAAGCCCTTAGGATCTTTGCAGGACTGATGTAATAGCGGAAGCTTTTAATGAAGTAGTTGAACCACCTTGCGCTAGTATATGAGGGCAAAGTAGATTGATTAAAACAAAGAGATACAAGATTATATAAGAGTACAAGGAATACGAAGAGGTACGGTTGTAACCACTTTACTGTTGCTGTTGCGGTTCGATACAGTGACGACTCGGGCAACTGCTCTGTAGCGAGTCAGTTGTGTGTCCTTGCTGTCGCGCTGTACTTGTCAGGTCAAAGGTCGCTGACCTTTGACTTTTGCGTAACCTCCAACAGTTACTTTCAACCTCCGAGGGTTGACTCGCCGGTGCTTCGATATGCTTCGCTTCGTTTGTGCCTTAGTGTTTCGACACGACAGAGGCGCTTAAGATCGATTGTTTCCAACAATACTCACCTGTAACTAGTGCACAATCACTCCACCTGTCCAACTGCCCAGCTGTGTATCTCATCGCATCTCCTGGCACCTATTTGCACCACCTCTGACAATCAGATATGCCATGGAGAGCACAAAGGATGCATGCAAGTGGGCCTATCGCAATGCGACACCTGGAGCTGTGCTTGGAGGTGCGTTGCTGTGCATGCAAAACATCGAGCCGTAAGGAATAATAGTTGCATGTTAGGCGGTGGCATTTTCGTGTCCTCGATGCTTGCAAAAATGACTTGCGGTGTTTCCGACATTTCTTGCAATGCATACCAACAGAACAGAGCCATTTCCCTGACTTGTCTACCATTCAAATTTGTTACTCTTTTTTCATAACAATTGTTTTCTTC
Organism: Closterium sp. Naga37s-1; assembly: GCA_947471745.1. NCBI lineage: Eukaryota > Viridiplantae > Streptophyta > Zygnematophyceae > Desmidiales > Closteriaceae > Closterium > Closterium sp. Naga37s-1. Next base: position 27,790 of record CANJKZ010001043.1, read on the forward strand.
TTACCACCTGCACCACCGTTTTTACCTGATTCCTCTTCCTCCCTTACCGTGCGTTTCGCCCAACACCACCGCATCGCACTGTCGGCTTCTTCATGAAACTCCACGGATGAGTATCTCAATTCTCGCCTGCCCGTGGTGGAACATTTGCATTGCCATGGGTGGGGTGCGCCTTGCCCGTGTTCTCAACCACATCTTCGCTCGACATAGGGATGTAAAGTAAATGCGAGTATTTCAATACTCGCCTGTCCGTAGTGGAGATTCGCATTGCTATGGGTGGGGTGCGCCTTGCCCGTATTCTCAACCACATCTTTGCTCCACTTAAGGATGTGCAGTAGATACTTAGGGTTTCGAGTTTGGGAGGATTTAGGGGGTAAATAGTGTATCCAAGCCAGGGTTTTTTTTTTTTTTTAATTTCCACTACTCGGATTTCCAGAGCTGTTTTCTAGGGAACTCTGAAATTCAGGGTTAATTATGAGCGTTACTCTGATTTGTCAGAGAAAACTAAACTTATGAAAAATATGCTCTTGTCAGTCAGTGTAATTATTTTTCCAATTCTGAATGTCCTCTCAAGTTTTGAACCCAGTCCTTCTGCACTCCTACCAAAACTATAACCGTTGCGCTACGCTTACAAAGTACCCAGCTGACGAAAGTTATATAATTGTATCTAGTCGGCCTAACCATCTTCCACCAATTGGGGGGGGGGGGGAGGGGGGCTCGGTCGATATGCCTATACCCTGTACAGAGAAAAATACATTCGCCACAAATGTACACTGGTCTCTCAGAGTAGCTAAAATCAGAACCCTGACAAATCAGAGAAAACTTATCTTCCAAAAAAATTACCCAGACACGTCAGAGTGACCCCCTAAAAACCACTCTGATTTTCAGAGAAACAGAGTAATTTACTCTGATAAAAAAAACCCTGATCCAAGCAATGAATGTACCAAAAAATCACTGAATAAATGTACATTCACGAAAAATGTGCTTCCTATCACCACTTGAAGTGCGATCGCTGATATGACATTTTTCCCATGCTTCCAATGCTGAATGGTAGAATGAAGCCTGGAACCAACTGTCTCTCCCCACCCCAGTCCCCAAACGCATTTAGCAGCTCAACGCTACTGTGTTTGCCGATTGCATGCATGCTGCTTTACTTCTCGACAACGTGAGCAATGATGTGCTACGCTAGGTAGCGTGCTGGCGGAAAATCTCTTTGGAATTTCCTAGCAGATTCTGAGCAAGAGTGAAACATCTGCCTAAAAGCGTTTACATAAGATGCACACTAGTACATGTAACGGTACACGCCCATGTGACACAACCATTTCAAAAACTTCGCGAACCGTCGCGAATAAACATTCTATCTTTCGCCTGCTTTCCTGCTGTCCTAGTGGGTTTCGTCAATTCTACGTATATTTGCTGTCTTTCACCTGAGTTTGTCAAGTAGAATCAGATCACTGAGTGTGTGGGCAGACTAGGTGTCCCTCCCAACTTCACACAGGTAGCCATGGCTGAAGTTGCAACTGCTCGACTTGCGTATTCGATAAGCAATCTTATGGGCCCTTTATACGCAATCTTAGGCCCGTCATCTTCGCAGGGTGCATTGTGATTCTCTCCTGATTTAGGGTTGAGGTTGAGTGCCGTGACGAGTCTCCGAGTCTCCTGCCGCACGCCGCGTGTTCCTTTTCCACCCTGCCGGCTTGATATTCCACTCCCTATGGCTCATCCGACGGTGGTGGTAGAACAGAACCCTCAGCGTACGGCTGTAATGGTCACCCTGAGAATAAACCATTGCATTCCGAACGATTCTGAACACTTGGTGCTGAACCGATCCAGCTGCTGCGGCGAACCACCCGATTGCCGGCGCCTTGCACGGATTGATATCGTGACGCCACGTGACGAGCGGCCTTCCTTCTGTGAGTCGCCGGGCCATCGCATGGCTCTGTTGATTCGACTTGCGGCGCAGCATCACCACACAATCTGCCAGAATCGACGGTCACACTGCGGCAAGCTACAGGAAACCTCGGAGGATCGAGCTCAGCCACTAACATTCCAGAGTTTCGAGAGAGGTGCTCCAAACATGATTTACCATCTCCAGATAGCCTGTAGGACCTCCAGACATATATTTAGGTCATGGGCTCCGGCAGTCTTACGAGACATACTGCCCGTGAGCTCTCGTAGTCCTGCTAGCTGGCTTCGAGGAAGGGGAAAGCGTCCCTCTGTTCTCGCCGATTTTGAACGTCAGTGTGGTGGTTGCGATGGGTGGGAGATGGGGAGCGCGCGGAGAGGCGGGGATGGGTGGCGGCAGGGAAACCGGCGCCGCGGGCACAAATGCGACGCGAGAGCGCCGTCGCCGCGTGTTTAAATCGCTGCAAATGCAAGGGGCTGAGCAGGAAGAAGCGCCAGCGAAGGCGTTCTTTCCGCGCGGCACTCCGCTGTACGTTTCCCTGCTGGATCTATCATGGGAGGGACTTACTAGTAGCATCTCCTTCAAAAGGTACCGCCCCGCAGGTAGACGTAATGGGAGGCTTCAAAAGGACCGCCCCGCCATCTCCCTCATCTGTGGGTCGCAGACAGCCTCGTCGTTACGTCTTTCAGTTTTTTAGGAGCCGCATGGACTCACCCCAACGCAGCTTCCACTTCGTCCCAATGGTCCAACCACCTCAACTCCTCCGTCCCACCCACTTCTGCCCCCGTTTTCTTCCTCCCTCCCTACTCAAACCTTCCGTACCTCCCCTCCCTTTCTCCTCCTCCATTCCTCCCCCTCCCTTTCTTCCCCTCCCTTACTCCCCCACCTTCCCCCCTCCCCCACCGTCCTCCTTCTCCCACCTGCCCCACCGTCCCGCCAATCCCCCCCTTTCCACTATCCGCACTTGAACAGAATCTGCTGTCTCTCCTTCTCCACCTCTATTCAATCTCCAAGTCCCCCGTCTCTGTAAATCCTCTCTCCTACCCCACCGTTCAGAATCGTCTCTCCTCATCGTCCCTCTCATCGGATGCGCGTCTCTCCCCACCACTGCCGCGTGCTCTTGAAGCTGCTACTCTGGATAGCTTGCGCAGGCAGCATCAGCGTCTACCAAGCCCGCACAGTCTCAGCCCACGGCCTCAAAGGTACCAGTCTCTCCCCACCACTGCCGCATGCTGTTGAGTCTCCTACTCTGAGTAGCTTGCACAGGCAGCATCAGCGTCTACCAAGCCGGCACAGTCTCAGCCCACGGCCTCAAAGGTACCTGCCGTTGCTAAAAGCTGGTCTGGGCTGAACCATGGGTGTTGTTGTGCTTCCTGGCTCGCTTCCTGGCTCGCTTCCTGGCTCGCTTCCTGGCTCGCTTCCTGGCTCGCTTCCTGGCTCGCTTCCTAACTCGCTTCCTGGCTCGCTTTTTAATTCGCTTCCTGGCTCGCTTCCTGGCTCGCTTCCTGGCTCGCTTCCTGGCTCGCTTCCTAACTCGCTCCCTGGCTCGCTTCCTGGCTCGCTTCCTAATTCGCTTCCTAACTCGCTTTCTGGCTCGCTTCCTGGCTCGCTTCCTAACTCGCTTCCTGGCTCGCTTCCTGGCTCGATTCCTAACTCGCTTCCTGGCTCGCTTCCTAATTCGCTTCCTGGCTCGCTTCCTGGCTCGCTTCCTGGCTCGCTTCCTGGCTCGCTTCCTAACTCGCTTCCTGGCTCGCTTCCTGGCTCGCTTCCTAATTCGCTTCCTGGCTCGCTTCCTGGCTCGCTTCCTGGCTCGCTTCCTGGCTCGTTTCCTGGCTCGCTTCCTGGCTCGCTTCCTAACTCACTTCCTGGCTCGCTTCCTGGCTCGCTTCCTGGCTCGCTTCCTAACTCGCTTCCTGGCTCGCTTCCTGGCTCGCTTCCTGGCTCGCTTCCTGGCTCGCTTCCTGGCTCGCTTCCTGGCTCGCTTCCTAACTCGCTTCCTGGCTCGCTTCCTGGCTCGCTTCCTGGCTCGCTTCCTAACTCGCTTCCTGGCTCGCTTCCTGGCTCGCTTCCTAACTCGCTTCTTGGCTCGCTTCCTGGCTCGCTTCCTGGCTCGCTTCCTAACTCGCTTCCTGGCTCGCTTCCTGGCTCGCTTCCTAACTCGCTTCTTGGCTCGCTTCCTGGCTCGCTTCCTGGCTCGCTTCCTAATTCGCTTCCTGGCTCGCTTCCTGGCTCGATTCCTAACTCGCTTCCTGGCTCGCTTCCTGGCTCGCTTCGTAACTTGCTTCGTAACTCGCTTCCTGGCTCGCTTCCTGGCTCGCTTCCTGGCTCGCTTCCTAATTCGCTTCCTGGCTCGCTTCCTGATTCGCTTCCTGGCTCGCTTCCTGGCTCGCTTTCTAACTCGCTTCCTGGCTCGCTTCCTGGCTCGCTTGCATCAGAGCAACCGCACTTACTAGTCCCATCTCCCCCCCACTCCCTCCAGATTGCGCTGACCAGGAGCGGCTCTCCCATCGTCCTGTCGGCTCTCCCATCGTCCCATCGTACAAAGAACGATCACGACGAAGCAGGCAGAGGGAAAGAGGTGAATTTTGATCGACTCAAAAGTCCCTTCCCCTCTCCCCCCCACTTCCTCCAGATTGCGCGGACATTCTTGCAGCAGGAACAACTCTCCCATCGCCTCTTGCCACGGCAACCGATTACGACGAAGCAAGCAGAGCAAAAGGGACGCCCTCGCGAGGGTACAAGCGCGAAGACGGTGTCTGCTGGAGCCGGGCCGAGATGGCATGCTACGCAGCGATAGGCAGCGCCGGGTATCCCACAAGAGACGCCGCAGAAGAGCGCGCGCAGCCGCATGTGTCTGGTGCCCTTGAAACGAAACTGCGGCAATACCACCGGTACCGGCGGGAGTGCCTGCGAGTGGAGCCAATGGAACAGCTGCGAGCCACACTGCTAGCCGGCAATGCCACTGCCTGCCGCTACTTGCTCTACCATCAAACTATAGACGGGCAGGGCAACCGGCTGATGTCTCTCGTCTCCTCGTTTGCGTACGCGCTGCTGACGGGTCGGATTCTCCTGCTGGTGTCCCGCAGTGGTCCCGCTACAGAGTTCTGTGAGCCATTCGAGCATGAGGCATCGTGGGTCCTGTTCGATGGGTCGGAGGAAGAAGGGGAGAGGAATGCGAGGCTGCTACACAACCATGTGGCCCAGGAGTGGAGGAGCGTGAGGGAGGGAGAGGAGGCACGGGCGTCGGGTGACAAGCTGCTGCCACCAATGTGCGTTCTGTGCTGTGCTGTGCTGTGCCGTGCCGTGATAATCACTTGTTCTTGTTCCAGCGTTTCTTGTCAGTCATACTGTGTCTGCCTTCTCACATGCGTTGTACGCGCAGCTTTACCCATGCTTAACGGATGGATTGTTCTCATAGCCTTTACGAAGCGTATCGAAGCTCTCACCGTTCCACTTCGTCAATCCTTGTGTTCCCCTCATCCTCTCCCTCATTCCGATTCTTTCCCTTTCCCTTCCCTTCTTGCTCCCGCAGGCTACGCCTGGACATTAACCAAGCAACCTCCCCGTCTGGCTTCTTGTTCTTCTGCGAGGCAGAGCAGCAGTGGCTCTCCCACACGGCCACGTTACTCCTCACCTCCAACCAATACTTCCTCCCCGCGCTCTACCTCCTCCCCTCCTTCCGCCGCCTCCTCCGCCTCCTCTTCCCGGCGCACATGCCCTTCCGCTCGCTCTCCCGCCTGCTGCTCTTCCCCCGCAACCGCATCTGGGCGGGCATCACCCACCGCTACCACACCCTCCTTGCCCCGGCGCCCGCTCGTGTCGGCCTGCAGGGGCGCTTTTCAACGCATGCAAGGGAGAGCACAGTAGCTTGGTACACTACCGCTATGGGGCGTTGCATGCTGCAAGCTCTCAACTCCTCCACCGTGCAGAGAGCAAGGGGTATGCGGCTTGCCAGGGAGGCGGCTTTGCAGCCAAATCAGGGTCCTTTTGAGATGCGGCGGGGACGGGATATGCGAGAGGGGGAGGGAGGGGGAGAGGGAGTAGGCTCAGCAGGGCGGGGCACGAGTGGGAGTACTGGGCACGGGGTGGGAGGTGTGGGTGAGAATGGTGCACTCCGGGGTGGTAAGTTTGATTCAAAGACGACTATAACAGTGAGTGGTAGTGACAGGAGCAGTGTAGGTGGTAGTGGTAGTGGTAGTGGTGGTGGCTGCAGCGTGGGGGGTTCATGGGGTGATGTGACTGAGGTAATGGTAGCGTCTCTCAACCAAAACCTAGTGCATAACCTCTCAGAGGCAGTGACGGCTGATGTGCCTGTAGCGAGAGTGACAGTGGGAAGTGACACTGCTTGTGCTCCTACACAGGAAGAGCCACCACCCAATAGTACTGCCTCCACTGCTGATCCTGCCGCGCCTGCTGCTACTGTAACTCCCGTTATAAGCACGGACGCTAGAAGCAGCAGCACCAGTAGTGGCACTGGCAGCAGCAGCAGCAGCAGCAGCAGCAGCAGCAGCAGCAGCAGCAGCAGCAGCAGCAGCAGCAACAGGAGCGGCAGCGGCGTTGGCAGCAGCATTAGCAAGAGCAGCAGTGGCACTTCTGGGTATGGCGTGCATATAGTGCACTTGACCGCAGATGACAAGGAGAACACCACCAATACGGCATCGGTAGACCGAGCCATCATCGACATCTACACCCTCGCTCTCTTTTCCGATGCTCTTATCATCTCCAAGACTTCTACTTTCGGCTACCTCTGTGCATCCCTCTTTGGAGTGCCCCATGTTACATTCGTGGGGCACACTTGCATTCCCGCTGTTTCCGAGCCGTGTATGCACTGGCCCCCCACCAATGATCGATGCCCCGATGGAAATCCACAGAAGCTGCAGCTGCTCCTGGCTGAGAAGCCAGATGTGCCCCTCATGCCCTGTATGGACAGACCCAATTCACTTGGGATCAAGCCCTTAGACAGTGCCCAGAACGACTATTCCTACTACCAGCCCTGAGGTCCAAGTCGAAGGGCCTTTGGCCAGGCCTTTCTCTTTCACAAGTGATTAATTTTAACTCTGAAGAATTATAGTCGATGTTTCAAGTTAGCCTTTCATTTCAGGTTTTGTGGCCAATGCAACCTGGCTTTCAGTGTATTTTATTTAGATGTGTAATCTACCTGCTTTTATAGGAAGATTTCGAATTATGTTACAACATCTACAACCCTGTCAGGAATTTTCCTTAATTCCTTATCGGGTTGACTGCTACGCGTACAGCCCGGTTTTCGGACTTCGCACGTTCGGCCGATTTCAACGCTGCCGAGGCTCCTCGCGTCGCCTTCGGCATTTTCCATCGCCAAACCTGCACCCCAACCTCGCTCGTCCGAGGTTTCCTCCTAGCTAGGCTAGCTCCTACATTAGTGTGTTCCTTCATTGTATTCTCAGATCATTCAATCACAGTCTCGCTATTCGTTTACCTGCGCACTCTCTTTTATAACTCATAACACCTGGTTTCAGAGCTACTTTCCTAGTTCACCTCGCTTTTCCGATGGTAATTTGGTGGCATAGGGTGTGGCTGGTTTAGTGACTACACGACGGTTGGCTGCAGGGATTGTTAATTCAATCCTGCCCGACTCCGATAGTTCGTGTTTTCACTTGCCTGAAGGCCACGGAGACCCGACTGCCCACCAGACGTAGCGCTAGGCACATGGATCAGGAGGCGGTTAACAGGATGATGGCACAAGTGGCAGAAATGCAGGAGAGCATGAAGACATTAATGGCGGAAGTGACAACACTGCGAGAGGAAAACGCCGAGCTACGCCAGACGCGAGGTGAAGCGCGTCAGGAGTCGCCTGTGGACGAAGGCGAGGGCAACAGTCAGGTGATGAGCAATCCGCTGGATGCGCTCACACGTGACTTCGAAGAAGAAGATAGGCAGCGAGCGGCGGCAGCGCCAGTTGCAGTAACGACGATCAAGATCAAGCCCGTCAACCCGCCCCCGTTTAATCCTACGGACAAGACGGTTACAGTAAAAGGGTGGCTGTTCGGGGTCGAGGTCTTGTTCACTGCAGCAGGAGTTAACGACGACGCCACGCGTATTAATTACGCGGTTTCGCTTCTTCGAGGTGCAGCGCTTGAGTGGTGGCGCCGAACCTTGGAAACAGGGACGCCGACAGGTGTGACGCATGCGGCAGACGGGACCTCAACAGTGACTAATCAAGTGGCACAATCAATATTCGGAGTGACCACGATACGCACGTGGAAGGAGTGGGGCGCAGCCTTACGAGATCGCTTCGAGCACGTATCCGCCTCGGAGCAAGCTCGCATGAAGCTGCGTGCATGGTCGCAGATGGCTTCTGTCCAAGACTACACGGCGTCATTTATGGGCCTCGCCGACCAAGTTGATGATATGTCGGAAGCTGAGCGGTTAGATAAATACATCAGCGGCCTCAAATACGAGATACAGTACGAGGTTCGCAGGGGCCGCCCGACATCATTTCTTGAAGCAGTACGGCTGGCGGAGTCTACAGATGCGCTGATGCAGTACGCGAGAGCAGCTTCCCGGGAGGGAAACCGCTTTCGTGGCCAGACCCATCGGGCCACGATCAACGCCGTCCATACACCCGACCGCCCTCCTAAGGGACCGTGTTACCGGTGTGGGAAGACGGGTCACTACATGAAAGACTGCCACGAGAAAACGCCGCTGACGGGGAACGACAGGAAGGAGCAGGGAAATGGGAAAAGTCAGTAATTAGCGGGCCCTTTACTGACTGTGCTCCGTCGCCCGAACCCCACCATCCCCACCGAGTCGTGGTTTCGATTCATGCAATCGATCGCACTCGGCCGAATAACGGGGATACACATGTGGATCACCCTGTGCTGGTCGCTCGCAAGGTGTTAAAAAATAACTTAAAAATGTTCGTCGATGGGGGGGCCAGCCATAGCCTCTTCAACTTGGCGAGCGCAAAAAAATGCAAGCTGCAACTTGACAGGTGTCTGCCCGAAATTGACGTCCGCCTCGTGGATGGGACGCCTCTGGCGATAACGGAAGAAACACGGACGGTCAGGATCGAATGCGGCGACGATTTCGGCTTCAGCATGAAGTTTCTCGCGACAACATTGGACGGCTGCGACGTGCTTCTGGGACGTGATTGGCTGCGACGGCACAACCCCGTCATCGACTGGACAACGGGATCGTGCAGCATCAACAAGCACGAGGGGCTAATTAAACTGCCTGCATGGACACCTGACTACATCCAAGCCCCGTGCGTCAAAGCTATCACTATAGCTCGCCACTTCAACAGGGGCGCACAGCTGTTTGCTGTTTGCTTACGCGAGTTGGCAGTTGACACCGACGGAAAAGACATCGAGAAGCTGTGTGCAGCTGTACCACTGGATTTAGCGGAGCTGATTCGGAGGTACCCGGACATTTTCCCCGACGATCTGCCACCTGGACTGCCACCCGAGAGACCTCAGGACCACAAAATCCAGCTGGAACCTGGAGCGCAGCCGACTGTTCGGACACAGTGGCGGTTGACCCAGCCGGAACTCGAGGAGCTGCGAAGTCAAATTGACGCACTGTTGGAGAAAGGGTTCATTCGGGCCAGCACATCTCCCTTCGCAGCACCAATCCTGTTCACTCCGAAGAAAGAAGGCGGGCTTCGCATGTGCATCGACTATCGCGCGCTGAACCGGGTCACCATCAAGTCTCGCTACCCAATCCCACGTACCGACGACCTCCTCGACCAACTTCGCGGCGCTCGCTATTTCTCGAAGATTGACTTACGTGGCGGTTACCACCAGATTCGAGTCTTCGCCGACGATTGTCACAAGACTGCGTTTCGCACACGCTACGGGAGTTACGAATTCACAGTGATGCCTTTCAGCCTCACGAACGCGCCTTCGACATTCCAACTCACCATGAACAGGGTTTTTCGGGATCTTCTAGACCGATGTGTCATCGTCTACTTGGACGATATCCTGTTTTTTAGCAAGACACGGGAGCAGCACCTCCGCGACCTGGATGCAGTGTTTAAGCGGCTACAGGAGAACCGACTCATCACCAAAGGCTCTAAGTGCGAGTTTTTTAAGCAGGAGTTGGAGTTTTTGGGGCACGTTATCTCGCGGGACGGCATCAAAATCGACCCGGCGAAAATTAAGACCATACAGGAGTGGAAGTCCCCGACGAATGTCACGGAACTTCAGAGTTTTCTCGGATTCGTGAATTACGTCAGGCGGTTCATCCCGAATATGGCGGGGATAACCGGCCCGCTGACCGACCTGCTGCACAAGGACAGGAATTTTGTGTGGGGGGGGGAGGCAGAAGCGGCTTTCCAGGAACTCAAGAATTTTCTCGTTTCCCCTCCTGTGCTGCGCATCGCCGACCCATCGAAGCCGTTCGAAGTCGTCACCGACGCCTCAGATTTCGCCATCGGAGTTGTGCTACTCCAAGATTTCGGGAATGGGTTGCAGCCGATAGCCTACGAATCACGCAAGCTACATGCAGCCGAACGCAATTACCCGATCCACGACAAGGAGATGCTCGCCATAATACACGCGTTCAAACTATGGCGCTGCTACTTGGTGGGCGCAGACGTCACTGTTCGCACGGACCACAAATCCCTACAGTACCTGCGAGCCCAGCCCAACCTCAACCCACGACAGATACGGTGGCTCGATTACATGGAGAGCCATTTCACCTACCGCATCACGTACAAGAAAGGGGCGAATAACATCGCCGACGCCCTGACCCGACCGACAGTACAATCCGTGTCAGATTTATATGACATAGCTACTATAGGCTATAGTGGGGTAGCACATATGGGGTACAGTTTTCTAGGGTTTGCATTTGTACCCAACTTTCCCTTAGTCAATTCATTCTCGTTCAGTTTCTCATGGTATCGAGCAGGTTCCCCTGTGGGAACTGTTCCTAGGGCCCACCACCTTTTTTTTCCTGCCCGGAGCGCGTTCTACACTGCCCGAGTCGCGCTCCCCTCTCTCGACCCTGTCGCGCCGCCTTAGCGGCCCCGTCGCGTCGCCCTCGCGGCCCCTTCACGTCGCGCCGCCCTAGTGGCCGCGTCGCGCCGCCCTCGCGGCCCCGATCCGCCGCCCTCGCGGCTCCTTCGTGTCGCGCCGCCCTCGCGGCCCTTTCACGCCGCCCTCGCGGCCCTTTCTAGCCGCCCTCGCGGCCTCTTCAAGCCGCCCTCGCGACCCCCCCCTCCTAGCCGCCCTCGCGGCCCCGTCGCCTACCCCTGCGGCCCCGGCGCCGCCCTTCCCTGCCTCGGCGCCGCCTCTGCTGGCCCCGTCGCCTACCCCTGCGGCCCCGGAGCTGCCCTTCCCGGCCCCGGAGCTGCCCTTCCCGGCCCCGGCGCCGCCTCTACTGGCCCCGACGCCGCTCCACCCGGCCCCGACGCCGCTCCACCCGGCCCCGACGCCGCTCCACCCGGCCCCGCCGCCGCTCCACCCGGCCCCGCCGCCGTCCCCACGCGGCCCCGCCGTCACCACCGAGCCGCCGGCGCCGCCGAGCTACTACCGAGCCGCCCGATCCACCAGAGCCGCCCGAGCCGCCGCGCCACCTGAGCCGCCCGAGCCGCCGAGCTGCAGTTGCTGCCGAGCCGCCGTACCGCCGAGCCGCCCGAGCCGCCCGAGCCGCCGAGTCGCCGAGCCGCAGTTGCTGCCGAGCCGCCGTACCGCCGAGCCGCCCGAGCCGCCCGAGCCGCCGAGTTGCCGACCCGCCGAGCCGCCGAGCCGCTCGAGCCGCCCTGTCCGGTAAGAGCAGTGCCTCTGTCACTGCACTGCCCTTACCCTACTGTTCGCGCTGCTAGTCTACTGCTGTCATGGCTACCCCTAGTGTCCTCGCTTTTGACGCTGAGGGTCGGGCCATTGACTTTGACGTCTGATGACCTGCAGCTTTTCCTACAGTGCGATAGGGCAGACGGTCTCTCCCTCTTTGACCTCACCTCTGGTGCCTCTCCTGCCCCTGCTGCTGATGCCGACGCCACTATTCGCTCACAGTGGGCCACACGCGATGCTGCTGCACGTCTTGCTATGCGTCGCCACCTGCCTACCTCTGAGCGTGCGCACTTTAGCCAGTACAAGAGTGCTCACACCTTGTACGACGCTGTAGTTGCGCGCTACTCCTCCCCTGCCACTGCTGCACTGAGCCGCCTCATGCTACCGTACCTCTTCCCTGACCTTGCTGCCTTTCCCACAGTCGCTGACCTCATTACGCACCTCCGCACTAGTGACACTCGCTACCGCGCTGCGCTTCCTGCTGAGTTCTGCGCCAAGAACCCCCCCCCCATGTACATCACCCTCTACTACATAGTCACCCGGCTCCCTGACTCCCTTCGCGTAGTCAGGGACCACTTCCTCTCAGTTTGCCCCACCACTCTCACCGTTGATCTCCTCGAGAAGGCCCTCCTAGCAGCAGAGAAGAGCATAGTCGCTGTAGGAGCCTCTCGTGGTGACCCTCGCACCCCCGTCTTTGAGGGGTGTTCCCCCTCCCCACTTTTGCCCTCTGTTGCCTCTGCTGCTGCGGCCGACCTCGTTGGTTTCGAGTCGGTCGGCGCTGCGTCTACCCCGAGCGGAAGACGCCGCACCGGCAAGGGCAAGGGGGGCAAGGGTGCTGGAGGGGCTGGCGGGGGTGGCGGAGGTGGCGGTGGCGGCAGTGGAGGGGGTGGGGGTGGTGGTGGGAGTGGTGGCGGGGGTGGAGGTGTCGGTTGCGGCAGTGGAGGCGGAGGCGGCGGCGGCGGTGGCGGTGGGAGCGGAGGTGGCGGAGGTGGCGGCGGTGGAGGAGGCGGCGGCGGAGGAGGTGGAGCTGGTCAGGGTGGCGCTGCGCAGAGGGTCGGCTCCGGTGGTGGTCAGCGCCAGCAGCAGCAGCAGCAGCGGCAGCAGCGCACTCGTGACATCCCCCCCCCTCAGCAGCTCCGTCAGTGCTACGCTGCACGCCAGCGGGGTGGGGGTACTGGTCCGTGCACCTACGTCCTACGCACCGGCGACCGCGCGGGTGAGCAGTGCGGGGGTGCGCACTCCACCCAGCACTGCTTTGGCCGCCTGACGGACGCTTGGTGTCACCAGTTCCCTGAGGCCACTGAGATCCCCCGCTGGGGCGAGCTGTCTAGGGCGGGTGTAGCTGTCTTTGACCTTGACTTTGATGCTATTCTTGCTGCCATGTATGCTGTGACTATTAGTGATGAGGGTGACTGTTACCGGTGTTTTCCGCCCGACCCGGGCATTGAGACTGCTGCTCTAGGTACTGGTGAGGCTGCTGCTCTAGGTGCTAGCGAGGCTGCTGCTCTAGGTGCTCATGCGTCTGCTCCCTCAGGTGCTGGTGAGTCTGCTCTCTCAGGTACTGCGTCGGCTTCGGCCTCCCACACCTTCACCCTTGACTCGGGGGCTTCTCGCTCCTTCTTTCGAGACCGCACCACACTCACGCCGCTTGGCCGGCCAGTTGCAGTCTCTCTGGCAGACCCCTCTGGGGGTCCTGTCCTTGCTCACTTCTCCACTGTCCTCCCGTGTCTGGCGGCCCCCTCTAGCACCCTGTCTGGTCTTTACCTCCCCTCGTTCTCTACGAACTTGGTGAGTGGTGCTGACCTACAGGATGCGGGGGTTCACCAGTTCACTCCTGCGAGTCAGCGGGTGACCCACTGCACGGACGCTCGGACAGGCCGACACCTGGCCACGTTTACACGTCGGCCGGGGTCGAGCCTGTACACACTGACCACTGCGTCTCCTCCAGTCACTGCGTCTGGTCAGGTAGCTGCGTCGGGTCAGGTGTTTGCTGCAGCGTCCAGGTCTGGTCCTGAGTCTGCCCCCTGTTCGTGTCGCCTCCTGTCGCACGAGACCCTCCTCTGGCACCACCGCCTTGGTCACCCCTCCCTGCTTCGTCTCCGAGGCATGGCCTCCCGTGTCCTTGTCTCTGGTCTTCCCCGGTCCCTCCCTCCCCTTCCTCCGGGGCCCGGCCCTACCTGCGTCCCTTGTGTCGAGGGGCGGCAGCGGGCTGCCCCTCACTCCTCCCAGTTTCCTCCGACAGAGGCCCCGCTGCAGACGCTTCACATGGACGTGTGGGGCCCGGCCCGCGTCCGTGGACAGGGTCACGAGCGCTACTTCCTGCTGGTGGTTGACGACTACTCGCGTTACACCACAGTCTTCCCCTTGCGCAGCAAGGGTGATGTCACTGAGGTGTTGATCGACTGGATCCGCGCAGCTCGTCTCCAGCTCAGGCAGAGCTTCGGCTCGGACTTTCCTGTTCTGCGTCTGCACTCTGACAGAGGTGGAGAGTTCTCCTCTGGCCTTCTGCGAGCCTACTGTCGTGCACGAGGCATCCGCCAGACCTTCACGCTTCCGGACTCTCCACAGCAAAATGGGATTGCTGAGCGCCGCATTGGCATGGTCATGGACGTCGCCCGTACGTCCATGATGCATGCGGCTGCCCCCCATTTTCTGTGGCCGTTTGCGGTTCGGTACGCGGCGCATCAGATCAACCTTCACCCCAGGGTCTCCATGCCGGAGACCTCCCCAGCTTTGCTGTGGACGGGGAAGGTTGGCGATGCGTCTGCGTTCTGTGTCTGGGGATCTCGGGCGTTTGTCCGCGACTTGTCTGCGGACAAGCTGTCCCCTCGTGCTGCTCCTTGCGTCTTCCTTGGCTTCCCCCCTGACGTGCCAGGGTGGCAGTTCTACCACCCCACCTCTCGCCGTATTCTGTCCTCCCAGGACGTCACGTTTGACGAGTCGGTCCCCTACTACCGCCTCTTCCCCTACCGCACTCCGTCCCTCCCCCCGCCACCGCTCTTCCTTGTGCCAGGTCCCCCCCCGGTAGACCCCCTCCCCCCTCAGGGTCCTGCCCCTTCAGGTGTGTCCCAGGTAGACGCCGTCGAGCCTATCGAGGTTACTGGTGACTCTGGTGCTGCTGAGGGTGCTGAGCCTGGGGGTGCTGACTCTGGGGGTGCTGAGCGTGTGGGTGCTACGCCTGGGGGTGCTGAGCCTGAGGGTGCTACTCCTGGGGGTGCTGAGCCTGGGGGTGCTGAGCCTGGGGGTGCTACTACTGGGGGTGCTGAGCCTGGGGGTGCTGAGCCTGGGGGTGCTGAGCCTGGGGGTGCTACGCCTGGAGGTGCTGCGCCTGGGGGTGCGGAGCCTGAGGGAGCTGGGCCCGCTCGTGTGGCGTCTGGCGGTGCTGAGCCTGGAGGTTCTCCGGGTGCTTTGTCTCGGCGGGAGCCACTCTCTCCACAGGAGCTGCGAGAGTGGTTTGCCCGGCGCTGGAGGCGTGCTGCTGGAGGTGGAGGTTCTTCGGCTGCTGAGGGTGCTGGTGCCGCGGGTCCCGGAGGTGCTCGTACTGGGAGTACTGGAGCTGCTGGGCCTGCGGGTACGACTGGAGCTGGAGCTGCTGAGGGTGTTGGCGCTGAGGCTACTGCTGTCGGTCCTGGAGGCGGTCCTGCTGGGGGTGCTACTGGTGCTGCTGGAGGTACTGGAGCTGGAGGTGCTGCTGGCGCTGGTGCTGCCGCTGGGGGTACTGGTGCTGTCCCTGCTGTGTCTGGAGTCGCCGCGCGGCCTCGGCCGTACTTCGTTCCGCTCCTTCAGCAGGTTCTTGGTCTCCCGCCTTCTACTGGTCCTCCTCCTCCCTTAGAGTGTCCACAGCCTGTCCCGTCACAGTTACAGTTACAGCCGGCCTCCCCACTGCCCGCTCCTTCTCCCTACACTGGTCCTACTGGAGATCTGGCTGAGCGTCGTGAGCCTGCGTCTCGCCCTGCGTCGCCTGTCCGCCCTGCTCGCACTAGTGGTCGTGGTTCGCGTCAGCGTCCTCCTCCTGTCCCTGGCACGCACCGGATGTCTCTGCGTCCGTCCACTGCTCCTCTGCGTGCCCCTTTGCCTTCTCCTCCTGAGTCCTCTCTTCCTGCTCTTCCCGACCCGGAGTCGGAATCTCTTCGTGCTGCCAGTCCTACTGTCACGCGTCTCCTTGCTACTGTCGTCACTGACCCTTCCTTTGAGTCCACTGCTGCGTCTGCCCTAGTTGCTGAGCTCGTCGACTTTGCTGCTCGCTGTCGTCTAGACTACGCTGCTAGTCTTGTCGTTGAGTCTGAGTCTGTCTGTCCTCCGTCCGTCGGGGGTGAGTGTGCCCTTGGCACGGACGTCCTTGAGGACAGGCAGGAGGAGTTCCAGTGTTTGGCTGCTGCTTCACCTCATCTCGTGTCCGTACTGCTTACCCCTGAGGGAGACCCGGATGCACTTGACATCCCGACTCCGCGCTCTTACGCGGAGGCGATAGAGGGTCCCTACTCCTCTCAGTGGCAGGCAGCTATGGACACAGAGATGGCTTCCTGGAAGTCCACAGGCACCTACGTTGACGAGGTTCCCCCGCCTGGGGCGAACATCGTCAGTGGCATGTGGATTTTCAGGGTGAAGCGACCGCCGGGTTCTCCGCCTGTCTTCAAGGCGCGTTACGTGGCTCGTGGCTTCAGTCAGCGGCAGGGAGTTGACTACTTTCAGACCTTCTCTCCCACCCCGAAGATGACCACTCTTCGGGTACTGCTGCACATAGCTGCTCACCGCGACTACGAGCTGCACTCTCTTGACTTCAGCACTGCTTTCTTGCAGGGCAGCCTGCACGAGGAGATCTGGCTGCGTCGCCCACCTGGCTTCACTGGGTCTTTTCCTCCTGGCACCCAGTGGAGCCTCCGGCGGCCAGTCTACGGTCTCCGCCAGGCACCGCGTGAGTGGCACAACACACTGAGGACTACACTTGCGGCTCTTGGGTTTGCTCCCTCTACTGCCGACCCGTCGTTGTTTCTGCGTACCGACACTTCTTTGCCGCCGTTCTACATCCTCGTGTACGTCGACGACTTGGTCTTTGCCACTGCTGACACTGCTGGACTCGCCCACGTGAAGTCCGAGCTGCAGAAGAGACACACGTGCACAGACCTGGGTGAACTGCGCAGCTACCTTGGCTTGCAGATCACCCGGGACAGAGCACGCCGCACCATTACCCTGACTCAGTCACACATGGTGCAGCAGGTCCTTCAGCGCTTCGGCTTCACGTATTCCTCGCCTCAGGCCACTCCTCTGCCTACTCGCCACTCGCTCTCAGCTCTGCCTTCGGATGAGTCCGTAGAGTCGAGTGGCCCGTACCCAGAGCTTGTTGGCTGCCTCATATACCTGATGACCTGCACACGACCTGACCTCGCATACCCTCTTAGCATTCTCGCACGCTATGTTGCTCCTGGGAGACACAGACCGGAGCACATGGCTGCAGCGAAGAGGGTGTTGCGTTACTTGTGCAGTACGTCGGGCATGGGGCTTGTGCTTGGAGGGCAGAGTCCAGTGGTCCTCACTGGGCACGCAGACGCTTCTTGGGCTGACGACCAGGCTACGCAGCGGTCGTCACAGGGTTACACCTTCAGCCTTGGTTCCGGCTCTGTTTCGTGGCGGGCTACCCGCTCGTCTTCTGTTCTCGGCTCCAGTTGTGAGGCTGAGATCTACGCCGGGGCCATGGCTGCACAGGAGCTTCGCTGGCTCACCTACCTGCTCACTGACCTCGGAGAGCCGCCTCGTTCTCCTCCAGTGCTGTACGTAGACAACAAGGCCATGCTGGCCTTGTGTCGAGAGCAGAGACTGGAGCACAGAACGAAGCACATTGCTCTCCGCTACTTCCTTGCTCGTGAGCTACAGCAGCGTGGTCAGCTGCGGCTTGCGTACGTGGCCTCTCAGGCCAACACTGCTGATATCTTCACCAAGGCACTTGCGCCTTGTGATCATCAGCGCTTCTGTACTCAGCTGGGTCTTGTGCCTACCTTGCCTCACTTGCTCACCCCTTGACCTTGTTTGTACTGTTGCATATATATATACACATGCTCTTGCTTGTCTAGCCTTATATATATATGTAATCCTCCATGTGAACTGGCCTTATGGCCTTGAACTTGTGCTCGGAATGTGTGGCGACTTTGTGATCCACCCTGAGCTTGCTTTGCTTTGCTTGACTGGTCTTGTGACCCCTTGTTCTCCCCCACTTTGCCTATGGGGGTGTGTCAGATTTATATGACATAGCTACTGTAGGCTATAGTGGGGTAGCACATATGGGGTACAGTTTTCTAGGGTTTGCATTTGTACCCAACTTTCCCTTAGTCAATTCATTCTCGTTAAGTTTCTCAATCCGCTGCAGTACTCATTACCCATTCGAACCCATTACTTACTGGACTATTTACCCACGGCTACACTACGGACCCGTTCTTCACGACTGGGAATCATCAGTAGGCCACGACGCAGAAAGGGGACTATTACCTAAAGGCCGGAACCGACCGGATTTGGGTTCCCGCTTACAGGCTGATGCGTGAACTCCTTATCCAAGAGGTCCACGATTCGAATCTCTCCGGACACTTCGGGGTTGACAAAACCCAGAAATTACTGCACCGTCAATATTACTGGCCTGACTCCTCTAACGACGTGCAGCGCTATGTGTCCTCATGCAGGGTGTGCCAAGCTATGAAATCGACACGTCAACGACCAGCTGGGCTGCTGCAACCCCTCGAGCCACCCGAACGACCGTGGCAACAGGTGACAATGGATTTTGTCACGGGGATGCCAGCTGGACCGTCCAGCAACGACGCAGTGCTCGTCGTCGTCGATCGCTTCACGAAAATGGCACACTTCGCCCCATGCCGAACGACAATCACAGCCGAAGAAACTGCGCGCCTCTTCATCTCAACGGTCGTGCGACTGCACGGCATCCCTTCGGCGATCATCAGCGACCGAGACTTGAAGTTCACATCAAAGTTCTGGAAGGAGACGTGGGCGCAGTACGGCACGAAGCTACAGTTCTCATCGGCATATCACCCACAGACGGACGGTCAAACCGAGCGGACCAATCAGACCATGGAGCAGCTGATCAGGACAAACTGCCCCGACCCTGCCCGCTGGGAAGAATCCCTCGCAATGTTGGAGTTCGCTTTCAACAACGCGCCGTCCAGCACGACTAATCACTCGCCGTTCTTCCTGAATTACGGGATGGACCCGACAGTTCCTACGGCAACTACTCTCGACAACCCGGTCCCGAGGTCACAGACTTTTGTGACGGAACTTCAGGAAGTCCGAGAAAAAGCCGCAGACGCAATTCACAAGGCGAATATCACTTCCCGAAAATACACCGATCTTCTACGCCGAGAACTCGTCTTGACTACTGGGCAACTAGTGCTACTTGACACGAAGAACCTGCACCTGCCCGGACCGTCGAAATTACGGCCACGATTTTGTAGACCCTTCAAGATTATCAAGATGGTGACACCTGTCACCGCGAAGCTACTACTACCCGACGACTGGCGCATTCATGACGCCTTCCACGCCAGCCTGCTTCGGAAGTTCGTGCCAGCCACGACCGACATCGCAAGGCAACAAGCTGCCCCGACTGCACGACCTGTCCCGGAACCGACTCTCGAACCTTCGAAGATTTTGACACATCGGGTTCGCCTCGACGCGGCTGGTCGCCACGTGGATTTCCTAATCCGATGGACTGACCGCACCAGTGAGGATGACACGTGGGTGCATTCTGACTCGCTGACCGCCTCGTCACTTGTTGGTGATTATTTGGCGCGCAGACGTGTTTCGGATATTGACCGCCTTTCTTAAGGGGGGGGGTAGTGTCAGGAATTTTCCTTAATTCCTTATCGGGTTGACTGCTACGCGTACAGCCCGATTTTCGGACTTCGCACGTTCGGCCGATTTCAACGCTGCCGAGGCTCCTCGCGTCGCCTTCGGCATTTTCCATTGCCAAACCTGCACCCCAACCTCGCTCGTCCGAGGTTTCCTCCTAGCTAGGCTAGCTCCTACATTAGTGTGTTCCTTCATTGTATTCTCAGATCATTCAATCACAGTCTCGTTATTCGTTTACCTGCGCACTCTCTTTTATAACTCATAACAAACCCCGCCAAGTAGTTATGTGGGTCAATCCCTGGCCGCCTATGTTTGTTGTGTTGAAAGTACACTCAGACAGTACAGGTGAATGAAACGTGTATTGCAGCGGTTTGCCAGACAGCAATGCACTGTTGGTTGGACAAGAACGTGAGGACCTCGAGATTCCCCTTTTTCATCGTTAGGGTTGCGAAACAAATCATCATTCGCGAACGTTTGCGAGATTGACGGAACCAACAGCATCTCTTGTTGGTGCCTGCTCCGTGGTGCCACCGACGGAAACGGAATCGCGACGAGCCACGAAACGCGTGGGGCGTCAGTGCCGTGCAGGTTTGGCGCGAAACCAAGGGCAGAAAAGGGGCAGTTCCCAGGGCAGACACAAACCGGACCATGCCAGGCCAGGCCTGGCCAGACAACAGGGCAGGCTCGAGGGCGGGCAAACTGCATCTCCTTTCAAAACTTTGGGATTACCGAGCCAAAATCCGTCTGTGAGAGGAGGTCGGGGGCAGGAAGCATAGAGAGTGTCGTGCTGACAAGATGCTATGGCCATCAGTGGCTTGAGATAGCTTATTATTGTACGGAACTAGAAGCTTGATGCTGATCTCAGCTTGCTAACCTAACTAACTTCGTCCTGTAATTAAGTTATGCTATTTATGGGTTACGCCTGCTTACATAGCAGCAACGGATAGCCTATTTTTTTCGTGCATCCGTTCTTAGGTTCGTCTCAGGATTGTAATGCTCGTAGTTTTTCGCGACAATGACGAGTCTTTGGGGTTCGCGACGCACGTCGAGGCAGCTCACGCGCGAATCGAAACGCGAGAAAAGCAAAAGGCCGGAAGAGCCGAATGAATTAGACTTAACTCGCCTGCAGTCCACTAACTCTAGGACTCGCAAGAAGGCGGAGCTTATCAAGAAAGCCAGTGACTCGCGTCGCCGGTTCCACTTTAGAGAGCTCTTGTGTATCGCGATTCCGCCAAACGCGACGTTAGAAGACGGCCATCTGCCATGGCCGCTTTGTTCCCCACCCACCACACCGGACGCATCAGGAAGAGGTCAGTTGCCAGACGCAATTGTCAGAAATCAGTTACCGTTACCGTCACAGTCGTCCATTATGCGAGGTTGTGAAACGATTCAAAGGTTATACAGACCTAGGGACTATCGACTAGCGCTCCTTATCACCTGCCGAGCCTTCTTTCAGAAGAAAACGATCAGACGCACCATTAGTGGAAACTGCAGCTGCCTTGAATGCTCGTAGATCTCAAGTATACACTCGCCATGCCAAGCACTCTATAGACTCGTTATCGCACCCGGCGGATTCGAGATTTTGTATAGACCGATATGCTACTCTGGTTACTACGAGCGTGCTCTTGTGATTCCGCTTCTGATTACGTTTTGCGCTTAGTCTTTGAGCGCCGTTGCGCTTACCTCATCTGGTCGTCTCTCTCCTCCTGTCTCGTGTCCGCCAATGTCTCATCACGGTTTCGAAATGACAGTGCGGAAGGCGACTGGGCAAGACGAGGTGACCGTTGAGGGTAAAGCTGCTCTTGACGCCACGCTCCCCCTACTACCCAATCCCCCACTCCCCTCCTTCCCTATTCCCCCTCTCCCTTCTTCCCCTCCTCTTTCCCCACTCCCCTGACCTCCCCTCCTCCACCGCCCCCCAGGGCTGACGTGGTTCCCGAACGCCAGCGCGGACGACGATTGGCTGGAGGAGGCTGCGACGGCCTCGCACGCCTTGCCGCAGCCTCAGGTGCGCTGCTGGGGAGGTGCTGGGTGGGGGGGATGGGGTGATGGTTTACATGCAGAGAGGAAACGCGAGTTTGAGGTTGGGTGGGGGAGAGTGAAGGCTGCTACGGCTTCGCACGCCTTGCTGCAAGCTCAGGTGCGCTGCTGGGGAAGGGTAGAATGCGGGCGGGGTTTCGGCACTGGGATGTTTCTCTGTGATTAGGGTTCAGACATGGGGGGGTGTTAGTGGGCTAGTGCTACCTCTCCGCCTCTTGACGTGTCCTTATCCCCAATTTTCTATTTGCACATCCCCCTTCCCGGCCCCATGTTACTCCCGCCCCCCCCCCTTTCCCTTCACCCACCCTTTTCCCTCCCCCTCCCCCTACTCCTCCCGCTCCCCCGAACCGCCGACCAATCCCCTCTAAGCAGGCCTTGAGCAGCAGCGCTGTATCTGGACACGTGCGAGAGGAGGTCGTCAAGATCGAGGAGATCTCTACAGAGATCGTGACCGTCCAGGAGATATCCACCGAAATCGGACGGCCAGCTAGGTCCCGCAGATCAGGGGCAAGAGCAGCGCGAGAAGCAGGCCCAGGCGAAGCGGAGAAGGAGAAGAAGAAAGGGAAGAAGGGGAAGAAGGGAGCTAGGTCGAAGAGAGAAGCACAGCCGCCGGATGAGGCGACTAGCGCGGACCCTAGGCTGCCTGAACGGGTGGGGCCTTCAGCGAGAGGTGTTGTGGTGCCGCAAACAGCAGCAGATACACAGACGCCCAGTTCTAGCCCTGCTCTTGCTGCTGGTGGTGCCGGTGCTGCTGGTGGTGCCGGTGGTGCTGGTGGTGCCAGTGCTGCTGGTGGTGCTGGTAGGACTGGGCTTATAGCTGGTTTGGCAGCAGGGGCAGCAGCAGCAGGCGGAGCTGTAGCAGCCGGGGTGGCAGGTTTGGCTGAAAGGCGAGAAGCCAAGCCAGCAGAAGAAGCAACCAGAGGGGATGCGATGGAGGGGGTGGAAGGTTCGGAAGGGGTGCGAGGTTCGGAAGGGATGGGGGGTTCGGAAGGGATGAGGGAAGACTCGAGAACGTCAGTTGCAGCCGTGCTGGCGTCAGGGGACACTGCAAGAGACCTTAGTAGTGTTGGCGACTCAGAATCTGCCGTACAAAGTCTGCCTGAACCAACAGCACAAGCAGCAGGAACAGCAGGAGCAGCAGAAGCAGCAGAAGCAACAGAGGCAGCAGAAGCAGCAGACACAGGTGATAGAGGTGAAGCGGCAGAAGCAGGTTCAGCAGGGGAAGCAGGCCCGAGCGGAGCAGCAGTTTCTGCTGGAGCCGGAGCTGGTGCTGGGGCAGCAGTGGCAGGCGCCGTAGTAGGAGGAGCTCTAGGCGCTGCTCTAGGCTCCCGAGAAGTTTCTAGAGACGATCCCAGAGAGCAATCTGGTGGAGGGTCGAAACGAGCCACCCCTGGGACTCCGCTAGGTGGGAGCTCGCCGGTGTCTGCAGGTGAAGGGGGAAGCAGGCGGGAGGCGAAGGCGAAGCGGAACAGGGTGGGGGAGGGCGCGTTTGGATCAGGGGAGCAACACGAAGGAGGGTTCGGTGCGGAGGTTTCTGGGGGGAGTGGGAGGCAGGGGAGCCAGGGGCGCGGAAGCATGGGGAGAAGCAGTGGCAGTAGCGGGAGTGGCAGAGATAGGGATACGCTCCTGCAGCAGCAGCAGGTGCAGCAGCAGCAGCAGCAGCAGCGGCAGCAGCAGCAGTCATGGTCGAAGCAGCCCCTACCAGGTCATGGTCCCGGCGGCACTACTGGTATGCCTCCCATGCGCAGCAACAGCGAGCTTCCCCCCCTTCCCTACCGCAGCACCAGCGGTCTTCCCCCTCAGCCCCTCCGCAGCAGCAGTGGCCTTGCTGCCCTCTCCGCGCCCGCCAGTAGCAATCTCCTGCAGCGCGCCGCCACGGGCAGCGGTGACCGTTGGATCTTCCACTCTGGCGCGGATCGGGACCAGCTGGTGGAGTCAGATTCGAGTGATGACTCGGAGACAATGAGTGGGCGGCTGGAGGGCGGGTTGGGGGACTCGTGGGGGAGAGGGCGAGGCGGGGAGGAAGCAGGGTCGTTCAAAGCGGGGAGTTTGGCGAGTCAGGGATCGAGAGGCGGAGGCATGAGTCCTGTGTCTGAGATAGGGGAGCAGCATGGGGCGGGTAACGTAGCAGGGAGAACGAGGGGCGGGATGTGGCACGGGGCACCTCGGCCCAGCAGCGCGGGCAAGTCCGGGAGATCCCGGTTAGGGAAAAGATCGCCTAGAGGGTCGTCTCTAGGGGCAGGGATGCTGGAGCGAGTAGCAGGCGGGACGGCGGACAGCAGAGGGAGTTTTGGCACAGGGGCGGAGATCAACAGAGCGAGTAAGAGCATGAGGGGGTTGCCAGTAGAGGGGTTGGCCAGCGCTGGGGCTAGTGGGGCGTGGAGCTCGTCGGATGGCGAGGGGAGTGTGCAGACGAGAGGGGCAGCAGCAGGAGCGGCCCAGCCTGTGGTTGTGGGATTTGTGGGGCCTGCCAGACCTGGTACGCCTGTTTCGCTGTCCAGGGTTGGGTCTGGGGCTCCTGTGCTGCGCCCTGCGACTTCGGGGGGTTTGTTGCTGGAGGATGTGGGGAAGTATGATGACTGGGTGGTGTATGAGAGTGAGGGGGAGGAGGAGGAGGTGCAGAGTAGGCTTGTGAGGGGGAGAGGGAGAGGGGTGGTGGAGAAGAGGGTGGTGCAGGAGGGGGGGGTGGCGGGGGTTGTGGATAAGAGGGAGGTGAGGAACGGAGGGCAGGTGCAGGGTGTAGGAGCAGGAGCAGCAGCAGCGGCAGGGGTAGCAGCAGGGGCAGGGGCAGCGGGAATGATGGTTGGGAATGTGGGGCGGAGGAAAGGGGCAGAGAGGGACGTGTGGAGAGCAGGACAGGAGGACTTTGATGACTCGGACTCGGAAATCAAGCACGAGGCAGGATGGGGGCCCGCCTCACAGCAGCAGCAGCAGCAGCAGCAGAACGGATTCATGTTTAGCAGTCAAGGGGGAGCGCCTGGGGGCGGGTTTCACCCAGGGGAGGTTCATCCGGGGGGGGTTCAGCCCCAGCCTGGCGCAAGGCATGCGCCCCAGCCACCCACCAGCCCCCGACCATCATCCCCCCGACCTCTCCCTTTTGCGTCTAGGTCCCGGTCTTCTGCCCCCGCTCCTCCTCACCCCCAGCAGCAGCTCCCCCCTCGGCCTGTCGGCCCTCCTAACGCCTCCTCCTCCCAACAAGGCCCTTCTCAGTCCCACCCATTCTCCTCTGGAACAGCAGGTAAGCCGCGCATACCCCCCATTCCCCCGGCTTATGGTCACTCCCCTGCCTATGCCGCGCCTGCTGCTGCGTCTGCTGCTGTGCCGGGTTCCTCTCCTCACCCGTTCGCCCCTGGTGGTTATGCTGGGGGGGCGGGAGCTTCTGGAGTGGCAGCAGCAGGGGCTGTGCCTGGGGGCCAGCAGGCGGGGGGCCAGCAGCAGTCGTGGGGGGGATCTGTGGCAGGGTTCTTTGCAGGGGCAAGCGCGTTTGTGTTTGGGGCGAAGCATGACGGGCACACAGGGAGAGAGGCGCAGGGGAAGGAGGTGCAGCAGGGGAAGGACTTGAACCAGGCAGGTGATGCTGGGATGGGGTTAAGGGACGGGGAGCAAGGGGTTTCTGTGGCAGCAGGTACAGGAGCGAGTGGGGGTAGTGGTAGTGGTAGTGGCGCTGGTAGTGCTATGCGCCCTCCTCGCCCTCCTTCCCTTGCTATCCCTGGAGCAACGGGTACAGCCACTAGCCCTGGTGCTGGCCGCTATTCCACCCATACACATGCAGGAGCAAACGGAGAGGTTGCAGAGCCGCCAGCAGCAGCAGCAGCAGCAGTAGCAGCAGCTAGTGCTGCTGGTGCTGCTGCTGCCGCTCCTGGTGTATTTGCGGTAGAGGACGGGCATGAGGCTCTTATGTCTCCCATTGCCTTCGTTACAGTGTCGCCTGCTAAGAGCACAGGGAGAGGCACAGACGGAGCTGCATTGCCAGGGGCAGCTGCAGCAGCAGCGGCGGTGCCTGGGAGAGCGGTGGGAGGAGCAGCAGAGATGGGGGTGATGCAGCAGCCTGCGCAGGGGTACCGGCCTGGGCCGGGGCTTGGTGGGTGGAGTAAAGGGTCTGGTGCTAGGGCTGGTGGGGTTGGTATAGGGTGGGGGGAGGGCAGTGAGGAGGAGGAGAGTGAAGAGGTGGAGAGTGAGGAAGCGACGGAGGAGGGTGAAGAGAATGAGGAGGAGGAAGAGGATGAAGAGGAGGAAGAGGAGGAGATGGAGTATAGTAGTGATGAGGAGAGTGAGGAGGAAAGTGAGGAAGAGATTGAGGAAGAGAGTGAGGAGGAAATTGAGGAGGAGAGCGAGGAGGCAACTGAAGATGCAAGTGAGGAGGACGAGGAGGAAGAGGAGGAGGAGGAGGAAGAGGAGGAGGAGGAGGAGGAAGAGGAGGAGGAGGAGGAGGAGAGCGAGGAGGAGAGTGTAGGTGCGTGGGTGGGCAGACCGATACTGGCACCGTCACAAGCGGGCACTCCCACGGGCTATAGCGGCATGAAAACCCCCGATGCAATCGGAGGCATCGTGTTTATCAACGAGTATGGCGCTGCCCCCCCCTCCCCTTTTCTGGAGGCAAATTCTATGGGTACTGGAGGGGGTACGAGCGGGGCCAGCACACCGTTGAGTGGGGGAGCTGGCATGGGAATGGGTGGGGCGAGTGGGGCAATGGGGGGGAGCAAGTCGCCTAATGGCAGGCCAGGGGAGGATGATGAGCGTGTGTTTGTGGTTTTTAACAAGTCGAGATTCTCACCCACTGCTGCTGGCGCTGCTGCTGCTGCTGCTGGCGCTGGTGGTGCTGCTGGTGGTGCTGGTGGTGGTGGCTTGTTGGCTGATACTCAAGGATCAGGGACCCTTGTGGTGAGGATTGAGAGAGGTGCGGAGGAGGAGGGAAGTGAGGAGGACGAGGGGGAGGTTGGCAGTGAGGGGTGGGATGGAGGGGAGAGTGGGGAGGAGGATGGGAGTGAGGGTCGGAGTGGGATGGAAGGAGAGAGTGAGGAGGCTGAGAGTGAGGAGGGAAGTGGGTTTGATGGAAGTGCTGAGGGAGAGAGTGAGGGGGAGAGTGAAGGGAGTGAAGGGGAGGAGAGTGGGACAGAAGGGAGTGAGATGAGGGTAGGTAGGGAGGAGGGAGAAGATGGGGAATTGAGTGCGGTGGAGAGTGGTGCTTCTGGAGGGAGTGAGGGGAGCGAGGAGGAGAGTGAGGAGTGGAGTGAGGAGGGGAGTGAGGAGGGGAGTGAGGAGGAGAGTGAGGAGGGCAGTGAGTCAAGCCTTAGCCCTGTGGGGAGTTCAGACGAGGGAGAGACTGAGTACGTGGGGAGTGGGGAGAGTGAGACAGAAGAGAGTGAGGAGGAGAGTGGGAGTGAGGAAGAGAGTGGGAGTGAGGAGGAGAGTGGGAGTGAGGTGGAGAGTGAGAGTGAGGGGACGGAAAGTGGTTCGAGTGAAAGCGAGGGGAGTGAGGAGACAGGGTCGAGTGATGATGAGGATGGCACAACTTTGGATGGCACATGGGACGGCACATTGGATGGCACAATGGATGGCACTGTGGGCGGCACAATAGACGACAGAACGCTGGATGGGACAGAGGTTGTGACTCCAGGAGGGAGTGACACTATGGAGCGGACTTTCACCCTGGAAGAGACCGAGACAGCTGTTAGTGAGACGCTGGGAAGGACGTTGACTAGGGAGGGGAGTGGGACTATCAAGGGGAGTGAGCTTATAGAGGGGACGGATGTAATGGGGCGAAGTATCACGTTTGAGACAGTGGGGAGGACTGAGACGTTTGAAGGCAGTGGGACTATAGAGAGGAGTGGTACTATGGAGGGGAGTGGCACTATTGGGAGGAGTGACACTATGGAGGGGACTGAGGCTATGGGGAGAACCAACACGTTTGAAACCCTCGGGGAGACTAGAACTTATGAAGGCAGTGATACAATGGAGGGGAGTGAGACTATGGAGGGGAGTGAGACTATGGAGGGGAGTGAGACTGCTGGGACGGCAGATAGAACCCTGACTTTGGAGGGAACTGATGTTCCGAGTGATAGTGAAAGGGGCGGGAGGAGGAGGGCAGACAGTGATAGGGACAGCAGTGAGAGGGATGGTAGCTCGTATCAGGAAGATAGCTTATCAGAGGGCAGTGAGGAGAGTGAAGAGAGTGAGGGGAGTGAGGGGTCAGAGAGTGTGGAAGATGGTGATACTATGGGGGATAGTGATAGTATGGAGGGGAGTGAGACGGTGAGCAGGAGTGCAGCGAGCAGGAGCAGAGGAGGGTACAGTGACGATGTTGTGCTTATAGAGGTGGTGACTGTAACGGGTTCTAGAACCAGTGGGACCCGGGAGGACTTGTTGAGTGTGCGGGGGATGAGTGAGATTGGGAGTGATATGGGGAGGAGTGAGATGAGTAGGAGGAGGAAGAGAGTGGGGAGTGAGAGTAGGGGGAGTGATACAGATGGGACAGAGACAGAGGGGAGTGAGACAGGCACGAGTGGGAGCGAGGAGAGTGAGAGTGAGGGGAGTGGGGATGAGGAGAGTGGGAGTGAGGAGAGTGGGAGTGGGGGGAGCAGCAGGAGTGGAAGCGATGAGAGTGAGGGGAGTGAGAGTGAGGGTGATGAGAGTGCGAGTCACAGCTCAGCAGTATCTGGAACATATGACTCCCACTCCCACTCCCACACCCGTTCACAGAGCAGTGAAGAGTCTGAGTCTGAAAGCGGGTCAGAGAGAGAAAGTGTTCACTCTGGTTCCCACACAATAAGCCCTCATACCACACTAACTCGAGAGTCTGCTTCAGAAATTTCTGCCTCCGAGGTTTCAGGGTCGGAATCTGGTGGGGGAAGGTCAGATAGTGATGGGCGCCAGTCAGAGGACGATTCGGGGGAATCGGGGTCTGAGAAGGTGTCCAGGTCGGATTCTCATGCTTCCAGGTCAGCATCACATGCTTCCAGGTCAGCATCACATGCTTCCAGGTCAGCATCACATGCTTCCAGGTCAGCATCGCACCGTTCCAGGTCAGCGTCAGATGCTTCAGGAGGAGCGGGAGCGAGCAAAAGTGGGACTGCTGCAAGCCGCAGCCCCTCTGAAGCAAGCTGCAGCCCCTCTGCTGCAAGCCAGTCCCCTGGCACAGAATCGTCTCCTAATGAGTCACTCAGTAAGGGGTCGCTGGGAAGCGAGTCCCAGTTGGGAAGCAAGAGTGGGTCTGATGGGAGTGGGTCTCACTCTAGCAAGTCTCTTGCTAGTTCATCCCACTCTAGCGGGACTCGTGTGAGCAGCTCTCATGCGAGTAGGTCTCAAGCTAGTAGTGGGTCGCACACTAGCGGGTCGCAAGGTAGCAAGTCTGTGAGGAGCAAGTCAGAGGGAAGCGAATCGGAGAAGAGCGATTCGGAATACGAGGGTACGGGTAAGGGGTCTGAGGAGGAGGGTGAGGGATTCAGCAAGAAGAGCAGTGAGAGGTACAGCGATAGTGGCAGTGGGAGTGAAGGGAGAAAGGAGAGCGAGAGTGTGAGGAGTGCGAATAACGCTGCCGTTGGTTCTGCTAGTCCCAGCCATCAGCTTGGGACGCCAAGAGGTGGCGCTGCGTCATTGGCGGATGCGATGCGGTCGCCTGGATGGAAGAGGCCTCTCACTGTGAAGGTGGGGGGGAGTTCCCAAGAGCCTAGTTCAGAGGAAGAGGAGGAGGAAGAGGAGGAGGTGGAGGAGGAGGATGATGATGAGGAGGAAGGCAGTGAGGATGTTACTGCAACTGAGGAGGAGGAGGAGGGAAGCTCAATTGAGGATGAGGATGAAGAGGAGGAGGAGGAGCAGGAGGAGAGTGTGTTTACAGACGATAGGAGCTCAGAGGGAGAGCGGAGTTTGGAAAGTGACAGGAGGTCAGAGAGCGAGAGGAGATCAGAAGGGGAAGAAGAGGAAGAGGAGGAGCAGGAGGAGAGTGTGTTCACAGACGACAGGAGCTCAGCAGCAGGGCAGAGCTCAAAAGGTGACAGGCGTTCAGAAGGGGATAGGTCAGAGGGTGTCGGGTCAGAGGAGGATGGGATGTCAGAGGGAGAGGATGATCTGGAGGAGGAAGGAGGGGAGAGTGTTGGGAGCGAGGAGGAGGAGAGGGTGGCGAAGATGCTTCGAGCAGAGAGCAAGAGGCGGTTTGATGCGGTGCTCGGGCAGCTGAAGGGGCAGTTGAAAGTTCTGTTGAAGCAGGATTCCCATGGGAGTGGGCTGTCTGAAGGCAGTGAGGGGAGTGGGGAGGGGAGTGAGGAGGGGAGTGAGGAGGGGAGTGGGGAGGGGAGTGAGGAGGGGAGTGAGGAGGGGAGTGGGGAGGGGAGTGGGGAGGGGAGTGAGGAGGCGAGTGAGGGATTTGGGGGGTCTGATAGGAGTGGAGTGAGTGTGGGAGATGGGAGGAGAGAGGGGGAGGAGAGTGGGGAGGGTGAGGAGGAGTATGAGTCGGCTAGTGAGAGAGGGGAAGAGTCGCAAGAGGAGGATGAGTATGGTTCCAGAAGTGCGAGTGAGAGAGAGAGTGAGAGGGAGAGTGCGAGGGGGAGTGAGAGTGAGAGGGAGAGTGAGAGCGAAGGAGGAAGGCAAGAGGAGGATGAGGAGTGGGTGGAAGAAGAAGCAAGGGATTCGGTTGGGAGTGGTTCGGAGGAAGCCTGGGTGCAAGGCAGCGAGGAGGAGCAGCATGAGTCAGAAGAAGGGGAGGGGGAGGGGGAGGGGGAGGGGGAAAGAGAAGAGGAGCAGGAGTACGGTTTTTCATCAGAAGATGAAGCTTCTGCTGCTGTGCCCGCTGCTGTAGTAGTTACTGCAGCTGTTGCAGCTGCCCCCGT
Organism: Closterium sp. Naga37s-1; assembly: GCA_947471745.1. Classification (NCBI taxonomy): domain Eukaryota; kingdom Viridiplantae; phylum Streptophyta; class Zygnematophyceae; order Desmidiales; family Closteriaceae; genus Closterium; species Closterium sp. Naga37s-1. The sequence continues at coordinate 58,170 of CANJKZ010001043.1, forward strand.
TGCCCCACCTTCTCTAGTAGTTCGAGCTGCCACACCTGCCCCACCTGCCTCTGCAGTCCCAGCAGTCTCAGCAGCCCCAGCAGTCCTAGCACCCCAAGCAACCCCAGTAGTCCCAGCAGTTCTAGCTTCCCCCACAACCCCAGCTTCCCCAGCGGCTCCCCCGCAGAGGTTCCACCACCCACAGCCGCCCACCACGCCCTCCCTGCAGCCGTCTCCACCCTCCCTCGCCTTGCGCCGCTCCTTCAAGCGCCCCCAGCCCCTGCGCCCCTCCTCCGCCTCGCCCCTCTCCCCCCACCCCTTCGCTCAAGCGCCTGGGTCTGCCGCCACCACGCCACAGAGCACGGGAGGGTCGTCTGGAGGGTCTACCCCCCACAGTGCCGTTGGTCTTGCCACTGGTGCCACTGGTGCCACTAGTGCGTCTGGTATGGCTGGCCCTCGCCCTGCAGGTGAGTCCCCTTTTTCCTTGTACCAGCCATCGTCCCCTGCTTCTGATTCTGCTGCGTTTGCTACTTCTGCTCCTGGAACGTCTGTGTCTGGTTCGCCTGTTGCTGCTGCTGCACGTGCTTCGCCTGGCCTTGCTGCTCCTGCTGCTCCGCCTGTTGCTGCTCCTGCTGCTCCCCCCGTTGCTGCTCCTGCTGCTGCCTCCTTTGTTGCCTCTCCTGCTGCCTCTGCTGCTGTTCCCTTGTCTGCAGGTCCCAGCAAGAAACCCCAACCACTGCGAGCAAGCGAGTACCACACGACAGAGCTGCCGACCAATCAGGAGCGTCCAGCTGGACGTGCAGTCAGCCAAAGCGTGCCAGAGGGAGGAGGAGAAGCAGGTCTGGCAGTGGGAACTGCAATAGCACCGGCAGCTGCACCAGCAACGGCACCGGCAGCAGCAGCAGCAGCAGCAGCAGCACCAGCTGCACCCCCTGCTGCCATCTCGGCTGCAACTCTGGCTGCATCTCCAGCTGTGTCCCCAGCAGTGTCTCCCAAGCCCAGTACCAGCTCCTCTCCCTCCCGTGGCGTCTCTGCTTGGACCTCCCTCTTCCGCCCCCTCTGGGGCACCTCGCCTGCTACTGCTGCCACTGCCGCTCCCGCTGATGGCGCTGATGGTGCTGCTGGTGCTTCTGCCAGTGCTGCAGCTGTTACAGAGCCGGTCGTTCCTTCAGAAGCAGCAGGGCCTGCAGCAGCTGTACCGCTGTCAGTTGTCCCACCTATGGTAGCGTCTGCACCAGTAGCACCTGCACCAGTAGCACCTGCACCAGTAGCACCTGCACCAGTAGCACCACCACCAGTAGCACCTCCACCAGTAGCACCTCCACCAGTAGCACCTCCACCAGTAGCACCTCCACCAGTAGCACCTCCACCAGTAGCACCTGCACCAGTAGAACCTGCACCAGCCCCTGCAGTAGCAGCCGCTGCTGCTGTTGGAAGGAAGACCGCTCCCCCTGTTGCTCCTTCACCTTCTCTCCCCACACCTTATCACCAGTCTTCTCCTCCTCCTCACTACCCACCCCCTCCTCCCCAGTATTCCCCTTCTCCATCCACCCCAGAGTTCTCTCCCCTTCCCTTGTCTCACCCCCCTGAACCCATCCCCTCTATTCTCCACCCAATGGACCCACGTGCAAATCCAGTTTCCGTGCCTCCTCACACCACAGCCTCTCCTACCGCCCATGCTACAGCCGCTCCTACCGCCCATGCTACAGCCTCGCATCGCCCCCACTCTGCTGCTTCTCCCGTCCCCCCAGTCCTCCACCCACTGGACCCACGAGCGCAGCAGCAGCTGTCTGTAGCACAGGTGCCTGAAAGGACTCAAGGGCTTCAAGTGACTGAAGGGGACGAAAGGACTGAAGGGGCCCGGGATGGGGTTTTCCCCGTAGGCACTCTGGTGCATGGATTGTCGGCCGACTCTGATACCATGTCGACTGGATCCAGACATGATGGCTATGCTCATGCTGACGCCCCCACCCATGCTGGCACTGGTGCTGACGCTGATGCTGGTGCTGGTGCTGATGGTGATGTGAGTGGGAAAGGCAAGTACGGTGGTGAAGTGTTGGTTCCTCCGGCCTTAGTACCTGGTGATGCAGGCAGCTCTCAAAATTCCAGCCGGCCTGAGTCAAGAGAGTCAACTGAGTCAACCAGGGCGAATAATGAGTCACCTGAGAAAGGTGTGTCAGCAGCAGTTGGAGGAGCAGAAAGAGGAGGGGTGGACAGAGCGGTGGAGAGAGGTGTGGAGAGAGGGGAAGGAGTGGTAGCGACAGAGGCGTGGGTGCTTGCAAGCATGAGACAAAGAAAGAGGCTACAAGGAGGCTCCGAACAAGGCTCAGATGGAGGCTCGGAAGAAGGTTTGGAGGGAGGCTTGGAAGGTGGTCAGGAAGAAGGTCCGGAACAGCTGCCTGGGAGGGGTGGTGAGTGTGGGGTAGTGGGGAGGGAGGAGAGTGTTTTGGCGGATAGTGGTTACAAGGGGAGTGCACTTGAGGGAGAGAGAGAGGGTAGTGAAGGGGATGCAAGGGCGAGTGAGGCGGAGAGTGTGAGTGGTAGTGGAGAAGAGAGCAGGAGCAGTGTGGGGGGGAGTGATTATGGGAGTGAGGCTGAGAGTGATGTTGAGAGTGAGGGGGAAAGTGTTGATGAAAGTGGTCTGAGCGCGGAAGGAAGTGAGGGAAGCAGTGAGGAGACAGGGAGCAGTGAGGGAGAGAGTGAGGGAGGGAGTGGGGAGAGTGAGGAGGAGAGTGGGGAGGAGAGCGGGGAGGAGAGTGAGGGTAGTGTGACGGAGACAGATGCTGTGACCCGAACCAGCTACTCAGGGAGTGAGGGAGAGGAGTCAGAGAAAGAGGATGGGTCGAGCGAAGGGGAGAGTGAGAGTGGGGAGAGTGAGAGTGGGGAGAGTGAGAGTGGGGACAGTGAGAGTGGGGAGAGTGCGAGTGGAGAGAGTGAGAGTGGAGAGAGTGAGAGTGGAGTGAGTGAGAGTGAGGAACAAAGTACAGTAGGAACGATGAGTGTGGCACGGGAGGGAGGCGCGGGGAGTTCAAGATATGCTGAGACAGAAACCGAGGCAGAAACAGAGACAGAAGCAGATGGGAGGAGTGAAAGGGTGGGGTTGGAGGTGGATGGAGAGAGTGTGGTGACAGAGGAAGGGGTGCTAATAGAGGTGGCGAGTGTGGCGAGTGTGGTGGGGAGGGGGAGTGTGGTGGGGAGGAGTGAGGGAGTGAGGGTGGACAGTCTGCTGATAGAGGTGGAGAGTGTGGCTGGGGGGGAGAGTGTGGCGGGTGGAGGGAGTGTGTTTGGAGGGGAGAGTGTGGTGGGAGGAGGGAGTATACTGGGAGAAGAAGATGTGATTCTTGAAGGGGGAGAAGAGGAGGCAGAGGGAGCAAGCAGTAGGGAAGGAAGCGAGCCGGACAGGAGCGTGGGAAGTGAGGGAGTGGAAGAACATGGGAGCGAGGAGAGTGAGGAAGTGGAAGAAAATGAGAGTGAGGGGAGTGTGTGGAGCGAACATATCAGCGACGGGGAGGGGTTGGGTGGTGAAAGAGGGAGTATCGTCGGGAGTGGAAGTGAGAGAGAGGAGGCTGCGAGTGAGGGAATGGTGAGTGTGAAGGATGAGAGCCACGACGAGAAGCTCAGTGGTAGTGGAAGTGAATCGGGGTCCGAAGAGGAACTGGAAGAAGAGGAATTGCCTTTGTCAATGGCAGCTGAAAAAGTGACAGCAGCAGCACCTCTGAGTCTTGATGAAAACCTCAGTGAAGTATCGGCAGAATCTGAAGAGGAAGTGGAAGAAGAGGAAGTGCCTGTGTCAGTGGCAGCTGGAGATGGCACACCAGCAGCACCTGCACTGGTAGCGGCAGCAGCAGTGCCAGTAGCACCAGTTTCAGCAGCAGTAGCATCAGCAGCTGAGCCGGTAACAGTGGCAGCACCAGCAGAGCCAGTGGCAGTAGCAGCAGCAGTGCCTGCTACTGCAGCAGCTGCCAAGCCTGCGGATGCGGCAAAGCCTGCTGACGTGGTGAAACCTGCTGACGTGGCACAGTCTGCTGACGTGACCAAGGCTGCTGCTGCAGCAAAGGCTGCTGACGTGTCGCTGGCAGCACTGATGGCAAGGACACCCGACGCGAGGCCGGTGACTCCGGTGCGGCACAGGACGTGGCTGGAGGTGCTGCAGAGCCATGCGGTGCTGTCAGAACTGGTGAGTGTGTGGTGCTGGGTGGTATGGTATGGTTTTAAGACTTGTAAGGGTGTCCCAGAGTGATGTAACAAGTGTCACGCTAGTCGGTGCAGCGCAGAACATGGCTGAAGGTGCTGCAGAGCCATGCAGTGCTGTCAGAACTGGTGAGTGTGTGGTGCTGGGTGGTATGGTATGGTTTTAAGACTTGTAAGGGTGTCCCAGAGTGATGTAACAAGTGTCACGCTAGTCGGTGCAGCGCAGAACATGGCTGAAGGTGCTGCAGAGCCATGCAGTGCTGTCGGAACTGGTGCCATGCACTGCTGCAGTGGCCTGCAGTTCCTATGCTCCGTGGCCCCCTGCATCACAGCTGCCTGATCTTTCACCTTCCCTGCACTTCCCAACCTGCCTGATTCTTTCTTGTCTGCCGCTTTGCAGATGACGGAGGAGGACATGGGTGCGCTGCAGTTCCTGTGCTCCGTGGACTTCTACAAGTCGCAACACAGCATGGTGTGTGATGTTTAGGCTTCGAGGTTCCGGGTTTCGGGTTTTGGGCACCATGATTTATGGCTGTGTTTGTGAGGCATGACAGAACGTTGTGTGACGTCGCGCTTTTTTTTTTTTTTCAACCAAACCTTGCCGCCGCACCCTTGCATTTTCAGATGCAACTATTGCTTGGGTTGTATTACTGTGACTGTCCTTTTCACCTGTCTCCAGGATTTCCGCGTGGACTTTCTCTTTGACGCCAATCCGTTCTTCACCAATGAATACGTATGCCCTACCTACCTGCCTACCTACCTTCATGCACGTCTACTGCAGTTTCAGATTTTGCCATTGTTCTTCCTCATTCGGTTGGATTTCATGCCAGTGCTTTTCCTGCTTCCGAAAATTCGAGTCTGATTTGGCTTGGTATGACCCCCCTACGCTAAACTCCAAACCCTCGATCCTCCTCAATCCCGAATCCCCAACCCCTGAACCCTAAACCCCTTTTCGCGTGCAGCTGAGCCGCGTCTTTGCTGTGGCGAGAAACCCCAAGGCTGACCCAATCATCATGTCCATTCACTGGTACGTGTGATATGAATGAATGATGACTTAATCATCATGTCTTATCACTGGTATATGCTGCAATATAAGAAAGCATTGAATGGAGATCCCAGCCATGTAATTTGGCTTTCACTCCACCCACCATATCTGTTGCCCGTTTTCATCATTATCCCAAGCCTTTCCTCGGACATTCCCTCAACCTCGGCATCTCCTATCTTTGCTTGCCCCACTCCCATGCCTTCTGCCTCTCCTCTCAACCTGCCAGCACCCCCATAGCATGGCAACCAGGCAGGGACTTAACTAAGCGTCGCACGGGGTGGTTCGGCTGGGCTGCTGCCACTCTCACGCAGGGAGGGAAGGGAGGCGGTGCTGGTGCGGGTGGTGGCAGGAGCAGCTTCTTTACACTGTTTGCCTCTCGACCTGCGCTCTCTGCTTCTGAAGCCAACGAGGAAGCTGTGGTGAGTGGCGCAGGCAGACTGGCAGTGCTGGTGTCGATTTTGTTCTGCTAGTGCTGCTGGCAACAATGGTGGGTGGTAGCAGTGCTGGCAGAAGCAGCTTCTTTTCTTTCTTTTAGAATCTTTCTGACCAGCGACCACTATTCTTGCTGAACAATCGATCTCCCTTTTCCCCCGCATCCTTTCCCCATGAGCCACCCATCAGCGCATGAAGATGCTGGAAGAAGCCGCTCTCACCAATAATCTCCTTCTTGCTGAAATCCCTCCTACTCTCCCCGCCCTTTCCCCACCCTCCCCTGCCTCTCCCTCCTCCTTCACACCCATCAGCGCATGAAGATGCTGGAAGAAGCCGCTCTCACCAATGGTCTCCTGGAGTGAGTTGCCTGTCTACCCCTTTTCAGAAAAAAAAGATCTAAGTTTATGTATTTACTTCGTCTCAGTTGTTTTTCTTCTCTTCTGTGTCTCAGTTTCGTTTTTTCGTCTTCCTTTTACAGTCAGCCCAGAAGTTTCAATTCAGTCTTGGGTACTAATTGGTCGGTAATTCATACAAATATTAATATTAAAAATAAAAATAAAAATAAAAAAACCTTTTTTCTTTTCGGATGCAGGTCATCGGAAGGTCATGTGGTGTCGAGCTTGCTCCGCTGGTACACTGTAAAGTCGCTGGGGGGTGGAGAGGAGGAAGAGGTGGAAGAGGAGGAAAAAGAAGAGGAGGAGGAGGTGGAGGAGGAGGAGACGAAGAAAGCTGGGGGAGCTGAAGCTGTAATGACTTTGGAGACGTCTCAAAAAGCGAGTCCTGCAGGGAAGCAGGTAGATGGCCGTCCTAGTATCGAGGAGGAGGGAGAGAGAGTGGAAGACGGAGAGAGTGTGGCTATGCGGCAGGATGCGGGAGAGAGTAGGGAGGAGTTGAGAATAGGGCGAATGGTGGGGGGAGAGAGTAGGGAGGAGTTGATTCAACGGGAGGTGGAAAAGAAGCAAGGAGGAGAAGAGGAGGAGGAGGAGACAGAAGTGAGTCAAAGAGAGGAGGAAGAAGAGGGGGAAGAGGAGGAGAGTGGAATGATTGTAAAGGACCAAGGCACGTTTGAAAGGGATGGGGAGATGGAGAGGGTAGGAAGGAGCAGAGAGGAAGAAGGGGCGAACATAAGGGAGGTGGAGACGACGACAGGGAAAGCAGCAGACGTAGCAGGGACGGAGATCGAAGGTGTAGGGGCGGAGATTGAGGGTGTGGGGGCGGAGATTGAGGGTGTGGGGGCGGAGATTGAGGGTGTGGGGGCGGAGATTGAGGGTGTAGGATTGGGTTTGAAGGGAGAGCGTGCAATGGTAGTGGCAGCAACAAGTGATGCAGAAGGGGGGAGTGAGACGGGTGTGACCGAGAGGGAGGAGAGTGAGAGGGAGGAGAGTGAGAGGGAGGAGAGTGAGAGGGGGGAGAGCGACAGTGGCATGAGTGGCGAGGTTGAGCAGGACAGCTGGCTGGGTGAGGGGACGGCAATCGGGACAATGCAGGTCCAGAAGTTGAAGGATGGAGGGGAAAGAACGGTAGAGGATGAATACGAGGAGGAGGGGAGCAGTAAGGAGGAGGAGGGGAGCGATGAGGAGGAGGAAAGTGATATTTATGTGAGAGGGGACGATCTGAGGGGTGATGACCTGAGGGACGATGACCTGAGGGACGATGACCTGAGGGGTTCCAGTGGCAGTCTAGGGGATGCCATGCCTGGTATGGCAGGGGGAGGAGGTGGGGAGGAAGGGGAAGAGGAAGGTGCAGCAACAGGGGCAGAGGCAGGGGCAGGGGCAGGGGCAGGGGCAGGGGCAGGGGCAGGGGAAGTGGGGGGTGGAGTCGAGGGCGGGACGGAAGAGGAGGATTCGTGGATCGGGGTCCGCGTGGGTGGGAGGAGCGAGAGTAGAGAGGGCCGTGACAGGGGTGCGTTGCGATACGAGGGGATAGGGAGTGAGGGAGGGAGCGAGGGAGGGAGTGAGGGGGAGAGTGAGGGAGGGAGTGAGAGGGGAAGCGATAGAGGGAGCGAGGGGGGGAGCGATGGGGGAGGGAGTGGGCAGGGGAGCTCCGTGGAGGGCGAGCTAGCAGAGCTGATGCATGCAGTGGATGGGCACTCGCTGCCCTTCTGGCATGCTGTGGCTGCCACAGGCGGAGATGGGCTGGTGGGACTAGAGGGACGGGAGGAACTGGAGGGTCTGGAGGGACTGGAGGAACTAGAGGGAGTAGAGGGAGTAGAGGGGCTAGAGGCCCTGAAGGGGGCCGATGCTGGTGTTGCTTCTGCCGCAGCTGTTCCTGTTCGCTCCCGTACAGGGACTCCAATGCCTGGCATCCGTGCTGCTGCTTCGGGCCCTGCTGCCGCTGCCACTGCGGCTCCTTCTGCTGCAACTTTCACGTACTCGCGAACAGGAACACCCATGCCAGGAGTCCGTCCTTCTGGCTTACCTCCTCCTCCTCCTCCTCCGCCCGTTCCCAGTGCTGCTGCTGCACGTGCTTCTCTGCCTGCTGCTTCCGCTGCTGCTCCCACTTTGGCATCCCGTGCCACAACCCCCATGCCAGGAGTGCATGCTGCTGCAGCTTTACCCCCTACCTTCCCTCCTCCTTCTGCTGCCCCTGCAGCGTTCTCTCGTTCTACTACCCCCATGCCTGGTGTGCATGCCGCTCTTGCCCCTGCACCTCATCCTTCCAGGGCAGTAACACCCATGCCCGGTGTCCACGCCCCTCTTGCTCCTCCTGCTGCTGCTGCTGTTGCTGCTGCCCCTGCAACGTTCTCTCGTGCCACTACACCCATGCCTGGCGTCCACTCTGCCATTCCAGGCACCTCCACTGCTTCTCCCTCTGCCTCTGCTGCTGCTCCTTCCTTCTCCCGCACTCTCACGCCCATGCCTGGCCTCCCCCCTCCTCCTGCCCCTCCTCCTCCTCCTGCTTTCTCCAGAGCAGTAACGCCCATGCCTGGGCTTGCACCTGCTTCTAGTGCTGCTAGTGCCCCTAATGCCCCTACTGCTACTGCTTCATTCTCCAGAGCAGTGACGCCAATGCCTGGGATTTCACCTGCTGCAAGCTTCCCTCCTCCACCTGTTCCCCATCCTCCTCATCCTGCTGCTAGTGCTGCTGGTGCTGCTAGTTCAGCATTCTCCTCCAGGGCAGTCACGCCGATGCCTGGTGTCCATCACTCCTCCCCATATCCACCTGCTGCTGCTGCTGCGCCTCCTCGTGTTCTAGCTTCTGCCGCGCTCTCCCGGACAGTGACGCCCATGCCAGGTGTTCGTGCTGCAGCTACTCCCATGCCCGGCGTTCGCGCCACAGCAACGCCCATGCCTGGCGTGCACGACATGCCTGATGTGCGTGCCACAGCTACACCCATGCCCGGTGTGCGCGCCACAGCGACACCCATGCCCGGCATGGCTGGGGAGAGCAGCAGGCAGCAGCAGCAGCAGCAGCACGGGAGAGCTGCTGTCAGCAGGGGCCACTCGCGGGGAGCGACTGAGGGGGCTGCGTTTTACACCCCCGTTGAAGGGGCAACTGCGTTTTACGGCCCGCCAACTGAGCATGCGGCCTTCTTCGCCCCCCCTACTGACGGGGCTGCGTTTTACGCCCAAGCTGTGGGGCGCTCCCAGTCCCACAGGCACGCTGCAAGCCCCTCCCACTCGTATTACAGGCAGGCTGTAAGTCACGGTCGCAGCCAGAGCCACGGCCCTAGGGGGTGGGCTGTCACTGACCCTCACGTTGCTGCTGCTGATCAAGCAGGGACGGAGAGCGGTTTGGAGGTGTGGCGTGCGGTCATGCAAGGGTATGGGGAAGGGGGTGTGGGAGGAGCAGAGGTGGGGTATGGGGAGCAGGGTGCGGGGACAGGGATGGGGTATGGGGAGGGGGGTGGGGGAGCAGTGGGAATGGGGTATGGGGAGGGGGATAATGTGGGGGAAGCAGGGATTGAGTATGGGCTGGGAGGCAGTGAACAATCAGGAGCAGGGATAGCCTGTGGGCCGTGGCAGGAAGGGGGAGAGGGGGTTGTGGGGGGGAGTCAGAGGCTGGTGGTGGCGAGTGGGAGTGAGAGGGACGGCGATAGGAGCAGTGTGGGGGACAGGAGCAGTGTGGGGGATGGGAGCAGTGTGAGTGTGGGGGATAGCCTGGTGTCGCTTCTGAGAATTCTGAAAAACGAGGGGGAGGGCGATGGGAGCAGTGTGGCGGATAGTCTAGCAAGCAGCATGGATGGTGGTGGTGGTGGTGGTGGTGGTGGTGGTGGGGGCATGCCGGGCATGGCTGATGGGAGGTCTGGTGGTATGGGTGATGGGAGAATGAGTGTGGGTGATGGGCGTTCAGGGGCAGCTGATGCGAGGTTTGCGCATGCTCTCAGTCAGTCACTGGCACGGGCGGCTATGGGGAATCTAGAGTCAAGTCAGAAGCCGCTGCAACCACAGTCACAGTCACAGTTACAGTCACAGTCACAGTCACAGTTACAGTCACAGTCACAGTTACAGTCACAGTCTTGGACTCATCACTCAGTGGCAGCGGCTGTGGCTCGTGATGCTCTGGGAATGAGCTTTGATGGGGACGCGCGAAACCTCTCTCAATCCCACGCTCACTCCCACTCCCACTCCCACTCCCATTCCCGATCTCACTCCCACGCCCACGCCCACGCCCACCCCCATAACCACGACAATCACCACGCGTACAATTACCAGAGGCATTCGTTGCACCAGTCGGACACGGAGGGGGAGGAGGAAGGAGAGGTAATGCCATGGCTTCGTGTTAAGACCCGTGCCTCTCAGACGAGCTCTCGACATAGTGGGCAGTGGAGCAGGGAGCAGAGCGAGCAGCAGAGTGGACAGTGGGGCAGGCAGCAAAGCAGGCAGCAGAGCATGCAGCAGAGCACGGGCAGCATTAGCAGCCGGCATTCGAATGGGATGGAGAGTGTCCTCTGGGCCCCCACCACTGCAACCAGTTTCGGTGGCGCTGCTTCTGCTGGCGCTGGTACTGTTAGTGGTGTCACTCGTGGTGGTGGTGTCACTCGTGGTGGTGGTGTTGCTGCTGCTGGTGCAGCGGGGAGGAGAAGGAGAGGTTTTTCCCTGGGGTCAGGCTCAGAAGTCTCGTCCATCCGAAGCAGATCCCGAGGGAGGGGCGGGTCTCTTAGTGACGTGACCAGCCTGGGGATGAGCGAGGGGGAGGGAGCGAGTGAGGGAGTGAGTGAGGGAGTGAGTGAGGGGGAGAGTACTCGGTCTGTGGAGGCAGAGTTGGGAGATCTGATGGACGCTCTAGATGGGGAGCTGTCACCGTTCTGGACCGCTCATAACAGTGTGGGGAGCTTGGGGAGTGTTGGGGTAGGGAGGACTGGCAGCATTGGAAGCGTTGGGCTGGCCAGGACTGGGAGCTTTGGGAGTGTTGGGAGCGCAGGGAGGATGTTGAGGGGGAGTGTGGGGAGTTTTAGGTCGGTGAGGGAGGAGCGGGAGGCAGGAAGGGGAGGAGAGGAGGGTGAGGAGGAGAGGGAAGCGAGGATGGATGTGTGGAGAGAGGTGATGGGGAATTACTGGGAGTTGAGAGGGGCGGGCGCGTTCGGGTATAGACATGCCGACAGACATGCAGAGAGACGTGAGGATAAACATGAGGACAGGGATGAGGGGATAGATGAGGAGGGCATGCGTGTGAACGGCAAGGTGGATACGTGTAAGGGGGAAGATGGTCGGGTGGGTGGTGCATCACAAGACTCAGTGATGCTATTGTATGATGGTTTGGGTGAGAGTGTGAGTGGCAAGGTTGGGGAAGCGGAGGATGAGGAAGAGGAGGAGGAGGGTGGTTTGGGGGTTGAGGGTAGGGAGGACGGGCATGAGGAGGAGGAGGAGGAGGATGAGGAGGAGGATGAGGAGGAGGATGGGAGGGTGGTTGTGGTGTTCAAAACGGCAACCAGAGCTGCTGAGATCCACGTGGAGGAGAGGGATAGGGGCAGTGCGGATCTTTCTGCTGATGTGGCAAGCGATGCTGATGTGGCGAGTGATTTGAGTGAGCACGTGCTGTACAATGCTGAAGATGATGTGGCAGGTGCTGGTATTGTGACACGTGGGATTAGCACACAGGAGGAAAGTGGAGAGTGGGAGGAGTCAAGAGATTTGGAGCAGGAGAGGGAGACAGTGGGGGGAGTGGAGGATGAGGGGGAGAGGGCGGTGAGTGGAAAGGCAATAGCAGAATTTGAAAGTATTGGTGGTGAGGATGATGGTGCAGCATCTGATGTCTTATCTGATGGGGTACACGATAGTGAGGAGAATGATGATTTGGGGGACATGCATGGTAGTAGTGTGCATGAGGATCAAGAGACGGAGGAGGAAGGGGTAGAAGAAGAGGAGGAGGAGGAGGAGGAGGAGGAAGAGGAGGAGGATGAGAGGGTGGTTGTGGTGTTTAAGACAGCAACCAAGGGGAAAGCGGATGAAGAGGAAGAGGAGATGGTGGGAGAGTCTACGACTGAGCATGGGTCACTGACTGAGAACCCTCTTGATACGGATACCGAGGATGTTGATAATGAGTATGAGGAAAACGAGAGGGTGGTTGTGGTGTTTAACCGGCCAAGGACTGGCGAGAAGAGGGAGGAGGGGGATGGAGGAGGGGAGGAGGATGAGGGGGAGGATGAAGATGATATGTTGTTAGGTAGTGTGGTTGGGGATGCGATTCAGACAGGAAGTCAAATGGCCAGCCAGACAGGCAGCTATGTGGGCGAGGAGGAGGGTTGGGAGGCCGGAGAAGAGGAAGAGGAAATTGCTGGTCGTAGTGAGGAGGGGAGTTTGGAGGATGGGGAGAGGGTGGTTGTTGTGTTCAAGAAGGCGACACATGCTGAGAAGGACGAGGAAGAGGAGGAGGAGGTAGAGGTGGAGGAGATAGAGAAGGAGGTGGAGGAGGAGGACGAAGCAGAGCACGAGATTGCTGGTATTAGCGAAGATGGGAGTTTGGAGGATGGGGAGAGGGTGGTAGTAGTGTTTAAGAAGGCGACACATGCTGTGGAGGAGGAGGAGGATGGAACAGAGGAGGAAGAGGTGGAGGAGGAGGAAGTAGAGGAGGAGGTTGCTGGTATTAGCGAGGAGGGGAGTCTGGAGGATGGAGAGAGAGTGGTGGTCGTGTTTAAGAAGGCGACACATGCTGCGAAGGACGAGGAGGAGGAGGATGAAGAGGAGGTGGGAGAGGGACGAAGGGTGGAAGAGGAAATCAGCGAGGAGGGGAGTGAGGGGCTGAGGGAGGAGGCAAGGAAGCATGAAGACGAGCATGAGGAGGAGGAAGAGGGGGAGGAAAAGGAGGAAGAGGAGGAAGAGGAGGATGAGGAGCAGGAGGAGGAAGGGTATGAGGAGGAGGATGAGGAGGATGGGGAGAAGAGGAAGGAGATTGAGCGGTGGATAGAGGTGGCAGAGAGGGAATTGGCACAGCCAAGCCCGCAAGGGGGAGTCAGCAGTAGGCGTAGTGGCAGCGGGGTGAGCAGTATTGATCTGAGCTTTAGTGTCGACCTGAGCAGAAGCAGGAGCAGAAGCAGAAGCAGAAGCAGGAGCGGGAGCGATAGTGGGAGTAGGAACGAAAGTGGGAGCAGTGGGAGTGGAAGTGGGAGCGAGGGGAGTGAGAGTGGGACAGAGGCGAGTGGGAGTGAGAGAGTCAGGGTGAGGAGGGAGAGGAGTGAGGCGAGTGAGGAGGGGTCACAGGGAGAAAGCCTTGGGAGCAGCATCAGCAGTGGCAAACGCAGAGACAGGAGACATTTGAGCCACAGCAGAAGCAGAAGCAGAAGCAGACACAGCAGCAGACACAGCAGCAGACACAGCAGCAGACACAGCAGCAGACACAGCGGCAGACACAGCGGCAGACACAGCAGCAGACACAGCAGCAGACACAGCAGCAGACACAGCAGCAGACATAGCAGCAGACACAGCAGTAGACATAGCAGTAGGAGCAGGAGTGCGAGGAGGAGGAGTCACAGCAGCGGTCCAAGCAGTAGGAGCAGAGATGAGAGTGTGGCGAGGGAGAGCGTGGCTGAGAGTGTGAGTGAGGGACTGAGCTTGGAAGGGAGTGAGAGGAGGGTTAGGAGGGGGAGTGTGAGTAGGGATGGCAGCAAGCGGTCGGGGAGGAGCAGTGTGAGTGAGCAAGAAGGTGACCATCTGGTTGAGAGAGAGGTAGAGACAGCAAGTGTTGGCGGGAGTGAGAAAGCGAGTGAGGAAGGGAGTGAGGGTGAGAGAGGGAGCTTGAGCAAGAGTGATAGTGGCAGTTGGAGTGAGAAGAGGAGCAAGCACAGTGCCACCGGCACTGCTACCGAAAGTGCTACAAGCAGTGTTACTGGCAGTGTCAAAAGCAGCGCTGCTGACAGTGCTGCAGGTGGTAGGAGTCAGAGTGGGATCGAACGAGCGAGCGAGCAAGCCAACAGCATGAGGAGCAGCTCTGATAGCAGTGGCGTGAGAGAGAGGAGTGGCAGTGAGCGTGAGAGAGTGGTGGAGACTTTGAGTGAGCATGAGAGTGTGCATGAGAGTGTGGGGAGGAGTGTGAGTGATAATGAGAGTGAGCATGTTAGTGATCGTGAGAGTGAAATGCGTAGTAAGAGCGAGAGTGATGGGGAAAGTGTGACCCTTAGTGAAAACGAGGGGAGTGGAAAAGATAGTGTGAGTGGAAGTCACAGCGAAGGCAGTAGTGCGAAGGATGACACTGAGAGTGTAGCGAGTGAGGGTGTGAGTGAGGCAGCGAGTGAGGGAGTGAGTGAGGGGATGAGTGAGGGAGGGAGTGAGAGTCCCAGAAGCAGCAGAAGCCATAGCAAATACAGCAGCACGAGTTCCAAACATAGCAGTGCAGTGAGTGTAAGCAGTAGCGTGCACAGCCAACAGAGCAGCATTGACAGTCAGCGCAGCAGCTCGCACAGTCAGCGCAGCAGCTCGCACAGTCAGCGCAGCAGCTCGCACAGTCAGCGCAGCAGCTCGCACAGTCAGCGCAGCAGCTCGCACAGTCAGCACAGCAGCACACACAGCAGGAGTGCAAGCAGCCATGCTCGCAGCAGTAGCAGCAAAAGTGATGCGTTCAGTGCTGCAAAGAGCGAGGAGAGATCTGCTAGTGAGCGTTCTGAGATGACTCAGGACTCGCTCAGTGGAGCGAGTGGGGATAATGCAGCCACTGTGGGCAGAGTTGGTAGCACAACAGGCAGTTTGAGTGGCAGCGAGAGCAAGCACAGCAGGGGCAGTAGTGTAAGCAGGGGGAGCAGTGTAAGCAAGGGGAGCAGTGTCAGCAAGAAAAGCAAGGGGAAGAGCAGGGAGAGCAGTGTTAGCAAGGAAAGCAGGAGGAGCAGTGTCAGCAGCCCTAGGTCGGATGGGGACAGCTATGACGGTGGTTCGGGGAGTGGTGCGAGTGATAGGGAGGAAGAGAGGATGAGTGGGGAAATGGAGGAGAGTGGGGTAGTGGAGGAGAGTTGGGTAGTGGAGGAGAGTGGAGTAGTGGAGAGTGGGGTAATGGAGAGTGGAGTAGTGGAAAGTGGTGCAATGGAGAGCTGGAGTGGTGTGGAGGGGTTAAGTGACGTGGAGCAAGGGAGCGAGGACCAAGAGGCTCAAGAAAACGGGAGTGAGGAGCGAGGGATGGAAGGGCAGGAGAGTGAGAAACGAGAGGCTGGAGAGCAGGAGCGTGAGGAAGATGGTGTGGATGTGTGGAGCAGTGAGAGTGACGCATGGCCTGAGGCAGAGGGAGAGGCAGAGGCAGAGGAGAAGGAAGAAGAAGGAATAGCACCAGCACCCGAGACCGTGAGTGGCGATGGTGCAAGGAGTGTTGTGGAGAGTGATGGGGAGGAGGATGGGACAAGCTGGGTTACCAGCATCGTATCCCCTCTGCAGCAGGTGACGATGGCCTCTGAACACGTGGCGGATCCTGATTGGTCGGAGGAGCTGGCAGAGGAGCAGCAGGTGGTGCAGGTGCGGGAAGAAGAGGGTCAGGTGGATGATCAGGTGAATGCTCAGGTAGTTGAGCAAACAGGTGAGCAGCAGCAGCAACAGGATGAAGGGAAGGTAGCAGCAGCAGCAGCAGCAGCAGGCAGAGCGATGGCTGCGAATGTGGCGGGGGTGGGCAATGATGGGATGGGTACTTCAGCAGCAGGCGACGATGGGGCAATGAGGCAGATTGGCGAGGATGCGTATGTTTATGACATGGGTGATGGCGTGGGAGCATGTGAGGAGCTGGATTGGAGCAGAGATGTGGGTGATGGGGGGGTGGGAGTACAGGGGTGGTCAAGTGAGTGGACTAGGGAGAGTGAGGTGTGGGATGTGGGTGGAACGAGGGATGGGGGCGAGGTGCTGGGGGCGAGTGGTGTGAGAGCAGGCGGTCCTTTTGCCAGTGTTGCTGCCAGTGTTGCTGTCAAGTTGGACGGGCGGAGTGAGGAGGGGAGAGAGGAGATAAGGGAGGAGAAAGAGGTGATGGTGGAGGAGAGAGAGGAGATAGTGGATGAGAGGGAGGAGATAGTGGATGAGAGAGAGGAGAGAGGGGGCGAGAGAGAGGGGAGCAAAGAGAGAGAGGAGGAGAAGGGGCTGAGAGAGGAGAGAGAAGACGAGGAAGAAAAGGGAGCAAAGGACAAGGAGGAGGAGGATGTGGAGAGGGAGGCGGAGGTAGAGAGGGAGGAGGAGGAGGTTGAGAGCGAGGAGGTAGAGAGGGAGGACGAGGAGGTGGAGAGAGAGGAGGAGGTTGAGAGCGAGGAGGAGGACGTGGTGGAGCAAGAGAGAGATGAGGAGAGGGAGGAGGAGGAGGAGGTAGAGAGCGAGGAGGAGGAGGAAGGGGGAGAGGGAGAGGAGGAGGGGGAGGACGAGTGGAGTGACATGAGCGAGGAGGAGTGGAGCACCATGGAGCTAGCAGCCACCCAGTCCCCCTTCCCCGCCGCCTCCCCTCTCCCCTCTGCCAGCCCCTATGCCGCTCTCTCTCCGTTGCCCTCCGCCACTCCAACGAGTGCAGGCGTAGGTGTGCCTCTGGATAGTGCAGCTGTCAGTCTAGCACTGCAGCAACGGCAGGAGATGCAGCAGCAGCAGCAGGAGCAGGAGGGGCGGGAGGCGCAGGAGAAGCAAGGAGAGGAGGAGATGAAAGGGGGACAGGAGGGGCAGGATGCGGAGAAAAGATCTGAGGTGGATTCCGGGGAGGAAGAGACGGAGGGGCAGGAGGTTGAGGAGAACGTAAGGGATGAGGGGCGTGAGGGGCTTGAAGGGAAGGGAGAGCGTGAAGGGTTTCAACGGCCGCACAGCCCATTCTCGTTTGCCTCTGGCAGCGAGTCTTTGGCGCTGCCGCTCGCCAGCCCTGCTGCGCTGCCTCACGATCGAACCACTGGAGGCGTTGGGTCATGGGCAGAAAAGGAAGAGGTTCCGAGGTACCAGAAGAGCCCCCTCATTCTCGGAGGCTCTTTTGGTACCTCTCCCGCTTCTCAACACACTCCTGCTCTCACCGCTTCTCAACACACTCCTGCTCTCACCGCTTCTCAACACACTCCTGCTCTCACCGCTTCTCAACACACTCCTGCTCTCACCGCTTCTCAACACACTCCTGCTCTCACCGCTTCTCAACACACTCCTGCTCTCACCGCTTCTCAACACACTCCTGCTCTCACCGCTTCTCAACACACTCCTGCTCTCACCGCTTCTCAACACACTCCTGCTCTCACCGCTTCTCAACACACTCCTGCTCTCACCGCTTCTGCTGCTGTGCCACACTCCGTTGCTGCTGCTGCCATCCCTGCTGACGTGGCACGTGCTGGGCCGGAGGCTGCAAGTCCATCTGAGAGGCCGGTTTTGGAGTTACGGTCGGTTCCCGCTAGCAGCTCACCTGACAGGGCACCTGACACAGCACCTGATAGAGCACCCAATTCGGCACCTGCTGCGGCACCTGTTGCGGCACCTGCTGCGGCACCTGATATGGCACCTGACATGGCACCTGATACAGCACCTGATTTGGCATCTGTTACAGCACCTGTCACAGCAGCTGATGTGGAACCTGATGTTGCACCTGATGCAGCACCTGATGTGGAACCTGATATGGTACCTGGGAAAAGCCCTGCCTCTGTTGAGGTGCTTCCTTCAGGTGCTGTCTCTGTCGTGTTGCCGTCAGGTGCTGTTTCCGTTGTGCTACCTTCAGGTGCCGTGTCTGTCATGTTGCCGTCAGGTTCTGTCACTGTTGCACTTCCTTCAGGTGCTGTCTCTGTTGGTTCAGGTGCCAGCCCTGATTCGCCTGAGACTGCGGAGAGAAGAATGGATCAAAGTGAGTGGCAAGATTTGAGGGGGATAGAGATGGAGGAGGGGAGAGATGGAAGCGGGAGGAGTGAGAGTGATGGGGAGAGGAGCGATGGGAAGGAAGGAAAAGAGAGTGAGGGAGAGAGTGAGAAATGGGAGGAGTCAGAAGAGTGGAGTGATGTTGGTGAAGTGGTAACCAGTGATGCAGGTGATGCGGTAAACAGCGATGCTGGCGATGCGGTAACCAGTGAAGCTGGTGATGTGGTAACCAGTGAAGCTGGTGATGTGGTAACCAGTGAAGCTGGTGATGTGGTAATCAGTGATGCTGGTGATGCGGTATCCAGTAATGCTGGCGATGTGGTAACCAGCGATGCTGTGGATGTGGTAACCAGTGAAGCTGGTGATGTGGTAACCAGTGACGCTGGTGATGTGGTAACCAGTGAAGCTGGTGATGTGGTAATCAGTGATGCTGGTGATGCGGTATCCAGTAATGCTGGCGATGTGGTAACCAGCGATGCTGGTGATGTGGTAACCAGTGATGCTGGTGATGTGGTAACCAGTGATGCTGGCGATGTGGTAACCAGTGATGCTGGTGATGTGGTAACCAGTGATGCTGGCGATGTGGTAACCAGTGATGCTGGTGATGTGGTAACCAGTGATGCTGGCGATGTGGTAACCAGTGATGCTGGTGATGTGGTAACCAGTGATGCTGGCGATGTGGTAACCAGTGATGCTGGTGATGTGGTAACCAGTGATGCTGGTGATGTGGTAACCAGTGATGCTGGCGATGCAAGAGCAGAAGAAGTGGAATCGATGGCCCTTGGCGATTCAGGTGGCCGAACTCAAGAGCAAGGCACGGTAGCAGAGGAAGAGGATGCAATGGCCTTGGAAAATGCAGACGGCAGAATGCAAGAGCAAGGCTCGGTAGCAAGTGCAATCAATGCAGAGGAAATGGAATCAATGGAGCCTCCGGTAACGCTCATGGCCCAGAGGACGTTGCCTGCAGTCTCTACTCCGGCTGTGGGAGGAGTGGTGGTAGCACAGGCTGATGAGCTGGCGACAGTCGCTGTACTGGCTGTGGCAGGCGTGTCAGAAGCACAGGCGAGGTTTGAGTCGAATCAAGTGTTGGCTGTGGGAGGTGTGGTGGTAGCAGCACAGGCGGATGGGCTGGTGGCAGGAAGTGACTGGGAGAGCGAGGAGTGGAGTGATGTGGGGTCCGGTGTGGGTGAGTGGGAGGAGGATGATGTGGGGTCTGGAGGTGTAGAGGGAGAGAGTGAGGGAGGGAGTGAGGGGGTTGGCGAGGTGGATGGAGAGAGTGAGGGTAAGGTGGAGGACAGAGAGAATCGGGAGGGTGAAGGTAGTGAGGGAGAGGAGATTGGGACGGTGGGGGAGGAGGTTGGAATGGGGAGAGAGGAGGACGAAGATGGAAAGAATGAGGAGGCTGGAAGAGTGGGGGAGGAGGAGGGAGAGGATAAGGAGAGAGAGGGAAAAGAGGGTCTGCAAGGAAGCAGCACAGCAGCAGCAGGAAACATGGAAGGGGAGGTGAATCTGCCAGTTGGTGAGAGTGAGGAGCATGTGGGCAGGGAAGAGGGGCAGGAGGAGGAGAAAGAGGAGCAGGAGGAGAAGAAAGAGGAGTGGGGGGAGAGGGAGGAGGAGAAGGAGGAGGAGAAGGAGGAGAGGGAGGACGAGTGGGAGGAGAGGGAGGCGGAGGTGAGATCGGAGGAGGAGAGGGAAGAGGATGGGGAGAGGGAGCAGCAGGGACGTGAGGAAGTGGAGGATTTGCACAGAGAGGAACTGACCGAGGGTGTAGCTGAAGGAGGGAGGGTGGAGGAGGAAGAGGACAGGATGGTGAGAGTTGATGCGGGAGTGGATGAGGGAGTGGTGGAGGGAGAAAAGGAGGGAGTGGTGGTTAAAGAAAAGGAGGGAGTGGTGGTTAAAGAAAAGGAGGGAGTGGTGGTTGGAGAAAAGGAGGGAGTGGTGGTTAAAGAAAAGGAGGGAGTGGTGGAGGGAGAAAAGGAGGGAGTGGTGGTTAAAGAAAAGGAGGGAGTGGTGGAGGGAGAAAAGGAGGGAGTGGTGGTTAAAGAAAAGGAGGGAGTGGTGGAGGGAGAAAAGGAGGGAGTGGTGGAGGGAGAAAAGGAGGGAGTGGTGGTTAAAGAAAAGGAGGGAGTGGTGGTTAAAGAAAAGGAGGGAGTGGTGGTTGGAGAAAAGGAGGGAGTGGTGGTTAAAGAAAAGGAGGGAGTGGTGGAGGGAGAAAAGGAGGGAGTGGTGGTTAAAGAAAAGGAGGGAGTGGTGGAGGGAGAAAAGGAGGGAGTGGTGGAGGGAGAAAAGGAGGGAGTGGTGGAGGGAGAAAAGGAGGGAGTGGTGGTTAAAGAAAAGGAGGGAGTGGTGGTTAAAGAAAAGGAGGGAGTGGTGGAGGGAGAAAAGGAGGGAGTGGTGGTTAAAGAAAAGGAGGGAGTGGTGGAGGGCGAGACCAGAGATGCACATGCAGAAGGGAGTGAAGTGGACGATGGGAGTGAGAGTGGGAGTGAAAGCATGAGTGATAGGGAGAGTGGTAGCATGAGTGAGAGAGAGAGTGAAAGTGAAGGTGAGAAGGAGAGTAAGAACATGAGTGAGAGGGAGAGTGAAAGTGAAGGTGAGAGGGGGAGTAAGAGCATGAGTGAGAGGGAGAGTGAAGGTGAAAGGGACAGTGAGAGTGATAGTATGAGTGAGAGTGGAAGTGAGAGGGGGACTGAGAGTGAGAGTGCAAGTGAGAAGGGGGCTGAGAGTGAGAGTGAAAGTGAGAAAGGGTCTGAGAGTGAGAGTGCAAGTGAGAGGGGGGCTGAGAGTGAGAGTGAAAGTGAGAAGGGGTCTGAGATTGAGAGTGCAAGTGGGTTGGGGGCTGAGAGTGAGAAAGGGGCTGAGAGTGAGAAAGGGGCTGAGAGTGAGAAAGGGGCTGAGAGTGAGAATGAAAGTGGTAAGGGGTCTGAGAGTGAGAGTGCGAGTGAAAGGGGGGCTGACAGCGAGAGTGAAAGTGAGAAAAGTTCTGAGAGTGAGAATAAGAGTCCAAGGAGGGCTGAGGTTAAGACAGGGGCTGAGGGCGAGAGCAGGAAAGAGCCGAGTGCAGCCGAGGAGACGCCTCAGGGTATTTTTGAGAATTCTCAAGAAGAGGCGAGTAAAGCCACGGAGATGCCTCAGCGGGACGAAATCACAGAAGGTGCAGCAGCAGAGGTCAGTGGCAGTGGCGTTGCAGCAGATGCATCTTCTGAGTCAAAGGAAATCACAGAAGGTGCAGCAGCAGGCAGGGCAGAGCCAGAGGCCACGATGGCAAGCACTGCAACACCAGACGAGCCTCCCGTCTCCACCGCCCATCTTGTTGTTCTGCATCCCCTCACTCTTTCCCCCACCTCAACCGTCTCACCCAATGCCCCCAGCTCAGCCGTCCCGTCTGTCTCAGCTTCAGCCGTCCCCTCTGCCCCTAGTGCTTCCACTGCCCCTAGCGTTTCCTCTGTTCCCTCTGTTTCCTCCCGCCCTGCTAATTCTTGGATCCGCCCAGCACAGCCTTCTTCCCACTCCGACTCAGGCTCGGACTCTGACTGGTCCGACTCCGAACCTGCGCCCAAGCCTGTGCCCATCCGAGCCTGGAGGGCAGGCATGGCGAGCGCAGCACTGGCTCCTGCGCCTGCCGCCTCTCCTCCCCCACAAACTGCAGCGGTGGGGCGACTGCAGAGTGACTTCCTCAACCGCTTCCAGCAGCAGCAGCCGGAGGAGCAGCAACAGCAGCAGGCCTCTGAGGCTCCCCTCACACCTCCACAGCAGCAACAGCAGGCATCTTTGAATTCCGCTGCAGTTGTGGACTCTTCTGCTGACGTGGCGCAGGCTGCTGATGTGGCGCAAGTTGCTGATGTGGTGCAACCTGTGGACATGAAGCACGCAGCTGAGGTCAAAGCAGGTGACAAGTCAGAATTACCTGCTGGTGGTGATGATGCGATTGCTGATAAGGAACAGTCTGCACATGTGGTATCAGCTGCTGACGTGGCACCCCCTGCTGATGTGGACGTGGAGGGCGATTCCAGACCATCTTCTCCAGAGGGGTCAGCCACCAGCATCAAAGATGCTGCTGATGTGGCAGCTGAGGTGGATGCTGATGTGGCAGCTGAGGTGGCTCTGGATGCAGCTGGAGGTGCTAGTTTGCTGCTGGCAAGTGAGTTGGTTGCACCTGTGCTGCAGACGAGAGGAGAGGCCGAGGAGGTGGAAGCAGAACAGGAGAAAGCAGATGTATTTTCGGGACCAGATTCTGAACCTGACTCTGATTCTGACGTGGCTGCTGATGTGTCTGTTGACATGGCTGCTGATGTGTCTGTTGACATGGCTGCTGATGTGTCTGTTGACATGGCTGCTGATGTGTCTGTTGACATGGCTGCTGATGTGTCTGTTGGCGTGGCGGCTGATGTGGCTGCTGACATGGCTCTGCGAGTGCCTGGAGGTGAAACTGCAGTGGTGCCATCTCCATCACGATCAGACTCCGAGTCTGACTCTTCTTTCGGAACTGATGTGGCTGCTGACGTGGCCGCTGATGTGGCTGCTGACGTGTCGTCTGATGTGGCACCGTGTGCGGCTGGAGGTGAGACTGCAGCACTGCCATCCCCATCAGGACCAGACTCTGAGGTTGACTCTGCACCAGAAGCTGATGTGGCTGCTGACGTGGCTCTGCATGCGTCTGACTGTGAAGCTTCAGCTCTGCCATCGCCACCAGGATCAAACTCTGACGTTGACTCTGCACCGGAACAAGAGAGGGTGGAGGAAGAGACAAGGAGTGAGGATGCTGAGAGGGAGGAGGAAGAGACAAGGAGTGTGGAGGCTGAGAGGGAGGAAGAAGAGACAAGGAGTGTGGAAGCAGAGTGGGAGGAGGAAGAGACAAGGAGTGAGGAAGCAGAGAGGGAGGAGGAAGAGACAAGGAGTGAGGATGTAGAGAAAGAGGAGGAAGAGAGGGGGAGTGAGAAAGCAGAGAGTGCGGAGGAAGATGGGGGTAGTGATGATAAAGCAAGGCTGCAGGACGTTGAAGTAGAGGCTGTAGTGATGGGTGGGGCGGCAGTTGTGGCTGTCGCGGTGCTTGCAGGGGTGGATGGGGCGGCAGCGGACGAGGAGGGTGAGGGGATGCTGGGAGCAGTGGAGGGCAGGGAGCTGTTGGGGGCGGAGGAGGGAGAGGAGAGTGAGGAGGGTAAGGAGAGTGAAGAAGCTGGGGAGAGTGAGGAGAGTGAGGAAGCTAAAGAGGTGAAGGAGGCTAAGGAGGAGCATGAGGAGGCCGAGTCACATTCTGATGATGCTGAGTCACGCTCTTATGATGCTGAGTCACATTCGGATGCTGAGTCACGCTCTGATGCTGAGTCACGCTCTGATGCTGAGTCACGTTCTGATGCTGAATCACATTCTGATGCTGAGTCACGTTCTGATGCTGAGTCACGTTCTGATGCTGAATCACATTCTGATGCTGAGTCACGTTCTGATGCTGAGTCACGTTCTGATGCTGAGTCACGTTCTGATGCTGAATCACATTCTGATGCTGAGTCACGTTCTGATGCTGAGTCACGTTCTGATGCTGAGTCACATTCTGATGCTGAGTCACGTTCTGATGCTGAATCACATTCTGATGCTGAGTCACGTTCTGATGCTGAGTCACGTTCTGATGCTGAGTCACGTTCTGATGCTGAGTCATGTTCTGATGCTGAATCACATTCTGATGCTGATTCGCATGCTGAGTCACTTTCGGACGCAGCTTCTGCAGTAACTGTACCTCATTCTCCTGCGGCACCTCATTTGCCAGCTGGGGATGAAGCAGCTGCTCCTCTCAGTGCTACCTCCTCTCCTGTCTCTGCCACTCCCACCCAAGTGGACTCACCTGCTGTGCCTGAAACTGCTGCTGCAGCGCCTGATTTGCCTGCTCTGCTTGATTCACCTGCTGCACCTGATTCACCTGCTGCACCTGATTCACCTGCCGCACCTGATTCACCTGCCGCACCTGATTCACCTGCCGCACCTGATTCACCTGCCGCACCTGATTCACCTGCCACACTTGATTCCCCTGCCGCACCTGATTCACCTGCCGCACCTGATTCACCTGCCGCACCTGATTCACCTGCCGCACCTGATTCACCTGCCGCACCTGATTCGCCTGCTGCACCTGAATCACCTGTTGCACCTGATTCACCTGTTGCACCTGATTCACCTGTTGCACCTGATTCACCTGTTGCACCTAATTCACCTGTTGCTCCTGATTCATCTGTTGCACCTGATTCACCTGCCGCACCTGATTCACCTGCCGCACCTGATTCCCCTGCCTTACCTGATTCCCCTGCTGCACCTGACTCATCTGCAGCGTTTGAAACACCTGCCGCACCTGATTCACCTGCAGCATCTGAAACACCTGCTCCACCTGATTCGCCTGCCACACTTGATTCCCCTGCCGCACCTGATTCCCCTGCCGCACCTGATTCCCCTGCCGCACCTGATTCACCTGCCGCACCTGATTCACCTGCCGCACCTGATTCCCCTGCCGCACCTGATTCCCCTGCCAGAGCTGAACTAGCTGCTTCTTTCGGCTCTGCCTCCCCTCCTGCCTCTGATACCCAGTCGGTGGCTCAAGTTGAGAGCAAAGAGGAGGAGGAGGAGAGGGGAGTGGCACCTGCTATTGCTATATCTTATTCACCTGACTCACCTGCCGCACCTGATTCAGCTGCTGCTTTTGAAACACCTGTCACACCTTCCAGGGTTGAACCAGCTGCTTCTTTGAGCCATGCCTCCTCTCTGGCCTCTGCCACCCAGTTGGTGGCTCAGCTTGAGAGCGAGGAGGAGAGGCAAGAGGAGGAAATGGCGTGGAAAGAGGAGGAAGGGGAAAAGGAGGCGGAGGAAAGTGAGTGGGGGGAGGAGGAAAGTGAAAGGGCGGAGGAGGAAGAGGAGTTGGAAGAGGAGGAAGGTAAGCGGGAAGAGGAAGGAGAGGAGAGAGGAGACGAGGCAAGAGGAGAGGTGGAGAGTGGAGGGGAAGAAGCAGAGACGGTGGAGGAAGAGGAGAGGGGAGAGGAGACGGAAGATGGGAAAAAGGAGAAGGCGGAAGAGGAGGAGAGCAGAGTGGAGGTGGGAGAGGAGGAGAAGGAGAAGCAGGAAGATGTGTTAGTGGCAGAGGAAGGATTGGGAGAAGATGGAGACTTTGAGAGAGAGAGCATGAATGGAGAGGGTGAGGAGGGAGAGAGTGTGGAGGGAGAGAGTGTCGCGGGAGAGAGTGTGGAGGGAGAGAGTGTCGCGGGAGAGAGTGTGGAGGGAGAGAGTGTCGCGGGAGAGAGTGTGGAGGGAGAGAGTGTCGCGGGAGAGAGTGTAGCGGGAGAGAGCGCAGAGGGGGAGGATAATGTGGCAGTGCCGGCAGTTGATGCAAGTGTGAGTGGCGAGAGCACATCAGAGGCTGCTTCGAAGAACATTGAAGCGTCAGAGTCTGCGCCAGTGGCAGCAGAAGCGGAAGGGGCAGACATGGGAGGATCAGCAGCGGTGGAAGGCGTAGAAGCGGTGGAAGGCGAAGCAGCGGTGGAAGGCGAAGCAGCAGTGGAAGGCGAAGCAGCAGTGGAAGGATCAGCAGTGGTGCAAGGGTCAGCAGCGTTGGAAGGAGAAAAAGCAATGGAAGGATCAGTAGCAGCACCAGTGGCTGAAGCACCAGAAGCAAGGGAGGACGAGCAAGCAGCAGCAGTTGAGACAACACCTGCCTTGGTGGAGCAGACGCAAGCAGCAGCAATGGCAGCAGAAGCTCCATCGATTGACACTGTTCACCCTCTTCCCACCAACTCCTCGGCCCTTGCTGTTCCCTTTCCTCCCTCTCCTCTCCCTGCGCCCTCTGCTCCATCTGTTCCCTCTCC
Source organism: Closterium sp. Naga37s-1 (assembly GCA_947471745.1). NCBI lineage: Eukaryota > Viridiplantae > Streptophyta > Zygnematophyceae > Desmidiales > Closteriaceae > Closterium > Closterium sp. Naga37s-1. Next base: position 83,852 of record CANJKZ010001043.1, read on the forward strand.
TCCATCTGTTTCCTCTCGCCCTGCCAACTCGTGGATCCGCCCTGCACAGCCGTCTTCCCACTCTGGCTCTGATTCCGAATCAGACTGGTCCGACTCCGAACCTATGCCCAAGCCTGTGCCCATCCGAGCCTGGCGGGCAGGCATGGCGAGTACAACAGCAGAAGCACCGGCCCCTGTGCCTGCTCCCGCTCCTGTTGTCCAAACTGCAGCGGTGGGGCGACTGCGGAGTGACTTCCTCAACCGCTTCCAGCAGCAGCAGCAGCAATCGGAGCAGCCCTATGTGCCTCCTCTTGGGTCTCCACAGCAGGATCAGCAGCAGCAGCAGGTGGAGGGAGAGAAGGAGGGAGAGGAAGAGGGTGTGGCGATAATGGAAGTGAAGGAAGGGGGTGTGTCAACAGGAGATGATGAAGCTGCAGTGGCAATGGCAGAGGGTGAGGAGGACGGGGTGGTGAAGGAAGAGGGAGAGCAAGCAACGGAGGAAGAAAGAGTGGAAGGGGGAGAGAACGAGCGAGAGGAAGCGACAGATGAGGAGAGAGTGGAGGTGACAGAGGAAGAGGGAGAGGAAGCGAGAGAGGAAGAGGGAGAGGAAGCGAGAGAGGAAGAGGGAGAGGAAGTGAGAGAGGAAGAGGGAGACGAAGCGAGAGAGGAAGAGGGAGAGGAAGCAACAGAGGAGGAGGGAGTGGAAGTGGGTGCGGTTGAACTTGAGAATGTGGGGGATAAGGATGCAAGAATGGACGAGGAAGAGAGGATGGAAGAGGGTAAGGTAGAGATTGCGGAAGAAGGTAAGCAAGTGAGTGAGAAAGAGTTTGAGGAAGAGAGGAAGGAAGAGAAGGAAGAGGAGGGTAAGGAAGAGAGGGTGGAAGAGGGTGAGGAGGAGAGAGTGGAAGATGGCGGTAAGGAGCGAGAAGAAGCGAGTAGGGAAGAGAGGATGGAAGAGGAAGAGAGAGTGGAAGAGGAAGAGAGGGTGGAAGAGGAAGAGAGGGTGGAAGAGAGTAAGGAGGAGAGGGAGGAAGTAGGTACGGAAGAGAGGGAGGACGAGGGTACCGAGAAGAGGGCGGAAGAGAGTAAGGAAGAAACAGAGGAAGAGGTTAAGGAAGAAAGAGAGGAGGAAGTGACGGGAGAAAGAGAGGAAGAGGCTATGGAGAAGACAAAGGGAAATGATGCCTTGGCTGTCCCTTCCCCACCCGCACTCTCATCCTCTCATCCTCCCACCACCATCTCTCCAGCTCAACATCCCACCACAGCCATAACCGTCAAGCCACGTGCCTCAGATTCATGGATGAAAAAGCAGCAGACCCACTCCTCCGATTCAGGCTCGGACTCTGACTGGTCCGACTCCGAACCTGCGCCGAAGCCTGTGCCCATCCGAGCCTGGAGGCCAGGTGCGGGGAGTGGTGTAGCGTCAGTGGCGGCTGCGCCTGCCGCGTCTCCTGCTGCCCAGCCAGCAGTGGTGGGGCGACTGCGAAGTGACTTCCTCAACCGCTTCCAGCAGCAGCAGCAGCAGCAGCAGCAGCAGATGGAGGGAGAAGGGAAGAGAGAGGGAGAGGATGCGACAATACTGGAGGTGAAGGACGAGGGTGTGTCAACAGCGGAAGATCATGAGGGAGAGGAAGTGATAGTGACAGAGAGTGAGGAGGACAGAGCGGTTAAGAAAGGAGATTCAACAATAATGGAGGTGATGGAAGTGGGTATGTCAGCGGAAGATCATGAGGGAGAGGAAGTGATAGTGACAGATGGTGAGGAGGAGAGAGCGGTCAAGGAAGAGGGAGTGGAAGCGAGAGAGGGAGAGGGAGTGGAAGCAACAGAGGAAGAGGGAGAGGAAGTGGGTGCGATCGAGGGTGTGGGGGGTAAGGAAGCAAGGATGGACGAGGAAGAGAGGGTGGAAGAGGGTAAGGAAGAGAGAGTGGAAGAGGGTAGGGTCGAGAGGGTGGAAGAGGGTAGGGACGAGAGATTGGAAGAGGATAAGGAAGAGAGAGTGGAAGAGGGTAAGGAAGAGAGAGTGGAAGAGGGTAAGGAAGAGAGAGTGGAAGAGGGTAAGGAAGAGAGAGTGGAAGAGGATAAGGAAGAGAGAGTGGAAGAGGGTAGGGACGAGAGAGTGGAAGAGGATAAGGAAGAGAGAGTGGAAGAGGGTAAGGAAGAGAGAGTGGAAGAGGGTAAGGAAGAGAGAGTGGAAGAGGGTAAGGAAGAGAGAGTGGAAGAGGGTAAGGAAGAGAGAGTGGAAGAGGGTAAGGAAGAGAGAGTGGAAGAGGGTAAGGAAGAGAGAGTGGAAGAGGGTAAGGAAGAGAGAGTGGAAGAGGGTAAGGAAGAGAGAGTGGAAGAGGGTAAGGAAGAGAGAGTGGAAGAGGGTAAGGAAGAGAGAGTGGAAGAGGGTAAGGAAGAGAGAGTGGAAGAGGGTAAGGAAGAGAGAGTGGAAGAGGGTAAGGAAGAGAGAGTGGAAGAGGGTAAGGAAGAGAGAGTGGAAGAGGGTAAGGAAGAGAGAGTGGAAGAGGGTAAGGAGAGAGTGGAAGAGGGTAAGGAAGAGAGAGTGGAAGAGGAAGAGAAAGTGGAAGAGGGTAAGGAGGAGAGTACAGAAGAGGCTGGGTATGAGCGAGTGGAAGAGGATAGTGAGGTAGTGGCAGCGAGTAAGGAGGAGAGGATGGACGAGGAAGAGAGAGTGGAAGAGGGTAAGGAGGAGAGGATGGAAGAGATGCAGGAAGAGGCTAAGGAAGAAAGAGAGGAAGAGGGTAACGAAGAGACCAAGGAAGAGGGTAAGGAAGAGATGAAGGAAGAAAGAGAGGAAGGTGGTAATGAAGAGACTAAGGAAGACAGTAAGGAAGAGATGAAGGAAGGAGAGGAAGAGGCTAAGGAGGAAATCAAGGGAGATGGTATCTTGGTTGTCTCTTCTCCACCCCCACTCGCCTCCCCCCAGCCTCCCACCCTCCTCGCTTCACCTCAAATTCCCCCACCTCCCGTTACCATCAAGCCCCGCGCTGCTGACTCATGGATGAGGCGACCCAATCAGGCTGACTCTGACTCAGCCTCGGACTCTGACTGGTCCGACTCCGAACCTGCGCCCAAGCCTGTGCCCATCCGAGCCTGGAGAGCAGGTGCGGCGAGTGGTGTGGCGGCAGTAGCACCTGCGCCTGCCGCCTCTCCTCCCCCACAAACTGGCCCCGTGGGACGACTGCGGAGTGACTTCCTCAACCGCTTCCAGCAGCAGCACCAGCAGCAGGAGCAGGAGCAGCAGCAGCAGGAGCAACCCTCGGTGCCACCCATTAGGTCCCCACAGCAGCAGCAGCAAGTTTCTGAGCCTCCGTCACAACCCCTGCACGTGCAGCAACAGCAAGAACAGCAGCAGCAACAGGAGCAGCAGCAACAGGAGCAGCAACAACAACAGCAGCACGTTCTTACTGATGCTCCTGCTCAACTTGTGACTGTTACAGGTGTGGTTGACTCTGATATTGCGGCTGATGCTTCTGCTGCAGCTGAGGATGAATACGTTCCTGAAAACTCTGGTGATTTGGCAGCAGAGCCAGGAGCAGCAGCAACAACAACAGGGGCAGAAACGGCACTGGCAGTTGTTGCTGGGGATGAGGTTAGAGAGGGAGAGGGGGCAGAGACGGTGCAAGAGGAAGAGGTGCAGTCAGGTGAATTTTCAGGTGGAGAGGTGTTACAAGGCTACCTGGTTCCGGCTGACGTGGCATCAGACCCATCCACTCCTGTGCCAGCTGACGTGGCATCAGGCCCATCCACTCCTGTGCCAGCTGACGTGGCATCAGGTCCATCCACTTCTGTACCAGCTGATATGGCAGCAGATGCACCGTCATTACCTGAACCATCTGTTGATCCAACAATCGTCTCCTCCTCTCAGCCACTTTCCTCCCCTCAGCCTTCTACTCCTCCTCACCGCACAGCACCTGCCGTTACCATCAAGCCTTGCGCTGCAGACTCATGGATGAAGCGACCCAATCAGGACTCTGACTCAGGCTCGGACTCTGATTGGTCCGATTCCGAACCTGCGCCCAAGCCCGTGCCCATCCGAGCCTGGAGGCCAGGCATGGCAAGCGCAGCGGCAGCAGCACCGACCCCTGCATCTGCCGCCTCTCCTACTGCAGCAGCACCGGCTCCTACCCAAACTGCAGCAGTGGGGCGACTGCGGAGTGACTTCCTCAACCGCTTCCAGCAGCAGCCTGAGCAACTCCCTGTGCCTCCTTTCAGATCTTCACAGCAGCAGCATCAGCAGCTGTTGGCCGTGTCTCCTGGTGAGCAACCCCGCACTCCAGAGGTTGATGCTTCCGTTGGTGCTGCTGCTACAGCTGCTACAGCTGGCATTGCAGCGGAAGCTGCTACTACACCTGCTAGTGCTGCTTCAGTTGTTGCTGCTGCTTCGGCTGCTACAGCTGGCAGTGCTGATTCAGCGAGTGCTGCCGCGACAACTGATAGTGCTTCCTCTGCTGCTGTGGTGGCTGGTGCAACAGCCGTTGCCGGTGCAACAGCTATGGCTGCTGCGGCCTTAGCTGCCACAGCACCTGCTGTCTCGGTGCCCGTGGAACAGGGAGAGGTAGAACAGGGAGAGGGCGTCATTAGCAAGGTAGAGGAGGAGGGGGGTGAGTTTGAAGGCAGAGTAGAGGGTGGGGGGAGCATGAGAGCAGAGGGTGTGGAATCTGCGGCTGCTGAAGGTCCGCTGGCTGATGCTGTGGGGGAGTTCTCTGCTGAGGTGGCATCAGAAACTCCTGCTGACGTGGCAGTGGAAGCAACGGCTGATGTGGCCACGGAAGCACCTGCTGATGTGGCAGCGGAAGCACCTGTTGACATGGCAGCGGAAGCACCTGCTGACGTGACAGCGGAAGCGGCTGCTGACGTGGCATCGGGTGCGGCTGCTGACGTGGCATCGGGAGCGGCTGCTGAAGTGGCATCGAAAGCACTTGCTGAGGTGGAGGAGCAGGAGAATGAGGCATGGGAGGAAGAGAAGGGGGAAGAGGGTGGAGAAGGAGGAGAGGAGGAAAACGAGGAGGATGAAAAAGAAGAGGAAGAAACGAAAGAAACAAAGGAGGAAGAATTGGAGAATGAGGAGGCGGAGGTAGAGGAGGGTGCAGAAGGTGGGGAGGCTGCGGAGGGGGAGGAGGGTGCAGGGGAAGAGGAGGAAGGAGGGAGTGAGGCAGGAGAGGAATCCACTGAGGAGGTGACTGTAGAAGTGACAGAGGAATATGAGGAGGTGACTGTAGAGGAAACGGAGGAGTATGAAGAAGTGACAGTCGAAGTGACAGAGGAATATGAGGAAGTGACTGTAGAAGTGGAAGAAACGGGAGAATATGAGGAGGTGACTGTAGAAGTGGAAGAAACGGGAGAATACGAGGAGGTGACTGTAGAAGAAACGGCGGAATACGAGGAGGTAACTGTAGAGGTAACAGAAGAATACACTGAAGAGGAAGTTACTGTAGAAGTTACAGAGGAGTATACAGAAGAGGAGGTTACTGTAGAGGTTACAGAGGAAGTCACAGACGAGGATAAATCAGAGGAGGTGGCAGAGGAGGGAGCAGGTGCAGCAGGTGGAAAAGAAGGAGAAAGCGCAGAGGGACAAGATTCGGAAGGGGAGCAACAGGAGGAAGAGCAGGAGGAGGAACAGGAGGAGGAGCAGGAGGAGGAGTATGAAGAGTATGAGGAGCAGGAAGAGGAAGAAGAGGAAGAGGAGGAGGAAGAGGAGGAGGAGGAGGCAAGTGAAAAAGAGAGCACAAACAGCAGCCCGAGGAGCAAGCCAGAGGAGAAGGAAGAGGAGGAGGACGAGGAAGCGAGGATAAAGCGGCAGGAGCAGGAGGAGAGGAACGCGGAGGAGCAGCGGGCGCTGCGGCTGCGTGTGGCGAGCATGAAGCGGTTCAATGCGGTGCTGGGGGAGCTCAGATTCCGCCAGGGCATCCGCGAGGAGGGGGAGGGGGAGGGCGGCACAGGGGGAGGCGGAGGGGGAGGAGCAGGGGCGGGTGAGGGGAGCGGGACGGGCGCGTCTGGGACAGGAGGTGGAGGTGTTGTGGGGCAAGCGGGGGGAGCAGCAGCAGGAGTGGCTCCTATTGCGCTTCCGGCCATGGCAGGTGCTGCTGGTCGCCAGCAGCCCAATCCTCACAGTCCGGGCAAGGTGAGCTGCATGTTTCTGCGTACTCTATTCTGACTTCCTCGCTCTTATTGCTGTTCCTGCCATGCTGCTGCTGCTGCTCTGCTGCTGCTGGTTGCCAGGCCAATCCTCACAGTCCGGGCAAGGTGAGCTGCATGTTTCTGCGTACCCTATTCTGACTTCCTCGCTCTTACCACTTGTAGATAGCCTGAAGTCCCAACCCCCTCATTTTACCAATGTCGTGACAACCTTTCCCCTTTCTTCTCGCTCTTATCCTCCACCCCTTCCACCCCCTTTGCAGCGATCGCGGATGCTGTCGCTGGTGGCGTCACAGGGCCTGCACGTGCCGGCCAGTGCAGTGACTCGCGAGATCATGGGGCTCACAGGGGGGAGTGCTGGCTGGGGGCGAGCCGCAGTATGGTATCCTGGGACATAATGCTCACTCACCCGTGTTGCTTCCCTTACCCCCCTTTCATTGCTTGCAGCGATCGCGGATGCTGTCGCTGGTGGCGTCACAGGGCCTTCACGTCCCGGCCAGTGCAGTGACTTGGGAGATCATGGGGCTCACAGGGGGGAGTGCTGGTGTTGCGCGTACCTCTTAACCATCCCTTCCGTCTCCCACTCTTTGTGTCTCTTCTCCCTCCTCCCCCCCTTGCAGCGTTCACAGATGCTCTCTCTGGTGGCGTCACAGGGCCTGCATGTGCCGGCCAGTGCAATGACTCGAGAGATCATGGGACTCACAGGAGGGAGTGCTGGTGCTGCTGATACCTGTTAACCATTTCTCCTCTCTCTCACTCTTCGCATCTTCCCTTCGAACTTGCAGCGATCGCGGATGCTCTCTCTGGTGGCGTCACAGGGCCTGCATGTGCCGGCCAGTGCAATGACTCGAGAGATCATGGGACTCACAGGAGGGAGTGCTGGTGCTGCTGATACCTGTTAACCATTTCTCCTCTCTCTCACTCTTCGCATCTTCCCTTCGAACTTGCAGCGATCGCGGATGCTCTCTCTGGTGGCGTCACAGGGCCTGCACGTGCCGGCCAGTGCAGTGACTCGAGAGATCATGGGACTCACAGGAGGGAGTGCTGGTGCTGCTGATACCTGTTAACCATTTCTCCTCTCTCTCACTCTTCGCATCTTCCCTTCGAACTTGCAGCGATCGCGGATGCTCTCTCTGGTGGCGTCACAGGGCCTGCACGTGCCGGCCAGTGCAGTGACTCGGGAGATCATGGGGCTCACAGGAGGGAGTGCTGGTGCTGCTGATACCTGTTAACCATTTCTCCTCTCTCTCACTCTTCGCATCTTCCCTTCGAACTTGCAGCGATCGCGGATGCTCTCTCTGGTGGCGTCACAGGGCCTGCACGTGCCGGCCAGTGCAGTGACTCGAGAGATCATGGGACTCACAGGAGGGAGTGCTGGTGCTGCTGATACCTGTTAACCATTTCTCCTCTCTCTCACTCTTCGCATCTTCCCTTCGAACTTGCAGCGATCGCGGATGCTCTCTCTGGTGGCGTCACAGGGCCTGCACGTGCCGGCCAGTGCAGTGACTCGGGAGATCATGGGGCTCACAGGGGGGAGTGCTGGGCTGGGGAGTCGGAGTATGGTGAAAGAGAGAAAGCGGCCTTCGCTGCTGGATAGTAGTGGTAGCGAGGAGGAGGAAGAGGAGGAGGAGGAAGAGGAGGAAGAGGAGGAAGAGGAGGTGGAGGAGGAGGAGGAAGAGGATGATAATGATGAGGAGGGTGAGGGTGGAGCAGAGGAAGGGGAGGGAGAAGAGGAGGAAGAGGAAGAAGAGGAGGGGAAGGAAGAAGATTATGGAGAGGCAGAGGAGGAGGAGGGGGAAGAGGGGGGAGGCGAGGAAGGGGAGGATACACAGGAGGAGGAAGATGGAATGGAGCAAAAAGGTAACGAAGAGAATGAGGAGGAGGAGGAGGAGGAGGAGGAGGAGGAGGAGGAGGAGGAGGAGGAGGAGGAGGAGGAGGAGGAGGAGGAGGAGGAGGAGGAGGAGGAGGAGGAGGAGGAGGAGGAGGAGGAGAACTTAGAGCACAAGGCAGGACACGCAGATATGGAGGTTGGGGGCGAGAACTCTTGGAATGTTGAGGAGGCTGAGGAGGCTGAGGAGGCTGAGGAGGCTGAGGAGGCTGAGGAGGCTGAGGAGGCTGAGGAGGCTGAGGAGGCTGAGGAGGCTGAGGAGGCTGAGGAGGCTGAGGAGGCTGAGGAGGCTGAGGAGGCTGAGGAGGCTGAGGAGGCTGAGGAGGCTGAGGAGGCTGAGGAGGCTGAGGAGGCTGAGGAGGCTGAGGAGGCTGAGGAGGCTGAGGAGGCTGAGGAGGCTGAGGAGGCTGAGGAGGCTGAGGAGGCTGAGGAGGCTGAGGAGGCTGAGGAGGCTGAGGAGGCTGAGGAGGCTGAGGAGGCTGAGGAGGCTGAGGAGGCTGAGGAGGCTGAGGAGGCTGAGGAGGCTGAGGAGGCTGAGGAGGCTGAGGAGGCTGAGGAGGCTGAGGAGGCTGAGGAGGCTGAGGAGGCTGAGGAGGCTGAGGAGGCTGAGGAGGCTGAGGAGGCTGAGGGGGCTGAGGAGGCTGAGGAGGCTGAGGAGGCTGAGGAGGCTGAGGAGGACGATGAGAACAATGGAGACGAGGGCATAGAGCAGTACCCAGCGGAAGAAGCAGGGTACACGGATATGGCAGCTGGGGGTGAAGACTCTTCTAGTATTGAGGCTGAGGATAGTCCAGCTGAACAGGCCAATGAGAAGAGTGCAGAGGAGGAGGTAGAGCAGGAACCAGAGGACGATGCAGGGCACATGGATACGGAGGCTGGAGGGGAAGAGTCGTGGAATATGGAGGCTGAGGAGGGTCCAGCTGAGAAGGGTTCAACCGAGGAGGAAGAGGAGAATGAGTTAGAGCACGAGACAGGGCACACGGATATGCAGGCTGGAGGTGAAGAGTTTTGGAGTATGGAGGCTGAGGATGCTCCCGCTGAGGAGAGCCCAGCTGAGGCAGGAGGAGGAGCGGATGAGGAAGCAGGCAGTGATTCTGCCAGAGACCCCCTGTTGAATGTGTCTGAGGGTGAGGGGCGTGTGAAGGCCCTTGCTGCTGCTATGCTGTCGCCTACTGCTGCTGCTGCTGCTGCTGCTGCTGCTGCTGCTGCTGCTGCTGCTGCTGCTGCTGCTGCTGCTGCTGCTGCTGCTGCTGCTGCTGCTGCTGCTGCTGCTGCTGCTGCTGCTGCTGCTGCTGCTGCTGCTGCTAGTACCACCATTGCATCCCCTAAAGAGGGAGTGGCGTTAGGTGTTGCTGGGGGGCGTGTGAAGGCTCTTGCTGCTGTGGTGGCGTCTGCTGCTTCTGCTGATACCACCCCTGCACCCTCTAAAGAGCCAGCGGCTGTAGATGTTGCTGGGGGAAGGGTGAAGGCCCTTGCTGCGGTGGTGGCGTCTGCCGCTGCTGATACCACCAGTGCAACCCCTAAGGAGGCTGCGACTGTGGACGTTTCTGCTGGGAGGGTGAAAGCACTGGCTGCTGTGGTGGCTTCATCTGCGTCTGCTGACGCCACCAGTGCCCCCTCTAAGGAACCGGCGACTCTGAATGTTGCAGAGGGGCGTGTGAAGGCTCTTGCTGCTGTAGTGGCGTCTGCAACTCCTGACACCACAGCTGCAGCCCCGAAAGAGGCAGCAACTATAAATGTTCCTGGCGGGCATGTGAAAGCTCTGGCTGCCGTGGTTGCATCAACTGCTGCTCCTGCTGACGCCACCAGTCCATCCCCCAAAGAGGCGGCGGCTGTAGATATCGCTGGCGGGCATGTGAAAGCTCTGGCTGCTGTGGTGGCGTCTGTGGGTGCTGCTGGCGCCACCAGTGCACCCTCTAACGAGTCAGCGGGTCTAGATGTTGCTGGGGGGCGTGTGAAGGCTCTTGCTGCTGTGGTGGCGTCTGCTGCTTCTGCTGATACCACCCCTGCACCCTCTAAAGAGCCAGCGGCTGTAGATGTTGCTGGGGGGCGTGTGAAGGCTCTTGCTGCCTTTGCGGCTGCTCCTGCTGCTGATGATACCACCAGTGCACCCTCTAAAGAGTCACCGGGTCTAGATATTGCTGGGGGGAGGGTGAAGGCGCTGGCTGCTGCGGTGGCATCCACTGCTGCTGCTGACGCCACCAGTGCACCCCCTAAAGAGGTGGTGGTGACTGGAGACGTTGCTGAGGGATGGGTGAAGGCTCTTGCTCCCTCTGTGGCTGCTCCTGCTGCTGCTGATACCACCATTGCACCCCTTGAAGAGGCAGCGGCTCTAGATGTTGCAGAGGGGCGTGTGAAGGCTCTTGCTGCTGTGGTGGCTTCTGTGGCAGCTGCTGACTCTGTCAGTGCAACGCCTAAAGGTGTGGCGAATCCTGATTTTGCAGAGGGGCGTGTGAAGGCTCTTGCTGCTCGGGCTGCCTCTGCTGCTGCAAACAACAGTGCTGAAAGCACCGGCGGTGCTTCAAAGGACTTGGTCTCTCTGGAGGTTGGAGAGGGGCGGGTGAGAGAGCTCGCTGCTCTGGCTGCCTCTGCTGCTGCCAACAGCAGTGCAACCGCCAGTGCTGCTTCAAACGACCCCTCTCTGGATGTTGCTGGGGGGAGAGTGAGAGAGCTCGCTGCTCTGGCTGCCTCTGCTGCTGCCAATAACAGTGCTGAAACTGCTGACAGTGCTCCAAAGGACTCCTCTCTGGACGCTGGTGAGGGCCGTGTGAAGGCCCTGGCTGCTCTTGCTTCCACTGGTGCTACCTCTGGTGACAATGTTAGTCAAGGCCAATCTAATAGCAATGGTGAACCCACCACGCTGTACGGCAATGACAAGAGCATCCAGCAGCAGCAGCAGCAGCAGCAGCACTACCCTGCTCCCTCCCCACGCCTCATCCACCGTCCCTACTCCCCGTCACACCGCGCTCCATCCCTCACTCCCCATCCGCCCATCTCCCCTGCTACACTCGCTGCCCCCTCCACCCATCTCGTGAGCCCCATTCGCCCCCGAGGAAGCTTTCAGCCCTAGTAGGTTCCGGGCCATTTGATGCTGCAGCAGTGGCCAGCAGCAGCCTTGGCAGGAGTTTCCCCTCAGCGCCGCCGCTCCCCTTCGCCGAACCTCCCACGTTATTCCGCCTCTCCGGGGGCTTATCCTAGCGGCTTTCCCATCCGAACCTCGTCTGTGAGCCCGAGCCAGTCGCCCATGGCCCGAGGCATGCCTCCACGGTTGCCGCCGAGGTTCGGCAGCAGCGTGATGTTCGGTGGGGATGCGAGGGACCTGAGGTTTGGCGAGTTCCGTGATTCGTCGAGAGATTCGGATTTCCGCGAGGGGGCGGGGAGGAGAGGTGCTGGCATGGGGGAGGTAGGGGGAGGAGGAGCAGGAGGGGTTGGGGGTTTGGGGAATGGCGGAGGGAGTGGGGGATACAGCAAATCTCGGTCGTTGGATCGACAGATAAGAGTGGGATCACCAGGAGGGTTGGTGGGAGGTGCGGGGGAAGTGCTTATAATGAAGGGCAGTGGGGACATAGATGGAGAAGGGCACGAGGAGGAAATGCTGGGGGATGATGCAGACAGCGAGGAGGAGAGAGAGGAGGAAGATGAAGGGGAGGATGAGGACGATGCGGAGGAGGGAGAGGAGGAGCGAGAGGAGGAGGGTCCAGCGAGTGAGGGCATGCAGACAGGATGGCCAGCAGCTGCAACAGTGCCTTCAAGCGAGGCCAGCGGCAGTGGCGACAGCAACAGCGTTACTGCTACCAGCAATGGTGGCAGCAGCATGGGCAAGACATGGAAGGACATTCTGCTCTCTGTGAAAGCAGCGACTCAGCCCGGAGCAGCTGCTCCCGGTTCGAATGCAGGGAGGCAAGAGGGTGCAGGCGCTGCTGCCCTGGCGGCTGTAGCGGCGGAGGTTGTAGCGGGAATGCACGGAGGCAGGGAGGGAGGGGTGGGTGATGTGGCTGGGGTGTTGGGGAATGGAGCATTGGTGTTTGGTGCAGTTGATGTGGCGGGGGGGACGGCAGGGAAGTCGGTGGGGGCGATTGGAGAAATGCATGGGGAGGCGTGCCGGCAGGAGGGATGGAAGAGGGCGAGAAGCGTTGCAACTGGGGTAATGGCGACTGGTGGGGTGATGGCAGGTGGGCAGCAGCATTCGATATACAGAGGGATAGCAGAGGGAGAAGAGGAGGCAGGGATGGAGAACGAAGAGGAGGCTAGGAGCAGGGACGGACCAGCTGTGGTAGAAGGGAAAGTTGTTGGGGGGGTTGGAGCAGAAAAAGAGGCAGCAGAGGCAGAGGTTGCAGCTGCAAGCAGCAACACGGGTGCAGAGGCGAGAGGGAGGGTGGAGGAGTGGGGGGAGCAGAGTCCCATTAGGGAGCTGCTGGGGCGTTGGAGTCTCCCACCAGATGGGCTCACCTGGTGTGCCAAGATGGAGCAGCAGAGGCAGCTATATGAAGCCCTTGGTATGCTTATGTTGCTGTTCGGAAGGTCTTCATTTATTTGCAAACTCGGGCTGCAGTTCCGGCACAGACTTTTCATTCCTCCCTTCGGTTTTTGGGACGTCTCCAAATTCTTCTTAATTATCATCCGCCTCCTTACTATACCTTGTCCCCCCTTCTGTTTGAGATTAGTTTTGAGAATTCTCAAAACTAATCCCTCCCTTCTCTCCCTCCTTTCAACTTTCCCACCAGATGACTCAAGAGCCACCCAGCTATCGGATCTGCCAGACGAGTTCATCGTCCAGATCCTCTCTCGACTCACCGACCCCGCTCGACTGGGCGGCGTGTCTCGGCCTATCCCGGCGCTTCGCCGCCCTCTCCTGCCTCGCGCTGCAAGCGCTCTACCTCCTTCCGAACCGCCTGCTCCCCAAGCCTCTGCTGGCTCGGTACCTAGCCTGTTACCCGAACCTGGCATTGCTGTACCTGCCCTGGAATAGTCTGGAGGTTGAAGGGGACGATGTTTTCGAGATGATTGCTTCGTCCAGATTGGAGCTGCAGGCTCTGCACATTGATGTCTTCCCTGGTTACAATGTAAGTAGGTGTAATAGACATCTGCTAGACTGCTATGCGTTTTTTTTGTGAGTTTGGATGGAAAACTTTGACTATCTGTGCTGTTCAGAAACGATTTAAGAACCTTCTTTGTTTGTCCTAATTTTATAGAGGTTCCTTTTAGCTCCCCAATTCTCATATCTGCCCCATCTCCCCTCCTCTCCCTCTCCCCCCCATCACCCACAGGAGCGCACCTCTGCAAGAACACCAGCAGGCCTCACCACCCTCTTCACCTCCCTCCCCTCCCTCCGCTCTCTCTCGCTCTGCACCGGCCGATTCATACGCTCCCTCCCGGCCTCCATCGCCCGCCTCTCGCTCTTAGAGGAGCTGCTTATAACGAATCAGTCTTCGAAGCTCGGTTTGCGTTCTCTTCCACCTGCCCTCGGTCAGCTTTCGAATCTTCGCCGCCTCGTGCTGGACTCCTGCTTGCAGCTCCCTACACTGCCTGAGGAAATTGGGCAGCTGACTGGATTGGAGGAGCTGGAGCTGCTGAGTCTGGATTGTCTACGCCAGCTGCCCGAAACTATCGGGCAGCTTAAGCGCCTGAAGTGGTTCAAGATGTGCTGGTGCATGTCAGTTCGCAGCCTGCCCGAGAGCATCGGGCAGCTGAAAGAATTGGAGGAGATGGTGATCAACATGGCAGCAGTGAAACTTGGCTGGGCAGCCTAAAAGAGCTTCCTCAATCTTTCGGTCAGCTCTGCTCCCTGCGGTTCCTGAAGATTGTCGGCTGCCCGTTGATGCTGGATTCTGCCCGAATCTTTCGGGCAGCTTTATCAGCTAGAAGAATTTGTCTTCGACAACAAGGGCTTTGCAGAGGAGTCCGAAGCTTGCGGGACTTTTATCCCTGCCCAACTCCTTCGGACAGCTGACAAGTCTAGTGCGATTGGAGCTCCGCAACTGCTTCGCCCTCACCTCCCTGCCCCGAATCTCTGGGGCAGCTTCCGTACCTCTACTCGCTGAAGCTCATTGGCTGCTATTCTCTTGCCACGTTGCCCGAATCTCTGGGCAGCTCGGGCAGCCTCCAGCTGCTTCTTGTGGATAACAAGGTGGATGATGATGAGGATGAGGAGGATGAGGATGGGGAGGAGGGTGAGGAGGAGGATGGGGAGGAGGATGGGATGAGCATAGTGAGCCATTCAACGGCCTTGGACATGCATATGAGCATGAACGGCACTGACGACACCGCTGCCAGCGACGATGGCGCAAGCACCGGCAGAAACGGGGACGAAGAAAATCACAATAGTTATGGTCATGACAATGTTGACGATAACGAGGAGGATGATGAGGAGGATGAGGATGATGATGGTCCGAGTGGTCTGCTCGCCCTGCCGGCATCCATGGGCATCACCCCATCAGCCATGTGCAATCTGCGCCAGCTGGTCCTACGAGCCAACGTCTCCCCTCACCGCCCTCCCGCCCGCCTTCTTCTCTCTCCGACTCCTCGAAAGCCTCGTCCTTGACTTCACCGAGACCAGAAACCGGGAGTCATTCTCAGACCTGCCAGTGAATTCTCCCAGCCGCATGTGCTCCCGATCAGCGTCTCAGGCATCGCTCTCTGGTCTCGCTGCAGGGAGTAGCGCAGTTGGTATGGGCACAGGCAGCGATGCGGTTACCACAGAGACCGGCGGTGGGATAAACTCTTCCCTTATGCTGATTCTGCCGGCTGACTTGCCACCCACACCGGAGAAGAAAACCAAGCCTGCCGGGATAGCTGAGCTTCCAGAGGAGATTTCCCAGCTGGTTAGTCTTCGGCGGTTGGATCTGATTGGTTGCTCGAAGCTTTCCAAGCTGCCCGAGTCTCTGGGCAGCCTTCAGTTTCTGCAGAGGCTGGTGGTGGCGTTCTGTCCAGCCATTCAGGCTCTCCCGGCTGGCGTCGGGCAGCTGAAATTCCTCCAGACTTTTGTTGTCCAGAACTGCCCGAATCTGCTGTACCTGCCCGACTCATTGACAGCATTGACAGGGCTGCCCGAGCTGTGCATAGATGAGAAATCTGTGGGTGTGAAGATTCCAGAGCATTTGTTGAGGCTGCCTGGGTTCCGCCGTGACAGCTGTTTCTTTGAAGACCGGCTCTTCATTGACCTGATTGAGTAGATTACTGTTGAGTTCTTCTTGGCCCTTGTGTCCACAATGTGATGTGGTGATACCTTTTACAAGCCTCTTGTTGCACAGTGTATGATGTTCAATAATCAACTATTTAACCTTATTTTTCTATCCCTCAAAGATGTTGCATGGAGTGAAGATTTATGAGATCAGGATATCAATAAAGCTGGAAGTCTCCTACCGTATCACTTTGCACCATCATAACCAGCAAAATTCTCCTGATGAGATGAAGCACCAGCAGACCATTCAGTGGTCCAGAGTCCACACCACTGATGTGACTGTGGAATAGTTGGTTACATCCTGGAGTCTGCTTTGAGGTGTGGGATTGAGGTCTTTGGTGCATTTCGCGCTGCATGTGCAGTGTCACATATGACAACATCGGAACCAACGGCCCTGTCCCAGCTGCGACCATCCGAGTCTGACAGCCGTCCTGCCACTCCGCGCGTTTGTCGGACACAGAGTGTAACGCGCACGTCTTGAGGCTTGTTTTAGCGCCGTGCGGATCCGGGCATGTCTGATTCTCGATATCCCTCCTCATGCGCGGGACATACCTGATTACGAGCCCCTGCTAGACATGGGGAGAAATTGCGTTAGAATACACAAATCACTATGTAAGTATGACAAGAAGTCTGGTTTGCGCTTGCATTGCTTGTGACCGAAGCCGTGCGTACCTTCAGCAGCGAGGAGCAGAGCGAGCAGGATGAGGGGGAGGAGGAGCGCGCGGGATGCCATGAAAGAAGGAAATCTAATCAACAATGCCGAAAGGGTCGATACTTCTGCTAGCTGAGGGTGGAGAATAAGAAGAGACGCAAGAGTTTGTGAAGGATTGGCTGCAGTGTGAAATATCGAGAATCAGGTATTGCTCTTCTAAATAAGAACCGCTCGCTTGTCGCGCTTCGATGTGCCATTTCTGAGAAGGACAGCAAGCCGCGTCACAAGCATATGCGATAGGTGCTGTACTATCCTTGGTTCGACGAGAAAATCCCGGCTTGCACGTGTGGCATGACAGCATTTCGCGCCGCTGGCGCAAGCGATTATCGGTATTGCGCTGTGACGAAAAACTCGTGTTCGAACGGACATGATTGGAGGAGCATATGTGTTTTGCTTGTGAATTGTGTTGAACTAGAGGAAATCACTGTGAGCATGATGACAGGAAGGAAGAGCTTAGCGAGGAGGTGTTCCTTTAGCGAAGCACGGGTTACTGTCTCCGAACCAGAATTTGGCTACAGAATCCCAGTTTTGAGGAACGACCAGATTGAAGGTTTGGTGGGGAAATTTCTCACGGAGCAAGACGTTACCAAACGGTGGTTGTCGGAGAAGGCGGCGGCACTTCCGCAGGGAGTGGCGACCTTTTTCGCCCACAAGTCTGCTGGTAGACATTGGGGAAAAGGTAGCAAGAGGTGGAAGGCGATAGCAGAAGTTTTCTGGGAGTCCCCGTTTTGCAGACCTTCCGGCGCCATCGAATGGGTGGGAAGCCGAGCGCGAGATGCTATGCTTCAACCGGAAAATTATGTTCAAGGGGGGAGCCCGTTCGGGAACCGCCAAGGGGCAGCAGGTATCCGGACAACCAGACTGGGGGACCTGCTCATCACTAGGGGAGATGGTAGCAGGGAAGTTAAAAGCGTCAAGGAGCTAACAACAGATTTCGGAAGCGTGGCATCGGGAGATGGGCGAGAAAAGCGTATGAGGGCGATCCCTGACGAGTGGAAGGCGATGTTGACGGTGCAGAGGTCAGCGGGAGCAGTGGTGGCAGCAGCAAAGGTGGTGCGAACATTTTCTGGCACAGGCGCAGAAGTTTCTTTACTAGACGGTAAAGGGGGTCAAGGATGAGGAGGTGGTTACCGACCATCTGGAGTGTCCGGACGGCGCAAGTCTGGTGGTGCCGCAAAGACCTTACGCGGTTTCGTTCCCTGTTAAGAGTATAACCCCCGGTGACAGTAAAAGGGGGGAGAGTGCTTGGCGCGATGGGCGAGCCGAGAGCGAAGCTGTGGCCTGACATCGCTGGTAGGAGACGATATGAGGCCGGCTGCACCGAAAGCGATTAGGAGGGCGCTGGCAGGGCCCGTGGTGACGTCCAGACGGAGACGCGAATGGGAAGAGGAGTGGGGGAACAAAATAGCCTGGAAGGCGGTCAGAGAAAGAAGGGACTCGCTGGTGATCCCGTACAGAGCAAGAGATGTGCTGCTTGAGGGATGCACAGCAAGAACCTGCAGGTGGGGGGGAGGCTGTTTTTTCTTGGAGCCAGGGGGTGCTGCCCACACTGTGGAGAGCCAGAAACCCTAGCTCACTGCATGCTCACCTGCCCAGTCATCCAACCGGTGATCGGCGCGCTGCTGAGGTCATTGGGATCATAAACCCAGCAGACCAAACGAGGACCACTGGGAGACATGCTGTTTCAGGAGGGGGCCACGAAATCCGGGTTTCCAGGGGCGGACGTTGACAGCAGTGACAATGCGCAGGATTTGGTTGGCCAGAGTGGATGCGGTGTACCGGAAGGAGAAATTTCAGAGGAAAAAGGTGGCACGGGCGGCAATCTATGACTTCATGCGGCATGCGAGGCTCTACAGAGCGGAAAAAGTTGAGGAAGGCAGGTGGGGGGGGGGAGAAAAGGGCAACCACGGGACCCATGGGGGGGGGCTGGAAGGAGATGAACGTGGCGGGCGATCGCGAGGATCTGTGAGGCAGGGGAGCAGGCCACGTGGAGGATGGGCTTCCTATCCATATGGCAGAACCCCAAGACGTTTCATCCGGCCACCGTAGGCGGATGCAGGGGGGGCTGCGCCGGAGTCTTTTGACTGCAGTTTGCATGCTTCCCTCTGGAATTCAGTTACGACTGTGAATGTATTTGCATTGGTATAGTGCAAACTCGTTCTTAAAAAAAAAAAAAAAAAGATTTGAAAGGGTTTCAATGCGGTTCTTTTTATCCCATATTGCTGGTTTGTGTGAAGTACAAGTGTGCTTATACCAAGCTGTTCTGAGGTCAGGAGCAGATGAGAAACAGGGTGTAATCCTTTGGAGGATGTCGAGTCTTTGAAACGGTACACTACAGGACAGCCCGATATCACTTATAGCGCATCATACCCCAAGTTTCCCCATTTCTTAGCACATGAGGCCTTTTTCACTGTAGACATCTGAGGGAACCCACCATCACTCTCCAGGTACATCTAAATAGACTGGACCATCACCATTTGTTGCACATGATTCAAGTCCCATGTTGGTTGGAGCAGCAGGATAAAAATATAAGGGATGCGCTGAGCTCTGTTACTCATCAGTCCCGCCATTTACGACGCCAGCAATGGGCGTCTCTATCGCGACAGCAGCGGCGTCGTACATCTGTCTCTCGCTCAACCTCACGCTCTGCCACTTGTACAGAGCGTCGCCTTCGCCCGCCGATACCGTCGCAGGCTCCGTGCCTGTCGCACGGACAGTCGTCGTGTCGTCGTCTCCCGCAGAATGCGGCGAAAGGGTATCTATTCGCGCGACGAGCGCACTCGTTGCGACAATGCGCGACTTTCAGAGTGTCGCCGGCCAGTTGAGGTGGGTAGGTTTCGCACAGGTTATCCCCTATATTAGCTACTCCGTTAGGCTCGGTCTGGTATTCTTATCGCGTGTGTTCACGAATGTTGGTGGGGAGGCTCAATAGGGCAATGCGTTGAAGAATATTCGAGTAGCTCAGAAACGGTTCAAGAAAGTCAACCAAGTCAAACCCGAAAGATCAAGCCAGCGAGGGTATCAAACCGCAAATGTCACGTCGCGCGTGGACCGATACATCGTATCTGGACTCAATCGCTTCGCACCAGTGGAGTTGGTTCGCCCAATGTGGGCATGCCATGTCGTAGGTCAACCAGGACATGTCGTATCTTGCCGTCTTCACATCGTTCTGCCGTTCCATCGTGGAATAACGAATAGAGGAGAAGGAGACAGACTCTTGTTATTACCCAAACCACACTTGTAATGTAGGTTGTAACCCAATTCTGCCGACCCATCTCACCAATTCTGCCTGCCGACCCATCTCACCAATTCTGCCTGCCGACCCATCTCACATCATCATGACTTTCCCAATCTTGTCCCGCGACCCCTTTTCGCCGTCCCCCTCCCCCCCCCTCTCTCCCTCCCCTCTTTCCCTCCCCTCTTTCCCTCCCCTCTCCGCTTCCCGTATTCCCTTTCCGCCAGTTGGCTGCCTGTGATTGACCGAGATCCGTCGTTTCTGTCGGAGCAGTGGAGTGAGCAGCTGCTGCAGGGCAGCCCGTGGCGTGCCACGTGTCCCTCACCCTTCCTCAAATCGGGTGAGAGGGGAGGGAATTAAGGAAGGGTAGGGGACAGAACGGGATTGACGGGAGGGGATGGGAGGGGATGGGAGGGGACGGGAGGGGACGGGAGGGGACGGGATGGGACGGGACGGGAGAGAAAGGAGTCTGTTTTGCGGCAAACCGAGTGGGAGAGTGGGAGAGGGAAGAGAGAGACAAAGAGGGAGGGTCCGAGCAGAGAGCAATGCAGAGCCTCGCTCTCTGCAATCACACACCCATACACCCCACAGCCTTCTTTCTCCCCTCTTGCACAAGCACTCTGCCTTCTTCCCCTCTACACGAGAAATGTTTGTCTCCTCCTCATCGTACAAGAAACAGACCCGTTTTTTCCTCTTGATCTCTCATCTCTCCCTTCATCGTCTCTCCTTGAACACAGTAAGTCTGTCTCCAATGCATCCCTTCCATCCCACTCTCTTTCCCTCTCCTTCCATCATCTAACCCTCCCCCAGACGTCTCCCTCCTTGCACTACCACCTGCCACGTCCTTCCTCCGCGCATCCGCTGCTGGCTCAACCTCACCTCTCCGAAGCCGCCCCACCTCTGGCGGTGAAGCCTATAACGAGGATGGCGAGGGTGATAATAGCGAGGGCTTCCCCTCCCCGGCTGCCCTCGCTGCCGCCGCTGCTGCTGCTGGCAACGAAGCTGCCCTGTGTGTTGAGTTTAGCCGGGAACGAAGCAGGCGTGCTGATAGAGCCGCCCGAAGGGCTAGCAGACAAACGATGCCATCCAGTGGGGAGGAAGTGGGCACCAAAGCCAGGGGTGGTGGGAGGGAGGGAAGGGGGGAGGAGGGTAGGAGAGGGGCTGTGGAGGAAGAGAGGAGTGTGGGTGAGGAGAGTGGGCGATCAAGGAGGGGGAGGAGAAGCCAGAGGAGGGAAGAACAGGAGAGGGAGAGGGAGAGGAGGAAGCAGGAAGAGGAGGCGTCTGCAGGGCAGCAGGGGAGGCAGGGACGGCGTGGGCGGCAGGGGCGGGAGGAGAGGAGTGAGGAGAGAAGGAAGGCAAGGGGTGAGGAGGAGAGGAGTGAGAGATGGAAGGGAGGTCAGGGGACTGGTGTGAGGGAGGAGGGTAGACGAGGTGGTGGGAGGGGAGGAGGAGGGAAGAAGGATCCAACGTTTGATGTAGCATCTGCGCTGGAAACGGCTATTAGGCTGGTATGATGAGATGGGGATGAATTGGTATGATGAGATGGGGGTGGACTGATGTGATGCGATGGGGTTGAACTGATGCTTCCATGGGATGGGAGTGTGTGTATACTCTGCCTCCTCCTCCCGCTTACTGGTGTCCCATTTTTTATCCCTCACACCTTTTTTTTTTTTTTTCAATCTCCTCCTCTGCATTGCACGTCTTCTTATACGTTATTGTAACTCCATAAACTGTCACGTACTCCCTGAGCGACCACAGCAGCTGCTTCCCCATCATTTAGTACTCGACTTGATATCCACCCGCCTCTGTGCCGTGCCTCGTTCCCCCATGGCAGGTGCAAATGGGCGACCATAAGAACGCCTTCCCCATCTTTGCCAAGGTACCCCGTTCTGTGCTGTCTGGTGCTGTGCGGTGCCGTGCGGTGCGGTGCGGTGCGGTGCTGTGTTGTGCTGTGCGGTGCGGTGCCGTGCCGTGCGGTGCTCTGCTGTGTCGTGTTTTGCTGTGCTTTCCTTTGCCGCGTCATGTCATTCTTTGTATACTCCATTTTTCAGAACCATGCCACACACACGTCATGCCGGGTTCCTCTTGCGACCCATTCTACCTCGTCATGGGCATGGTATGAGGTAGAATGGGTCATCCCATGCCCATCCCATGTCATCCCATGCCCATCCCATGTCATCCCACATGCATCCACTACATGCATTCACCTCCACCCATCCCCCACTCCCATCCTCCTCTCTTCTACTCACTCCTTTCCCCTTCCCTGCCCCATCACGCTCCCCTCATCACGCTCCCCTCTTCCCCTCTCCTCTCATCAACACGCACACACACCTCACGCCCCTCCCTCTCGCCTGCCGCTGCAGGAGAGTGGAACACAGGAGACAATGGTGCTGCCCCCTCTCGCAATCCTCACCTCCCCCCTCCATCACGCCTTCCTCTGCCATCACTGTCCCCTTCACCCCCCTCCTTCTCACACTGCAGTTGCAGGAGAGTGGAGCGCAAGAGACGGTGGTGCTGCTGGCGTGGCGTGGCATGGCGCATGCTTTTGCAGAGCATTATGAGGAAGCACTCAGTGATTTCAACAAGGTATGTGGTGGGGGGAAGAGTGTCAGTGCTGAGTGCTAATAGGCTTCTAGGCTGCTACTGCTAAGTGGATATGTGCAGTGCAATGAAGCACGCAGCGACCAAGATGTATTTGTGTGTGGGGGGCTGCCAGCCAGCCACTTCCCGAATGCTCTACAGCAGCACTCCCCACCGCAATTTAGGGGCAGATTCGCAGGCAATGAGCGTTGGTGTTTGAGAGTACGGGCTGGTCGTAGTTGACTCAAACAACTTCTTTCGACCCCTTTACTTCTGCTCCGCCCCCCTCCCCACCTCCCATAGGCTCTAGAGCAGGCTCCCAAGGCAGGGCAGATTCTGAGGCAACGAGCGTCGGTGCTTGGGATTTTGGGGCGACACAAGGAGGTATGCCAGTTGGGATTTTGGGGCGACACAAGGAGGTATGCCAGTTGTGGTGGGCCGACACAAGGAGGTATGCCAGTTGTGGTGGGCCGACACAAGGAGGTATGCCAGTTGTGGGTGGGCCGACACAAGGAGGTATGCCAGTTGTGGTGGGCCGACACAAGGAGGTATGCCAGTTGTGGTGGGCCGACACAAGGAGGTATGTGTGTGGTGGGGCGACACAAGGAGGTATGTGTGTGGTGGGGCGACACAAGGAGGTATGTGTGTGTGTGGGGCGACACAAGGAGGTATGTGTGTGGTGGGGCGACACAAGGAGGTATGTGTGTGGTGGGGCGACACAAGGAGGTATGTGTGTGGTGGGGCGACACAAGGAGGTATGTGTGTGGTGGGGCGACACAAGGAGGTATGTGTGTGGTGGGCCGACACAAGGAGGTATGTGTGTGGTGGGGCGACACAAGGAGGTATGTGTGTGGTGGGGCGACACAAGGAGGTATGTGTGTGGTGGGGCGACACAAGGAGGTATGTGTGTGGTGGGGCGACACAAGGAGGTATGTTTGTGGTGGGGCGACACAAGGAGGTATGTGTGTGGTGGGGCGACACAAGGAGGTATGTGTGTGGTGGGGCGACACAAGGAGGTATGTGTGTGGTGGGGCGACACAAGGAGGTATGTGTGTGGTGGGGCGACACAAGGAGGTATGTGTGTGGTGGGGCGACACAAGGAGGTATGTGTGTGGTGGGGCGACACAAGGAGGTATGTGTGTGGTGGGGGCGACACAAGGAGGTATGTGTGTGGTGGGCCGACACAAGGAGGTATGTGTGTGGTGGGGCGACACAAGGAGGTATGTGTGTGGTGGGGCGACACAAGGAGGTATGTGTGTGGTGGGGCGACACAAGGAGGTATGTGTGTGGTGGGGCGACACAAGGAGGTATGTGTGTGGTGGGCCGACACAAGGAGGTATGTCTGTGGTGGGGCGACACAAGGAGGTATGTGTGTGGTGGGGCGACACAAGGAGGTATGTGTGTGGTGGGGCGACACAAGGAGGTATGTGTGTGGTGGGGCGACACAAGGAGGTATGTGTGTGGTGGGCTGACACAAGGAGGTATGTGTGTGGTGGGGCGACACAAGGAGGTATGTGTGTGGTGGGGCGACACAAGGAGGTATGTGTGCGGTGGGGCGACACAAGGAGGTATGTGTGTGGTGGGCTGACACAAGGAGGTATGTGTGTGGTGGGGCGACACAAGGAGGTATGTGTGTTGTGGGGCGACACAAGGAGGTATGTGTGTGGTGGGGCGACACAAGGAGGTATGTGTGTGGTGGGGCGACACAAGGAGGTATGTGTGTGGTGGGGCGACACAAGGAGGTATGTGTGTGGTGGGGCGACACAAGGAGGTATGTGTGTGGTGGGGGCGACACAAGGAGGTATGCCAGTTGTGGTGGGGCGACACAAGGAGGTATGTGTGTGGTGGGCCGACACAAGGAGGTATGTGTGTGGTGGGGCGACACAAGGAGGTATGTGTGTGGTGGGGCGACACAAGGAGGTATGTGTGTGGTGGGCCGACACAAGGAGGTATGTGTGTGGTGGGCCGACACAAGGAGGTATGTGTGTGGTGGGGCGACACAAGGAGGTATGTGTGTGGTGGGGCGACACAAGGAGGTATGTGTGTGGTGGGGCGACACAAGGAGGTATGTGTGTGGTGGGGCGACACAAGGAGGTATGTGTGTGGTGGGGCGACACAAGGAGGTATGTGTGTGGTGGGGCGACACAAGGAGGTATGGTGTAGTTGTGTGGTGGTGGACACAAGGAGGTATGTGTGTGGTGGGGCGACACAAGGAGGTATGTGTGTGGTGGGGCGACACAAGGAGGTATGTGTGTGGGTGGTGGTGGCGACACAAGGAGGTATGTGTGTGGTGGGGCGACACAAGGAGGTATGTGTGTGGTGGGGCGACACAAGGAGGTATGTGTGTGGTGGGGCGACACAAGGAGGTATGTGTGTGGTGGGGGCGACACAAGGAGGTATGTGTGTGGTGGGGCGACACAAGGAGGTATGTGTGTGGTGGGCCGACACAAGGAGGTATGTGTGTGGTGGGCCGACACAAGGAGGTATGTGTGTGGTGGGGCGACACAAGGAGGTATGTGTGTGGTGGGCGACACAAGGAGGTATGTGTGTGGTGGGGCGACACAAGGAGGTATGTGTGTGGTGGGGCGACACAAGGAGGTATGTGTGTGGTGGGCCGACACAAGGAGGTATGTGTGTGGTGGGTGTGGTGGGGGCGACACAAGGAGGTATGTGTGTGGTGGGGCGACACAAGGAGGTATGTGTGTGGTGGGGCGACACAAGGAGGTATGTGTGTGGTGGGCCGACACAAGGAGGTATGTGTGTGGGTGGCCGACACAAGGAGGTATGTGTGTGGTGGGGCGACACAAGGAGGTATGTGTGTGGTGGGGCGACACAAGGAGGTATGTGTGTGGTGGGGCGACACAAGGAGGTATGTGTGTGGTGGCCGACACAAGGAGGTATGTGTGTGGTGGGGCGACACAAGGAGGTATGTGTGTGGTGGGGCGACACAAGGAGGTATGTGTGTGGTGGGGCGACACAAGGAGGTATGTGTGTGGTGGGGCCGACACAAGGAGGTATGTGTGTGGTGGGCCGACACAAGGAGGTATGTGTGTGGTGGGGCGACACAAGGAGGTATGTGTGTGGTGGGGCGACACAGGAGGTATGTGTGTGGTGGGGCGACACAAGGAGGTATGTGTGTGGTGGGCCGACACAAGGAGGTATGTGTGTGGTGGGGCGACACAAGGAGGTATGTGTGTGGTGGGGCGACACAAGGAGGTATGTGTGTGGTGGGGCGACACAAGGAGGTATGTGTGTGGTGGGGCGACACAAGGAGGTATGTGTGTGGTGGGGCGACACAAGGAGGTATGTGTGTGGTGGGGCGACACAAGGAGTATGTGTGTGGTGGGGCGACACAAGGAGGTATGTGTGTGGTGGGGCGACACAAGGAGGTATGTGTGTGGTGGGGCGACACAAGGAGGTATGTGTGTGGTGGGGCGACACAAGGAGGTATGTGTGGTGGTGGGGCGACACAAGGAGGTATGTGTGTGGTGGGGCGACACAAGGAGGTATGTGTGTGGTGGGCCGACACAAGGAGGTATGTGTGTGGTGTGGGGGGGGTGACACAAGGAGGTATGTGTGTGGTGGGGCGACACAAGGAGGTATGTGTGTTGGGGTGTGTTGGGGCGACACAAGGAGGTATGTGTGTGGTGGGGCGACACAAGGAGGTATGTGTGTGGTGGGCCGACACAAGGAGGTATGTGTGTGGTGGGCGACACAAGGAGGTATGTGTGTGGTGGGGCGACACAAGGAGGTATGTGTGTGGTGGGGCGACACAAGGAGGTATGTGTGTGTGGGGCGACACAAGGAGGTATGTGTGTGGTGGGGCGACACAAGGAGGTATGTGTGTGGTGGGGCGACACAAGGAGGTATGTGTGTGGTGGGGCGACACAAGGAGGTATGTGTGTGGTGGGGCGACACAAGGAGGTATGTGTGGTGGTGGGGGGGGCGACACAAGGAGGTATGTGTGTGGTGGGGCGACACAAGGAGTATGTGTGTGGGGGGCGACACAAAGGAGGTATGGTGTGTGGTGGGGCGACACAAGGAGGTATGTGTGTGGTGGGGCGACACAAGGAGGAGGTATGTGGTGGTGGGGCGACACAAGGAGGTATGTGTGTGTGTGGGGCGACACAAGGAGGTATGTGTGTGGTGTGGGGCGACACAAGGAGGTATGTGTGTGTGGGGCGACACAAGGAGGTATTGTGTGTGGTGGGCTGACACAAGGAGGTATGTGTGTGGTGGGGCGACACAAGGAGGTATGTGTGTGGTGGGGCGACACAGGAGGTATGTGTGTGGTGGGGCGACACAAGGAGGTATGTGTGTGGTGGGCTGACACAAGGAGGTATGTGTGTTGTGGGGCGACACAAGGAGGTATGTGTGTGGTGGGGCGACACAAGGAGGTATGACTGCTGTACTGCGGTCACAGGGGGAAAGTGTGTGGTGGGGCGACACAAGGAGGTATGTGTGTGGTGGGGCGACACAAGGAGGTATGTGTGTGGTGGGGCGACACAAGGAGGTATGTGTTGTGGTGGGCGACACAAGGAGGTATGTGGTGGTGGTGGGGCGACACAAGGAGGTATGTGTGTGGTGGGGCGACACAAGGAGGTATGTGTGTGGTGGGGCGACACAAGGAGGTATGTGTGTGGTGGGGCGACACAAGGAGGTATGTGTGTGGTGGGGCGACACAAGGAGGTATGTGTGTGGTGGGGCGACACAAGGAGGTATGTGTGTGGTGGGCGACACAAGGAGGTATGTGTGTGGTGGGGCGACACAAGGAGGTATGTGTGTGGTGGGCCGACACAAGGAGGTATGTGTGTGGTGGGGCGACACAAGGAGGTATGTGTGTTGTGGGGCGACACAAGGAGGTATGTGTGTGGTGGGGCGACACAAGGAGGTATGTGTGTGGTGGGCGACACAAGGAGGTATGTGTGTGGTGGGGCGACACAAGGAGGTATGTGTGTGGTGGGGCGACACAAGGAGGTATGTGTGTGGTGGGGCGACACAAAGGAGGTATGTGTGTGGTGGGGCGACACAAGGAGGTATGTGTGTGGTGGGGCGACACAAGGAGGTATGTGGTGTGGTGGGGCGACACAAGGAGGTATGTGTGTGGTGGGCGACACAAGGAGGTATGTGTGTGGTGGGGCGACACAAGGAGGTATGTGTGTGGTGGGCCGACACAAGGAGGTATGTGTGTGGTGGGGCGACACAAGGAGGTATGTGTGTGGTGGGGCGACACAAGGAGGTATGTGTGTGGTGGGGCGACACAAGGAGGTATGTGTGTGGGTGGGCGACACAAGGAGGTATGTGGTGTGGTGGGGCGACACAAGGAGGTATGTGTGTGGTGGGGCGACACAAGGAGGTATGTGTGTGGTGGGGCGACACAAGGATGTATGTGTGTGGTGGGGCGACACAAGGAGGTATGTGTGTGGTGGGCCGACACAAGGAGGTATGTGTGTGGTGGGGCGACACAAGGAGGTATGTGTGTGGGTGGTGGGGGCGACACAAGGAGGTATGTGTGTGGTGGGGCGACACAAGGAGGTATGTGTGTGGTGGGCCGACACAAAGGAGGTATGTGTGTGGTGGGGCGACACAAGGAGGTATGTGTGTGGTGGGGCGACACAAGGAGGTATGTGTGTGGTGGGCGACACAAGGAGGTATGTGTGTGGTGGGG
>CANJKZ010001044.1:0-419204 GCA_947471745.1 Closterium sp. Naga37s-1
GGGGAGGATGAAGATGATATGTTGTTAGGTAGTGTGGTTGGGGATGCGATTCAGACAGGAAGTCAAATGGCCAGCCAGACAGGCAGCGACTGTGGGCGAGGAGGAGGGTTGGGAGGCCGGAGAAGAGGAAGAGGAAAGTGCTGGTCGTAGTGAGAGGGAGTTGGAGGATGGAGGAGTGGGTGGTTGGTTGTTGTTCAAGAAGGCGACACATGTGAGAAGGACGAGGAAGAGGAGGAGGAGGTAGAGGTGGAGGAGATAGAGAAGGAGTGGAGGAGGAGGACGAAGCAGAGCACGAGATTGCTGGTATTAGCGAAGATGGGAGTTTGGAGGATGGGGAGAGGGTGGTAGTAGTGTTTAAGAAGGCGACACATGCTGTGGAGGAGGAGGAGGATGGAACAGAGGAGGAAGAGGTGGAGGAGGAGGAAGTAGAGGAGGAGGTTGCTGGTATTTAGCGAGGAGGGGAGTCTGGAGGATGGAGAGAGAGTGGTGGTCGTGTTTAAGAAGGCGACACATGCTGCGAAGGACGAGGAGGAGGAGGATGAAGAGGAGGTGGGAGAGGACGAAGGGTGGAAGAGGAAATCAGTGAGGAGGGGAGTGAGGGGCTGAGGGAGGAGGCAAGGAAGCATGAAGACGAGCATGAGGAGGAGGAAGAGGGGGAGGAAAAGGAGAGGAGGAGGAAGAGGAGGATGAGGAGGCAGGAGGAGGAGGAGGAGGGTATGAGGAGGAGGATGAGGAGGATGGGGAGAAGAGGAAGGAGATTGAGCGGTGGATAGAGGTGGCAGAGAGGGAATTGGCACAGCCAAGCCCGCAAGGGGGAGTCAGCAGTAGGCGTAGTGGCAGCGGGGTGAGCAGTATTGATCTGAGCTTTAGTGTCGACCTGAGCAGAAGCAGGAGCAGAAGCAGAAGCAGAAGCAGGAGCGGGAGCGATAGTGGGAGTAGGAACGAAAGTGGGAGCAGTGGGAGTGGAAGTGGGAGCGAGGGGAGTGAGAGTGGGACAGAGGCGAGTGGGAGTGAGAGAGTCAGGGTGAGGAGGGAGAGGAGTGAGGCGAGTGAGGAGGGGTCACAGGGAGAAAGCCTTGGGAGCAGCATCAGCAGTGGCAAACGCAGAGACAGGAGACATTTGAGCCACAGCAGAAGCAGAAGCAGAAGCAGACACAGCAGCAGACACAGCAGCAGACACAGCAGCAGACACAGCAGCAGACACAGCGGCAGACACAGCGGCAGACACAGCAGCAGACACAGCAGCAGACACAGCAGCAGACACAGCAGCAGACATAGCAGCAGACACAGCAGTAGACATAGCAGTAGGAGCAGGAGTGCGAGGAGGAGGAGTCACAGCAGCGGTCCAAGCAGTAGGAGCAGAGATGAGAGTGTGGCGAGGGAGAGCGTGGCTGAGAGTGTGAGTGAGGGACTGAGCTTGGAAGGGAGTGAGAGGAGGGTTAGGAGGGGGAGTGTGAGTAGGGATGGCAGCAAGCGGTCGGGGAGGAGCAGTGTGAGTGAGCAAGAAGGTGACCATCTGGTTGAGAGAGAGGTAGAGACAGCAAGTGTTGGCGGGAGTGAGAAAGCGAGTGAGGAAGGGAGTGAGGGTGAGAGAGGGAGCTTGAGCAAGAGTGATAGTGGCAGTTGGAGTGAGAAGAGGAGCAAGCACAGTGCCACCGGCACTGCTACCGAAAGTGCTACAAGCAGTGTTACTGGCAGTGTCAAAAGCAGCGCTGCTGACAGTGCTGCAGGTGGTAGGAGTCAGAGTGGGATCGAACGAGCGAGCGAGCAAGCCAACAGCATGAGGAGCAGCTCTGATAGCAGTGGCGTGAGAGAGAGGAGTGGCAGTGAGCGTGAGAGAGTGGTGGAGACTTTGAGTGAGCATGAGAGTGTGCATGAGAGTGTGGGGAGGAGTGTGAGTGATAATGAGAGTGAGCATGTTAGTGATCGTGAGAGTGAAATGCGTAGTAAGAGCGAGAGTGATGGGGAAAGTGTGACCCTTAGTGAAAACGAGGGGAGTGGAAAAGATAGTGTGAGTGGAAGTCACAGCGAAGGCAGTAGTGCGAAGGATGACACTGAGAGTGTAGCGAGTGAGGGTGTGAGTGAGGCAGCGAGTGAGGGAGTGAGTGAGGGGATGAGTGAGGGAGGGAGTGAGAGTCCCAGAAGCAGCAGAAGCCATAGCAAATACAGCAGCACGAGTTCCAAACATAGCAGTGCAGTGAGTGTAAGCAGTAGCGTGCACAGCCAACAGAGCAGCATTGACAGTCAGCGCAGCAGCTCGCACAGTCAGCGCAGCAGCTCGCACAGTCAGCGCAGCAGCTCGCACAGTCAGCGCAGCAGCTCGCACAGTCAGCGCAGCAGCTCGCACAGTCAGCACAGCAGCACACACAGCAGGAGTGCAAGCAGCCATGCTCGCAGCAGTAGCAGCAAAAGTGATGCGTTCAGTGCTGCAAAGAGCGAGGAGAGATCTGCTAGTGAGCGTTCTGAGATGACTCAGGACTCGCTCAGTGGAGCGAGTGGGGATAATGCACGCCACTGTGGGCAGAGTTGGTAGCACAACAGGCAGTTTGAGTGGCAGCGAGAGCAAGCACAGCAGGGGCAGTAGTGTAAGCAGGGGGAGCAGTGTAAGCAAGGGGGAGCAGTGTCAGCAAGAAAAGCAAGGGGAAGAGCAGGGAGAGCAGTGTTAGCAAGGAAAGCAGGAGGAGCAGTGTCAGCAGCCCTAGGTCGGATGGGGACAGCTATGACGGTGGTTTCGGGGAGTGGTGCGAGTGATAGGGAGGAAGAGAGGATGAGTGGGGAAATGGAGGAGAGTGGGGTAGTGGAGGAGAGTTGGAGTAGTGGAGGAGAGTGGAGTAGTGGAGAGTGGGGTAATGGAGAGTGGAGTAGTGGAAAGTGGTGCAATGGAGAGCTGGAGTGGTGTGGAGGGGTTAAGTGACGTGGAGCAAGGGAGCGAGGACCAAGAGGCTCAAGAAAACGGGAGTGAGGAGCGAGGGATGGAAGGGCAGGAGAGTGAGAAACGAGAGGCTGGAGAGCAGGAGCGTGAGGAGATGGTGTGGATGTGTGGAGCAGTGAGAGTGACGCATGGCCTGAGGCAGAGGGAGAGGCAGAAGGCCAGAGGAGAAGGAAGAAGAAGGAATAGCACCAGCACCCGAGACCGTGAGTGGCGATGGTGCAAGGAGTGTTGTGGAGAGTGATGGGGAGGAGGATGGGACAAGCTGGGTTACCAGCATCGTATCCCCTCTTGCAGCAGGTGACGATGGCCTCTGAACACGTGGCGGATCCTGATTGGTCGGAGGAGCTGGCAGAGGAGCAGCAGGTGGTGCAGGTGCGGGAAGAAGAGGGTCAGGTGGATGATCAGGTGAATGCTCAGGTAGTTGAGCAAACAGGTGAGCAGCAGCAGCAACAGGATGAAGGGAAGGTAGCAGCAGCAGCAGCAGCAGCAGGCAGAGCGATGGCTGCGAATGTGGCGTGGGTGGGCAATGATGGGATGGGTACTTCAGCAGCAGGCGACGATGGGGCAATGAGGCAGATTGGCGAGGATGCGTATGTTTATGACATGGGTGATGGCGTGGGAGCATGTGAGGAGCTGGATTGGAGCAGAGATGTGGGTGATGGGGGGTGGGAGTACAGGGGTGGTCAAGTGAGTGGACTAGGGAGAGTGAGGTGTGGGATTGTGGGTGGAACGAGGGATGGGGGCGAGGTGCTGGGGGCGAGTGGTGTGAGAGCAGGCGGTCCTTTTGCCAGTGTTGCTGCCAGTGTTGCTGTCAAGTTGGACGGGCGGAGTGAGGAGGGGAGAGAGGAGATAAGGGAGGAGAAAGAGGTGATGGTGGAGGAGAGAGAGGAGATAGTGGATGAGAGGGAGGAGATAGTGGATGAGAGAGAGGAGAGAGGGGGCGAGAGAGAGGGGGAGCAAAAGAGAGAGAGGAGGAGAAGGGGCTGAGAGAGGAGAGAGAAGACGAGGAGAAAAGGGAGCAAAGGACAAGGAGGAGGAGGATGTGGAGAGGGAGGCGGAGGTAGAGAGGGAGGAGGAGGAGGTTGAGAGCGAGGAGGTAGAGAGGGAGGACGAGGAGGTGGAGAGAGAGGAGGAGGTTGAGAGCGAGGAGGAGGACGTGGTGGAGCAAGAGAGAGATGAGGAGAGGGAGGAGGAGGAGGAGGATAGAGAGCGAGGAGGGAGGAGGAAGGGGGAGAGGGAGAGGAGGGAGGGGGATGGACGAGTGGAGTGACATGAGCGAGGAGGAGTGGAGCACCATGGAGCTAGCAGCCACCCAGTCCCCTTCCCCGCCCGCCTCCCTCTCCCCTCTGCCAGCCCTATGCCGCTCTCTCTCCGTTGTGCCCTCCGGCCACTCCAACGAGTGCAGGCGTAGGTGTGCCTCTGGATAGTGCAGCTGTCAGTCTAGCACTGCAGCAACGGCAGGAGATGCAGCAGCAGCAGCAGGAGCAGGAGGGGCGGGAGGCGCAGGAGAAGCAAGGAGAGGAGGAGATGAAAGGGTGGACAGGAGGGGCAGGATGCGGAGAAAAGATCTGAGGTGGATTCCGGGGAGGAAGAGACGGAGGGGCAGGAGGTTGAGGAGAACGTAAGGGATGAGGGGCGTGAGGGGCTTGAAGGGAAGGGAGAGCGTGAAGGGTTTCAACGGCCGCACAGCCCATTCTCGTTTGCCTCTGGCAGCGAGTCTTTGGCGCTGCCGCTCGCCAGCCCTGCTGCGCTGCCTCACGATCGAACCACTGGAGGCGTTGGGTCATGGGCAGAAAAGGAAGAGGTTCCGAGGTACCAGAAGAGCCCCCTCATTCTCGGGAGGCTCTTTTGGTACCTCTCCCGCTTCTCAACACACTCCTGCTCTCACCGCTTCTCAACACACTCCTGCTCTCACCGCTTCTCAACACACTCCTGCTCTCACCGCTTCTCAACACACTCCTGCTCTCACCGCTTCTCAACACACTCCTGCTCTCACCGCTTCTCAACACACTCCTGCTCTCACCGCTTCTCAACACACTCCTGCTCTCACCGCTTCTCAAACACACTCCTGCTCTCACCGCTTCTCAACACACTCCTGCTCTCACCGCTTCTCAACACACTCCTCTCTCACCGCTTCTGCTGCTGTGCCACACTCCGTTGCTGCTGCTGCCATCCCTGCTGACGTGGCACGTGCTGGGCCGGAGGCTGCAAGTCCATCTGAGAGGCCGGTTTTGGAGTTACGGTCGGTTCCCGCTAGCAGCTCACCTGACAGGGGCACCTGACACAGCACCTGATAGAGCACCCAATTCGGACCTGCTGCGGCACCTGTTGCGGCACCTGCTGCGGCACCTGATATGGCACCTGACATGGCACCTGATACAGCACCTGATTTGGCATCTGTTACAGCACCTGTCACAGCAGCTGATGTGGAACCTGATGTTGCACCTGATGCAGCACCTGATGTGGAACCTGATATGGTACCTGGGAAAAGCCCTGCCTCTGTTGAGGTGCTTCCTTCAGGTGCTGTCTCTGTCGTGTTGCCGTCAGGTGCTGTTTCCGTTGTGCTACCTTCAGGTGCCGTGTCTGTCATGTTGCCGTCAGGTTCTGTCACTGTTGCACTTCCTTCAGGTGCTGTCTCTGTTGGTTCAGGTGCCAGCCCTGATTCGCCTGAGACTGCGGAGAGAAGAATGGATCAAAGTGAGTGGCAAGATTTGAGGGGGATAGAGATGGAGGAGGGGAGAGATGGAAGCGGGAGGAGTGAGAGTGATGGGGAGAGGAGCGATGGGAAGGAAGGAAAAGAGAGTGAGGGAGAGAGTGAGAAATGGGAGGAGTCAGAAGAGTGGAGTGATGTTGGTGAAGTGGTAACCAGTGATGCAGGTGATGCGGTAAACAGCGATGCTGGCGATGCGGTAACCAGTGAAGCTGGTGATGTGGTAACCAGTGAAGCTGGTGATGTGGTAACCAGTGAAGCTGGTGATGTGGTAATCAGTGATGCTGGTGATGCGGTATCCAGTAATGCTGGCGATGTGGTAACCAGCGATGCTGTGGATGTGGTAACCAGTGAAGCTGGTGATGTGGTAACCAGTGACGCTGGTGATGTGGTAACCAGTGAAGCTGGTGATGTGGTAATCAGTGATGCTGGTGATGCGGTATCCAGTAATGCTGGCGATGTGGTAACCAGCGATGCTGGTGATGTGGTAACCAGTGATGCTGGTGATGGTGGTAACCAGTGATGCTGGCGATGTGGTAACCAGTGATGCTGGTGATGTGGTAACCAGTGATGCTGGCGATGTGGTAACCAGTGATGCTGGTGATGTGGTAACCAGTGATGCTGGCGATGTGGTAACCAGTGATGCTGGTGATGTGGTAACCAGTGATGCTGGCGATGTGGTAACCAGTGATGCTGGTGATGTGGTAACCAGTGATGCTGGTGATGTGGTAACCAGTGATGCTGGCGATGCAAGAGCAGAAGAAGTGGAATCGATGGCCCTTGGCGATTCAGGTGGCCGAACTCAAGAGCAAGGCACGGTAGCAGAGGAAGAGGATGCAATGGCCTTGGAAAATGCAGACGGCAGAATGCAAGAGCAAGGCTCGGTAGCAAGTGCAATCAATGCAGAGGAAATGGAATCAATGGAGCCTCCGGTAACGCTCATGCCCAGAGGACGTTGCCTGCAGTCTCTACTCCGGCTGTGGGAGAGTGGTTGGTAGCACAGGCTGATGAGCTGGCGGACAGTCGCTGTACTGCTGTGGCAGGCGTGTCAGAAGCACAGCGAGGTTTGAGTCGAATCAAGTGTTGGCTGTGGGAGGTGTGGTGTAGCAGCACAGGCGGATGGGCTGGTGGCAGGAAGTGACTGGGAGAGCGAGGAGTGGAGTGATGTGGGGTCCGGTGTGGGTGAGTGGGAGGAGGATGATGTGGGGTCTGGAGGTGTAGAGGAGAGAGTGAGGGAGGGAGTGAGGGGGTTGGCGAGGTGGATGGAGAGAGTGAGGTAAGGTGGAGGACAGAGAGAATCGGGAGGGTGAAGGTAGTGAGGGAGAGGAGATTGGGACGGTGGGGGAGGAGGTTGGAATGGGGAGAGAGGAGGGACGAAGATGGAAAGAATGAGGAGGCTGGAAGAGTGGGGGAGGAGGAGGGAGAGGATAAGGAGAGAGAGGGAAAAGAGGGTCTGCAAGGAAGCAGCACAGCAGCAGCAGGAAACATGGAAGGGGAGGTGAATCTGCCAGTTGGTGAGAGTGAGGAGCATGTGGGCAGGGAAGAGGGGCAGGAGGAGGAGAAAGAGGAGCAGGAGGAGAAGAAAGAGGAGTGGGGGGAGAGGGAGGGGAGGAGAAGGAGGAGGAGAAGGAGGAGAGGGAGGACGAGTGGGAGGAGAGGGAGGCGGAGGTGAATCGGAGGAGGAGAGGGAAGAGGATGGGGAGAGGGAGCAGCAGGGGACGTGAGGAAGTGGAGGATTTGCACAGAGAGGAACTGACGAGGGTGTAGCTGAAGGAGGGAGGGTGGAGGAGGAAGAGGACAGGATGGTGAGAGTTGATGCGGGAGTGGATGAGGGAGTGGTGGAGGGAGAAAAGGAGGGAGTGGTGGTTAAAGAAAAGGAGGGAGTGGTGGTTAAAGAAAAGGAGGGAGTGGTTGGTTGGAGAAAAGGAGGGAGTGGTGGTTAAAGAAAAGGAGGGAGTGGTGGAGGGAGAAAAGGAGGGAGTGGTGGTTAAAGAAAAGGAGGGAGTGGTGGAGGGAGAAAGGAGGGAGTGGTGGTTAAAGAAAAGGAGGGAGTGGTGGAGGGAGAAAAGGAGGGAGTGGTGGAGGGAGAAAAGGAGGGAGTGGTGGTTAAAGAAAAGGAGGGAGTGGTGGTTAAAGAAAAGGAGGGAGTGGTGGTTGGAGAAAAGGAGGGAGTGGTGGTTAAAGAAAAGGAGGGAGTGGTGGAGGGAGAAAAGGAGGGAGTGGTGGTAAAGAAAAGGAGGGAGTGGTGGAGGGAGAAAAGGAGGGAGTGGTGGAGGGAGAAAAGGAGGGAGTGGTGGAGGGAGAAAAGGAGGGAAGTGGTGGTTAAAGAAAAGGAGGGAGTGGTGGTTAAAGAAAAGGAGGGAGTGGTGGAGGGAGGAAAAGGAGGGAGTGGTGGTTAAAGAAAAGGAGGGAGTGGTGGAGGGCGAGACCAGAGATGCACATGCAGAAGGGAGTGAAGTGGACGATGGGAGTGAGAGTGGGAGTGAAAAGCATGAGTGATAGGGAGAGTGGTAGCATGAGTGAGAGAGAGAGTGAAAGTGAAGGTGAGAAGGAGAGTAAGAACATGAGTGAGAGGGAGAGTGAAAGTGAAGGTGAGAGGGGGAGTAAGAGCATGAGTGAGAGGGAGAGTGAAGGTGGAAAGGGACAGTGAGAGTGATAGTATGAGTGAGAGTGGAAGTGAGAGGGGACTGAGAGTGAGAGTGCAAGTGAGAAGGGGGCTGAGAGTGAGAGTGAAAGTGAGAAAGGGTCTGAGAGTGAGAGTGCAAGTGAGAGGGGGGCTGAGAGTGAGAGTGAAAGTGAGAAGGGGTCTGAGATTGAGAGTGCAAGGTGGGTTGGGGGCTGAGAGTGAGAACGGGGCTGAGAGTGAGAAAGGGGCTGAGAGTGAGAAAGGGGCTGAGAGTTGAGAATGAAAGTGGTAAGGGGTCTGAGAGTGAGAGTGCGAGTGAAAGGGGGGCTGACAGCGAGAGTGAAGTGAGAAAAGTTCTGAGAGTGAGAATAAGAGTCCAAGGAGGGCTGAGGTTAAGACAGGGGCTGAGGGCGAGAGCAGGAAAGAGCCGAGTGCAGCCGAGGAGACGCCTCAGGGTATTTTGAGAATTCTCAAGAAGATGGCGAGTAAAGCCACGGAGATGCCTCAGCGGGACGAAATCACAGAAGGTGCAGCAGCAGAGGTCAGTGGCAGTGGCGTTGCAGCAGATGCATCTTCTGAGTCAAAGGAAATCACAGAAGGTGCAGCAGCAGGCAGGGCAGAGCCAGAGGCCACGATGGCAAGCACTGCAACAACCAGACGAGCCTCCCGTCTCCACCGCCCATCTTGTTGTTCTGCATCCCCTCACTCTTTCCCCCACCTCAACCGTCTCACCCAATGCCCCCAGCTCAGCCGTCCCGTCTGTCTCAGCTTCAGCCGTCCCCTCTGCCCCTAGTGCTTCCACTGCCCCTAGCGTTTCCTCTGTTCCCTCTGTTTCCTCCCAGCCCTGCTAATTCTTGGATCCGCCCAGCACAGCCTTCTTCCCACTCCGACTCAGGCTCGGACTCTGACTGGTCCGACTCCGAACCTGCGCCCAAGCCTGTGCCCATCCGAGCCTGGAGGGCAGGCATGGCGAGCGCAGCACTGGCTCCTGCGCCTGCCGCCTCTCCTCCCCCACAAACTGCAGCGGTGGGGCGACTGCAGAGTGACTTCCTCAACCGCTTCCAGCAGCAGCAGCCGGAGGAGCAGCAACAGCAGCAGGCCTCTGAGGCTCCCCTCACACCTCCACAGCAGCAACAGCAGCATCTTTGAATTCCGCTGCAGTTGTGGACTCTTCTGCTGACGTGGCGCAGGCTGCTGATGTGGCGCAAGTTGCTGATGTGGTGCAACCTGTGGACATGAAGCACGCAGCTGAGGTCAAAGCAGGTGACAAGTCAGAATTACCTGCTGGTGGTGATGATGCGATTGCTGATAAGGAACAGTCTGCACATGTGGTATCAGCTGCTGACGTGGCACCCCCTGCTGATGTGGACGTGGAGGGGCGATTCCAGACCATCTTCTCCAGAGGGGTCAGCCACCAGCATCAAAGATGCTGCTGATGTGGCAGCTGAGGTGGATGCTGATGTGGCAGCTGAGGTGGCTCTGGATGCAGCTGGAGGTGCTAGTTTGCTGCTGGCAAGTGAGTTGGTTGCACCTGTGCTGCAGACGAGAGGAGAGGCCGAGGAGGTGGAAGCAGAACAGGAGAAAGCAGATGTATTTTCGGGACCAGATTCTGAACCTGACTCTGATTCTGACGTGGCTGCTGATGTGTCTGTTGACATGGCTGCTGATGTGTCTGTTGACATGGCTGCTGATGTGTCTGTTGACATGGCTGCTGATGTGTCTGTTGACATGGCTGCTGATGTGTCTGTTGGCGTGGCGGCTGATGTGGCTGCTGACATGGCTCTGCGAGTGCCTGGAGGTGAAACTGCAGTGGTGCCATCTCCATCACGATCAGACTCCGAGTCTGACTCTTCTTTCGGAACTGATGTGGCTGCTGACGTGGCCGCTGATGTGGGCTGCTGACGTGTCGTCTGATGTGGCACCGTGTGCGGCTGGAGGTGAGACTGCAGCACTGCCATCCCCATCAGGACCAGACTCTGAGGTTGACTCTGCACCAGAAGCTGATGTGGCTGCTGACGTGGCTCTGCATGCGTCTGACTGTGAAGCTTCAGCTCTGCCATCGCCACCAGGATCAAACTCTGACGTTGACTCTGCACCGGAACAAGAGAGGGTGGAGGAAGAGACAAGGAGTGAGGATGCTGAGAGGGAGGAGGAAGAGACAAGGAGTGTGGAGGCTGAGAGGGAGGAAGAAGAGACAAGGAGTGTGGAAAGCAGAGTGGGAGGAGGAAGAGACAAGGAGTGAGGAAGCAAGAGAGGGAGGAGGAAGAGACAGGAGTGAGGATGTAGAGAAAGAGGAGGAAGAGAGGGGGAGTGAGAAAGCAGAGAGTGCGGAGGAAGATGGGGGTAGTGATGATAAAGCAAGGCTGCAGGACGTTGAAGTAGAGGCTGTAGTGATGGGTGGGGCGGCAGTTGTGGCTGTCGCGGTGCTTGCAGGGGTGGATGGGGCGGCAGCGGACGAGGAGGGTGAGGGGATGCTGGGAGCAGTGGAGGGCAGGGAGCTGTTGGGGGCGGAGGAGGGAGAGGAGAGTGAGGAGGGTAAGGAGAGTGAAGAAGCTGGGGAGAGTGAGGAGAGTGAGGAAGCTAAAGAGGTGAAGGAGGCTAAGGAGGAGCATGAGGAGGCCGAGTCACATCTGATGATGGCTGAGTCACGCTCTTATGATGCTGAGTCACATTCGGATGCTGAGTCACGCTCTGATGCTGAGTCACGCTCTGATGCTGAGTCACGTTTCTGATGCCTGAATCACATTCTGATGCTGAGTCACGTTTCTGATGCTGAGTCACGTTCTGATGCTGAATCACATTCTGATGCTGAGTCACGTTCCTGATGCTGAGTCACGTTCTGATGCTGAGTCACGTTCTGATGCTGAATCACATTCTGATGCTGAGTCACGTTCTGATGCTGAGTCACGTTCTGATGCTGAGTCCACATTCTGACTGCTGAGTCACGTTCTGATGCTGAATCACATTCTTGATGCTGAGTCACGTTCTGATGCTGAGTCACGTTCTGATGCTGAGTCACGTTCTGATGCTGAGTCATGTTCTGATGCTGAATCACATTTCTGATGCTGATTTCGCATGCTGAGTCACTTTCCGGACGCAGCTTCTGCAGTAACTGTACCTCAATTCTCCTGCGGCACCTCATTTGCCAGCTGGGGATGAAGCAGCTGCTCCTCTCAGTGCTACCTCCTCTCCTGTCTCTGCCACTCCCACCCAAGTGGACTCACCTGCTGTGCCTGAAACTGCTGCTGCAGCGCCTGATTTGCCTGCTCTGCTTGATTCACCTGCTGCCACATGATTCACCTGCTGCACCTGATTCACCTGCCGCACCTGATTCACCTGCCGCAACCTGATTCACCTGCCGCACCTGATTCACCTGCCGCACCTGAATTCACCTGCCACACTTGATTCCCCTGCCGCACCTGATTCACCTGCCGCACCTGATTCACCCTGCCGCACCTGATTCACCTGCCGCACCTGATTCACCTGCCGCACCTGATTCGCCTGCTGCACCTGAATCACCTGTTTGCACTCTGATTCACCTGTGCACCTGATTCACCTGTTGCACCTGATTCACCTGTTGCACCTAATTCACCTGTTGCTCCCTGATTCATCTGTTGCACCTGATTCACCTGCCGCACCTGATTCACCTGCCGCACCTGATTCCCTGCCTTACCTGATTCCCCTGCTGCCACCTGACTCATCTGCAGCGTTTGAAACACCTGCCGCACCTGATTCACCTGCAGCATCTGAAACACCTGCTCCACCTGATTCGCCTGCCACACTTGATTCCCCTGCCGCACCTGATTCCCCTGCCGCACCTGATTCCCCTGCCGCACCTGATTCACCTGCCGCACCTGATTCACCTGCCGTCACCTGATTCCCCTGCCGCACCTGATTCCCCTGCCAGAGCTGAACTAGCTGCTTCTTTCGGCTCTGCCTCCCCTCCTGCCTCTGATACCCAGTCGGTGGCCTCAAGTTGAGAGCAAAGAGGAGGAGGAGGAGAGGGGAGTGGCACCTGCTATTGCTATTCTTATTCACCTGACTCACCTGCCGCACCTGATTTCAGCTGCTGCTTTTGAAACACCTGTCACACCTTCCAGGGTTTGAACCAGCTGCTTCTTTGAGCCATGCCTCCTCTCTGGCCTCTGCCACCCAGTTGGTGGCTCAGCGTGAGAGCGAGGAGGAGAGGCAAGAGGAGGAAATGGCGTGGAAAGAGGAGGAAGGGGAAAAGGAGGCGGAGGAAAGTGAGTGGGGGGAGGAGGAAAGTGAAAGGGCGGAGGAGGAAGAGGAGTTGGAAGAGGAGGAAGGTAAGCGGGAAGAGGAAGGAGAGGAGAGAGGAGTACGAGGCAAGAGGAGAGGTGGAGAGTGGAGGGGAAGAAGCAGAGACGGTGGAGGAAGAGGAGAGGGGAGAGGAGACGGAAGATGGGAAAAAGGAGAAGGCGGAAGAGGAGGAGAGCAGAGTGGAGGTGGGAGAGGAGGAGAAGGAGAAGCAGGAAGATGTGTTAGTGGCAGAGGAAGGATTGGGAGAAGATGGAGACTTTGAGAGAGAGAGCATGAATGGAGAGGGTGAGGAGGGGAGAGAGTGTGGAGGGAGAGAGTGTCGCGGGAGAGAGTGTGGAGGGAGAGAGTGTCGCGGGAGAGAGTGTGGAGGGAGAGAGTGTCGCGGGAGAGAGTGTGGAGGGAGAGAGTGTCGCGGGAGAGAGTGTAGCGGGAGAGAGCGCAGAGGGGGAGGATAATGTGGCAGTGCCGGCAGTTGATGCAAGTGTGAGTGGCGAGAGCACATCAGAGGCTGCTTCGAAGAACATTGAAGCGTCAGAGTCTGCGCCAGTGGCAGCAGAAGCGGAAGGGGCAGACATGGGAGGATCAGCAGCGGTGGAAGGCGTAGAAGCGGTGGAAGGCGAAGCAGCGGTGGAAGGCGAAGCAGCAGTGGAAGGCGAAGCAGCAGTGGAAGGATCAGCAGTGGTGCAAGGGTCAGCAGCGTTGGAAGGAGAAAAAGCAATGGAAGGATCAGTAGCAGCACCAGTGGCTGAAGCACCAGAAGCAAGGGAGGACGAGCAAGCAGCAGCAGTTGAGACAACACCTGCCTTGGTGGAGCAGGACGCAAGCAGCAGCAATGGCAGCAGAAGCTCCATCGATTGACACTTGTTCACCCTCTTCCCACCAACTCCTCGGCCCTTGCTGTTCCCTTTCCTCCCTCTCCTCTCCCTGCGCCCTCTGCTCCATCTGTTCCCTCTCCTCCATCTGTTTCCTCTCGCCCTGCCAACTCGTGGATCCGCCCTGCACAGCCGTCTTCCCACTCTGGCTCTGATTCCGAATCAGGACTGTCCGACTCCGAACCTATGCCCAAGCCTGTGCCCATCCGAGCCTGGCGGGCAGGCATGGCGAGTACAACAGCAGAAGCACCGGCCCCTGTGCCTGCTCCCGCTCCTGTTGTCCAAACTGCAGCGGTGGGGCGACTGCGGAGTGACTTCCTCAACCGCTTCCAGCAGCAGCAGCAGCAATCGGAGCAGCCCTATGTGCCTTCCTCTTGGGTCTCCACAGCAGGATCAGCAGCAGCAGCAGGTGGAGGGAGAGAAGGAGGGAGAGGAAGAGGGGTGTGGCGATAATGGAAGTGAAGGAAGGGGGTGTGTCAACAGGAGATGATGAAGCTGCAGTGGCAATGGCAGAGGGTGAGGAGGACGGGGTGGTGAAGGAAGAGGGAGAGCAAGCAACGGAGGAAGAAAGAGTGGAAGGGGGAGAGAACGAGCGAGAGGAAGCGACAGATGAGGAGAGAGTGGAGGTGACAGAGGAAGAGGGAGAGGAAGCGAGAGAGGAAGAGGGAGAGGAAGCGAGAGAGGAAGAGGGAGAGGAAGTGAGAGAGGAAGAGGGAGACGAAGCGAGAGAGGAAGAGGGAGAGGAAGCAACAGAGGAGGAGGGAGTGGAAGTGGGTGCGGTTGAACTTGAGAATGTGGGGGATAAGGATGCAAGAATGGACGAGGAAGAGAGGATGGAAGAGGGTAAGGTAGAGATTGCGGAAGAAGGTAAGCAAGTGAGTGAGAAAGAGTTTGAGGAAGAGAGGAAGGAAGAGAAGGAAGAGGAGGGTAAGGAAGAGAGGGTGGAAGAGGGTGAGGAGGAGAGAGTGGAAGATGGCGGTAAGGAGCGAGAAGAAGCGAGTAGGGAAGAGAGGATGGAAGAGGAAGAGAGAGTGGAAGAGGAAGAGAGGGTGGAAGAGGAAGAGAGGGTGGAAGAGAGTAAGGAGGAGAGGGAGGAAGTAGGTACGGAAGAGAGGGAGGACGAGGGTACCGAGAAGAGGGCGGAAGAGAGTAAGGAAGAAACAGAGGAAGAGGTTAAGGAAGAAAGAGAGGAGGAAGTGACGGGAGAAAGAGAGGAAGAGGCTATGGAGAAGACAAAGGGAAATGATGCCTTGGCTGTCCCTTCCCCACCCGCACTCTCATCCTCTCATCCTC
Organism: Closterium sp. Naga37s-1; assembly: GCA_947471745.1. Classification (NCBI taxonomy): domain Eukaryota; kingdom Viridiplantae; phylum Streptophyta; class Zygnematophyceae; order Desmidiales; family Closteriaceae; genus Closterium; species Closterium sp. Naga37s-1. The sequence continues at coordinate 14,715 of CANJKZ010001044.1, forward strand.
CCACCACCATCTCTCCAGCTCAACATCCCACCACAGCCATAACCGTCAAGCCACGTGCCTCAGATTCATGGATGAAAAAGCAGCAGACCCACTCCTCCGATTCAGGCTCGGACTCTGACTGGTCCGACTCCGAACCTGCGCCGAAGCCTGTGCCCATCCGAGCCTGGAGGCCAGGTGCGGGGAGTGGTGTAGCGTCAGTGGCGGCTGCGCCTGCCGCGTCTCCTGCTGCCCAGCCAGCAGTGGTGGGGCGACTGCGAAGTGACTTCCTCAACCGCTTCCAGCAGCAGCAGCAGCAGCAGCAGCAGCAGATGGAGGGAGAAGGGAAGAGAGAGGGAGAGGATGCGACAATACTGGAGGTGAAGGACGAGGGTGTGTCAACAGCGGAAGATCATGAGGGAGAGGAAGTGATAGTGACAGAGAGTGAGGAGGACAGAGGCGGTTAAGAAAGGAGATTCAACAATAATGGAGGTGATGGAAGTGGGTATGTCAGCGGAAGATCATGAGGGAGAGGAAGTGATAGTGACAGATGGTGAGGAGGAGAGAGCGGTCAAGGAAGAGGGAGTGGAAGCGAGAGAGGGAGAGGGAGTGGAAGCAACAGAGGAAGAGGGAGAGGAAGTGGGTGCGATCGAGGGTGTGGGGGGTAAGGAAGCAAGGATGGACGAGGAAGAGAGGGTGGAAGAGGGTAAGGAAGAGAGAGTGGAAGAGGGTAGGGTCGAGAGGGTGGAAGAGGGTAGGGACGAGAGATTGGAAGAGGATAAGGAAGAGAGAGTGGAAGAGGGTAAGGAAGAGAGAGTGGAAGAGGGTAAGGAAGAGAGAGTGGAAGAGGGTAAGGAAGAGAGAGTGGAAGAGGATAAGGAAGAGAGAGTGGAAGAGGGTAGGGACGAGAGAGTGGAAGAGGATAAGGAAGAGAGAGTGGAAGAGGGTAAGGAAGAGAGAGTGGAAGAGGGTAAGGAAGAGAGAGTGGAAGAGGGTAAGGAAGAGAGAGTGGAAGAGGGTAAGGAAGAGAGAGTGGAAGAGGGTAAGGAAGAGAGAGTGGAAGAGGGTAAGGAAGAGAGAGTGGAAGAGGGTAAGGAAGAGAGAGTGGAAGAGGGTAAGGAAGAGAGAGTGGAAGAGGGTAAGGAAGAGAGAGTGGAAGAGGGTAAGGAAGAGAGAGTGGAAGAGGGTAAGGAAGAGAGAGTGGAAGAGGGTAAGGAAGAGAGAGTGGAAGAGGGTAAGGAAGAGAGAGTGGAAGAGGGTAAGGAAGAGAGAGTGGAAGAGGGTAAGGAAGAGAGAGTGGAAGAGGGTAAGGAGAGAGTGGAAGAGGGTAAGGAAGAGAGAGTGGAAGAGGAAGAGAAAGTGGAAGAGGGTAAGGAGGAGAGTACAGAAGAGGCTGGGTATGAGCGAGTGGAAGAGGATAGTGAGGTAGTGGCAGCGAGTAAGGAGGAGAGGATGGACGAGGAAGAGAGAGTGGAAGAGGGTAAGGAGGAGAGGATGGAAGAGATGCAGGAAGAGGCTAAGGAAGAAAGAGAGGAAGAGGGTAACGAAGAGACCAAGGAAGAGGGTAAGGAAGAGATGAAGGAAGAAAGAGAGGAAGGTGGTAATGAAGAGACTAAGGAAGACAGTAAGGAAGAGATGAAGGAAGGAGAGGAAGAGGCTAAGGAGGAAATCAAGGGAGATGGTATCTTGGTTGTCTCTTCTCCACCCCCACTCGCCTCCCCCCAGCCTCCCACCCTCCTCGCTTCACCTCAAATTCCCCCACCTCCCGTTACCATCAAGCCCCGCGCTGCTGACTCATGGATGAGGCGACCCAATCAGGCTGACTCTGACTCAGCCTCGGACTCTGACTGGTCCGACTCCGAACCTGCGCCCAAGCCTGTGCCCATCCGAGCCTGGAGAGCAGGTGCGGCGAGTGGTGTGGCGGCAGTAGCACCTGCGCCTGCCGCCTCTCCTCCCCCACAAACTGGCCCCGTGGGACGACTGCGGAGTGACTTCCTCAACCGCTTCCAGCAGCAGCACCAGCAGCAGGAGCAGGAGCAGCAGCAGCAGGAGCAACCCTCGGTGCCACCCATTAGGTCCCCACAGCAGCAGCAGCAAGTTTCTGAGCCTCCGTCACAACCCCTGCACGTGCAGCAACAGCAAGAACAGCAGCAGCAACAGGAGCAGCAGCAACAGGAGCAGCAACAACAACAGCAGCACGTTCTTACTGATGCTCCTGCTCAACTTGTGACTGTTACAGGTGTGGTTGACTCTGATATTGCGGCTGATGCTTCTGCTGCAGCTGAGGATGAATACGTTCCTGAAAACTCTGGTGATTTGGCAGCAGAGCCAGGAGCAGCAGCAACAACAACAGGGGCAGAAACGGCACTGGCAGTTGTTGCTGGGGATGAGGTTAGAGAGGGAGAGGGGGCAGAGACGGTGCAAGAGGAAGAGGTGCAGTCAGGTGAATTTTCAGGTGGAGAGGTGTTACAAGGCTACCTGGTTCCGGCTGACGTGGCATCAGACCCATCCACTCCTGTGCCAGCTGACGTGGCATCAGGCCCATCCACTCCTGTGCCAGCTGACGTGGCATCAGGTCCATCCACTTCTGTACCAGCTGATATGGCAGCAGATGCACCGTCATTACCTGAACCATCTGTTGATCCAACAATCGTCTCCTCCTCTCAGCCACTTTCCTCCCCTCAGCCTTCTACTCCTCCTCACCGCACAGCACCTGCCGTTACCATCAAGCCTTGCGCTGCAGACTCATGGATGAAGCGACCCAATCAGGACTCTGACTCAGGCTCGGACTCTGATTGGTCCGATTCCGAACCTGCGCCCAAGCCCGTGCCCATCCGAGCCTGGAGGCCAGGCATGGCAAGCGCAGCGGCAGCAGCACCGACCCCTGCATCTGCCGCCTCTCCTACTGCAGCAGCACCGGCTCCTACCCAAACTGCAGCAGTGGGGCGACTGCGGAGTGACTTCCTCAACCGCTTCCAGCAGCAGCCTGAGCAACTCCCTGTGCCTCCTTTCAGATCTTCACAGCAGCAGCATCAGCAGCTGTTGGCCGTGTCTCCTGGTGAGCAACCCCGCACTCCAGAGGTTGATGCTTCCGTTGGTGCTGCTGCTACAGCTGCTACAGCTGGCATTGCAGCGGAAGCTGCTACTACACCTGCTAGTGCTGCTTCAGTTGTTGCTGCTGCTTCGGCTGCTACAGCTGGCAGTGCTGATTCAGCGAGTGCTGCCGCGACAACTGATAGTGCTTCCTCTGCTGCTGTGGTGGCTGGTGCAACAGCCGTTGCCGGTGCAACAGCTATGGCTGCTGCGGCCTTAGCTGCCACAGCACCTGCTGTCTCGGTGCCCGTGGAACAGGGAGAGGTAGAACAGGGAGAGGGCGTCATTAGCAAGGTAGAGGAGGAGGGGGGTGAGTTTGAAGGCAGAGTAGAGGGTGGGGGGAGCATGAGAGCAGAGGGTGTGGAATCTGCGGCTGCTGAAGGTCCGCTGGCTGATGCTGTGGGGGAGTTCTCTGCTGAGGTGGCATCAGAAACTCCTGCTGACGTGGCAGTGGAAGCAACGGCTGATGTGGCCACGGAAGCACCTGCTGATGTGGCAGCGGAAGCACCTGTTGACATGGCAGCGGAAGCACCTGCTGACGTGACAGCGGAAGCGGCTGCTGACGTGGCATCGGGTGCGGCTGCTGACGTGGCATCGGGAGCGGCTGCTGAAGTGGCATCGAAAGCACTTGCTGAGGTGGAGGAGCAGGAGAATGAGGCATGGGAGGAAGAGAAGGGGGAAGAGGGTGGAGAAGGAGGAGAGGAGGAAAACGAGGAGGATGAAAAAGAAGAGGAAGAAACGAAAGAAACAAAGGAGGAAGAATTGGAGAATGAGGAGGCGGAGGTAGAGGAGGGTGCAGAAGGTGGGGAGGCTGCGGAGGGGGAGGAGGGTGCAGGGGAAGAGGAGGAAGGAGGGAGTGAGGCAGGAGAGGAATCCACTGAGGAGGTGACTGTAGAAGTGACAGAGGAATATGAGGAGGTGACTGTAGAGGAAACGGAGGAGTATGAAGAAGTGACAGTCGAAGTGACAGAGGAATATGAGGAAGTGACTGTAGAAGTGGAAGAAACGGGAGAATATGAGGAGGTGACTGTAGAAGTGGAAGAAACGGGAGAATACGAGGAGGTGACTGTAGAAGAAACGGCGGAATACGAGGAGGTAACTGTAGAGGTAACAGAAGAATACACTGAAGAGGAAGTTACTGTAGAAGTTACAGAGGAGTATACAGAAGAGGAGGTTACTGTAGAGGTTACAGAGGAAGTCACAGACGAGGATAAATCAGAGGAGGTGGCAGAGGAGGGAGCAGGTGCAGCAGGTGGAAAAGAAGGAGAAAGCGCAGAGGGACAAGATTCGGAAGGGGAGCAACAGGAGGAAGAGCAGGAGGAGGAACAGGAGGAGGAGCAGGAGGAGGAGTATGAAGAGTATGAGGAGCAGGAAGAGGAAGAAGAGGAAGAGGAGGAGGAAGAGGAGGAGGAGGAGGCAAGTGAAAAAGAGAGCACAAACAGCAGCCCGAGGAGCAAGCCAGAGGAGAAGGAAGAGGAGGAGGACGAGGAAGCGAGGATAAAGCGGCAGGAGCAGGAGGAGAGGAACGCGGAGGAGCAGCGGGCGCTGCGGCTGCGTGTGGCGAGCATGAAGCGGTTCAATGCGGTGCTGGGGGAGCTCAGATTCCGCCAGGGCATCCGCGAGGAGGGGGAGGGGGAGGGCGGCACAGGGGGAGGCGGAGGGGGAGGAGCAGGGGCGGGTGAGGGGAGCGGGACGGGCGCGTCTGGGACAGGAGGTGGAGGTGTTGTGGGGCAAGCGGGGGGAGCAGCAGCAGGAGTGGCTCCTATTGCGCTTCCGGCCATGGCAGGTGCTGCTGGTCGCCAGCAGCCCAATCCTCACAGTCCGGGCAAGGTGAGCTGCATGTTTCTGCGTACTCTATTCTGACTTCCTCGCTCTTATTGCTGTTCCTGCCATGCTGCTGCTGCTGCTCTGCTGCTGCTGGTTGCCAGGCCAATCCTCACAGTCCGGGCAAGGTGAGCTGCATGTTTCTGCGTACCCTATTCTGACTTCCTCGCTCTTACCACTTGTAGATAGCCTGAAGTCCCAACCCCCTCATTTTACCAATGTCGTGACAACCTTTCCCCTTTCTTCTCGCTCTTATCCTCCACCCCTTCCACCCCCTTTGCAGCGATCGCGGATGCTGTCGCTGGTGGCGTCACAGGGCCTGCACGTGCCGGCCAGTGCAGTGACTCGCGAGATCATGGGGCTCACAGGGGGGAGTGCTGGCTGGGGGCGAGCCGCAGTATGGTATCCTGGGACATAATGCTCACTCACCCGTGTTGCTTCCCTTACCCCCCTTTCATTGCTTGCAGCGATCGCGGATGCTGTCGCTGGTGGCGTCACAGGGCCTTCACGTCCCGGCCAGTGCAGTGACTTGGGAGATCATGGGGCTCACAGGGGGGAGTGCTGGTGTTGCGCGTACCTCTTAACCATCCCTTCCGTCTCCCACTCTTTGTGTCTCTTCTCCCTCCTCCCCCCCTTGCAGCGTTCACAGATGCTCTCTCTGGTGGCGTCACAGGGCCTGCATGTGCCGGCCAGTGCAATGACTCGAGAGATCATGGGACTCACAGGAGGGAGTGCTGGTGCTGCTGATACCTGTTAACCATTTCTCCTCTCTCTCACTCTTCGCATCTTCCCTTCGAACTTGCAGCGATCGCGGATGCTCTCTCTGGTGGCGTCACAGGGCCTGCATGTGCCGGCCAGTGCAATGACTCGAGAGATCATGGGACTCACAGGAGGGAGTGCTGGTGCTGCTGATACCTGTTAACCATTTCTCCTCTCTCTCACTCTTCGCATCTTCCCTTCGAACTTGCAGCGATCGCGGATGCTCTCTCTGGTGGCGTCACAGGGCCTGCACGTGCCGGCCAGTGCAGTGACTCGAGAGATCATGGGACTCACAGGAGGGAGTGCTGGTGCTGCTGATACCTGTTAACCATTTCTCCTCTCTCTCACTCTTCGCATCTTCCCTTCGAACTTGCAGCGATCGCGGATGCTCTCTCTGGTGGCGTCACAGGGCCTGCACGTGCCGGCCAGTGCAGTGACTCGGGAGATCATGGGGCTCACAGGAGGGAGTGCTGGTGCTGCTGATACCTGTTAACCATTTCTCCTCTCTCTCACTCTTCGCATCTTCCCTTCGAACTTGCAGCGATCGCGGATGCTCTCTCTGGTGGCGTCACAGGGCCTGCACGTGCCGGCCAGTGCAGTGACTCGAGAGATCATGGGACTCACAGGAGGGAGTGCTGGTGCTGCTGATACCTGTTAACCATTTCTCCTCTCTCTCACTCTTCGCATCTTCCCTTCGAACTTGCAGCGATCGCGGATGCTCTCTCTGGTGGCGTCACAGGGCCTGCACGTGCCGGCCAGTGCAGTGACTCGGGAGATCATGGGGCTCACAGGGGGGAGTGCTGGGCTGGGGAGTCGGAGTATGGTGAAAGAGAGAAAGCGGCCTTCGCTGCTGGATAGTAGTGGTAGCGAGGAGGAGGAAGAGGAGGAGGAGGAAGAGGAGGAAGAGGAGGAAGAGGAGGTGGAGGAGGAGGAGGAAGAGGATGATAATGATGAGGAGGGTGAGGGTGGAGCAGAGGAAGGGGAGGGAGAAGAGGAGGAAGAGGAAGAAGAGGAGGGGAAGGAAGAAGATTATGGAGAGGCAGAGGAGGAGGAGGGGGAAGAGGGGGGAGGCGAGGAAGGGGAGGATACACAGGAGGAGGAAGATGGAATGGAGCAAAAAGGTAACGAAGAGAATGAGGAGGAGGAGGAGGAGGAGGAGGAGGAGGAGGAGGAGGAGGAGGAGGAGGAGGAGGAGGAGGAGGAGGAGGAGGAGGAGGAGGAGGAGGAGGAGGAGGAGGAGGAGGAGGAGGAGAACTTAGAGCACAAGGCAGGACACGCAGATATGGAGGTTGGGGGCGAGAACTCTTGGAATGTTGAGGAGGCTGAGGAGGCTGAGGAGGCTGAGGAGGCTGAGGAGGCTGAGGAGGCTGAGGAGGCTGAGGAGGCTGAGGAGGCTGAGGAGGCTGAGGAGGCTGAGGAGGCTGAGGAGGCTGAGGAGGCTGAGGAGGCTGAGGAGGCTGAGGAGGCTGAGGAGGCTGAGGAGGCTGAGGAGGCTGAGGAGGCTGAGGAGGCTGAGGAGGCTGAGGAGGCTGAGGAGGCTGAGGAGGCTGAGGAGGCTGAGGAGGCTGAGGAGGCTGAGGAGGCTGAGGAGGCTGAGGAGGCTGAGGAGGCTGAGGAGGCTGAGGAGGCTGAGGAGGCTGAGGAGGCTGAGGAGGCTGAGGAGGCTGAGGAGGCTGAGGAGGCTGAGGAGGCTGAGGAGGCTGAGGAGGCTGAGGAGGCTGAGGAGGCTGAGGAGGCTGAGGGGGCTGAGGAGGCTGAGGAGGCTGAGGAGGCTGAGGAGGCTGAGGAGGCTGAGGAGGCTGAGGAGGCTGAGGAGGCTGAGGAGGACGATGAGAACAATGGAGACGAGGGCATAGAGCAGTACCCAGCGGAAGAAGCAGGGTACACGGATATGGCAGCTGGGGGTGAAGACTCTTCTAGTATTGAGGCTGAGGATAGTCCAGCTGAACAGGCCAATGAGAAGAGTGCAGAGGAGGAGGTAGAGCAGGAACCAGAGGACGATGCAGGGCACATGGATACGGAGGCTGGAGGGGAAGAGTCGTGGAATATGGAGGCTGAGGAGGGTCCAGCTGAGAAGGGTTCAACCGAGGAGGAAGAGGAGAATGAGTTAGAGCACGAGACAGGGCACACGGATATGCAGGCTGGAGGTGAAGAGTTTTGGAGTATGGAGGCTGAGGATGCTCCCGCTGAGGAGAGCCCAGCTGAGGCAGGAGGAGGAGCGGATGAGGAAGCAGGCAGTGATTCTGCCAGAGACCCCCTGTTGAATGTGTCTGAGGGTGAGGGGCGTGTGAAGGCCCTTGCTGCTGCTATGCTGTCGCCTACTGCTGCTGCTGCTGCTGCTGCTGCTGCTGCTGCTGCTGCTGCTGCTGCTGCTGCTGCTGCTGCTGCTGCTGCTGCTGCTGCTGCTGCTGCTGCTGCTGCTGCTGCTGCTGCTGCTGCTGCTGCTGCTGCTGCTGCTGCTGCTAGTACCACCATTGCATCCCCTAAAGAGGGAGTGGCGTTAGGTGTTGCTGGGGGGCGTGTGAAGGCTCTTGCTGCTGTGGTGGCGTCTGCTGCTTCTGCTGATACCACCCCTGCACCCTCTAAAGAGCCAGCGGCTGTAGATGTTGCTGGGGGAAGGGTGAAGGCCCTTGCTGCGGTGGTGGCGTCTGCCGCTGCTGATACCACCAGTGCAACCCCTAAGGAGGCTGCGACTGTGGACGTTTCTGCTGGGAGGGTGAAAGCACTGGCTGCTGTGGTGGCTTCATCTGCGTCTGCTGACGCCACCAGTGCCCCCTCTAAGGAACCGGCGACTCTGAATGTTGCAGAGGGGCGTGTGAAGGCTCTTGCTGCTGTAGTGGCGTCTGCAACTCCTGACACCACAGCTGCAGCCCCGAAAGAGGCAGCAACTATAAATGTTCCTGGCGGGCATGTGAAAGCTCTGGCTGCCGTGGTTGCATCAACTGCTGCTCCTGCTGACGCCACCAGTCCATCCCCCAAAGAGGCGGCGGCTGTAGATATCGCTGGCGGGCATGTGAAAGCTCTGGCTGCTGTGGTGGCGTCTGTGGGTGCTGCTGGCGCCACCAGTGCACCCTCTAACGAGTCAGCGGGTCTAGATGTTGCTGGGGGGCGTGTGAAGGCTCTTGCTGCTGTGGTGGCGTCTGCTGCTTCTGCTGATACCACCCCTGCACCCTCTAAAGAGCCAGCGGCTGTAGATGTTGCTGGGGGGCGTGTGAAGGCTCTTGCTGCCTTTGCGGCTGCTCCTGCTGCTGATGATACCACCAGTGCACCCTCTAAAGAGTCACCGGGTCTAGATATTGCTGGGGGGAGGGTGAAGGCGCTGGCTGCTGCGGTGGCATCCACTGCTGCTGCTGACGCCACCAGTGCACCCCCTAAAGAGGTGGTGGTGACTGGAGACGTTGCTGAGGGATGGGTGAAGGCTCTTGCTCCCTCTGTGGCTGCTCCTGCTGCTGCTGATACCACCATTGCACCCCTTGAAGAGGCAGCGGCTCTAGATGTTGCAGAGGGGCGTGTGAAGGCTCTTGCTGCTGTGGTGGCTTCTGTGGCAGCTGCTGACTCTGTCAGTGCAACGCCTAAAGGTGTGGCGAATCCTGATTTTGCAGAGGGGCGTGTGAAGGCTCTTGCTGCTCGGGCTGCCTCTGCTGCTGCAAACAACAGTGCTGAAAGCACCGGCGGTGCTTCAAAGGACTTGGTCTCTCTGGAGGTTGGAGAGGGGCGGGTGAGAGAGCTCGCTGCTCTGGCTGCCTCTGCTGCTGCCAACAGCAGTGCAACCGCCAGTGCTGCTTCAAACGACCCCTCTCTGGATGTTGCTGGGGGGAGAGTGAGAGAGCTCGCTGCTCTGGCTGCCTCTGCTGCTGCCAATAACAGTGCTGAAACTGCTGACAGTGCTCCAAAGGACTCCTCTCTGGACGCTGGTGAGGGCCGTGTGAAGGCCCTGGCTGCTCTTGCTTCCACTGGTGCTACCTCTGGTGACAATGTTAGTCAAGGCCAATCTAATAGCAATGGTGAACCCACCACGCTGTACGGCAATGACAAGAGCATCCAGCAGCAGCAGCAGCAGCAGCAGCACTACCCTGCTCCCTCCCCACGCCTCATCCACCGTCCCTACTCCCCGTCACCGCGCTCCATCCCTCACTCCCCATCCGCCCATCTCCCCTGCTACACTCGCTGCCCCTCCACCCATCTCGTGAGCCCCATTCGCCCCCGAGGAAGCTTCAGCCCTAGTAGGTTCCGGGCATTTGATGCTGCAGCAGTGGCAGCAGCAGCCTTGGCAGGAGTTTCCCCTCAGCGCCGCCGCTCCCCTTCGCCGAACCTCCCACGTTATTCCGCCTCTCCGGGGGCTTATCCTAGCGGCTTTCCCATCCGAACCTCGTCTGTGAGCCCGAGCCAGTCGCCCATGGCCCGAGGCATGCCTCCACGGTTGCCGCCGAGGTTCGGCAGCAGCGTGATGTTCGGTGGGGATGCGAGGGACCTGAGGTTTGGCGAGTTCCGTGATTCGTCGAGAGATTCGGATTTCCGCGAGGGGGCGGGGAGGAGAGGTGCTGGCATGGGGGAGGTAGGGGGAGGAGGAGCAGGAGGGGTTGGGGGTTTGGGGAATGGCGGAGGGAGTGGGGGATACAGCAAATCTCGGTCGTTGGATCGACAGATAAGAGTGGGATCACCAGGAGGGTTGGTGGGAGGTGCGGGGGAAGTGCTTATAATGAAGGGCAGTGGGGACATAGATGGAGAAGGGCACGAGGAGGAAATGCTGGGGGATGATGCAGACAGCGAGGAGGAGAGAGAGGAGGAAGATGAAGGGGAGGATGAGGACGATGCGGAGGAGGGAGAGGAGGAGCGAGAGGAGGAGGGTCCAGCGAGTGAGGGCATGCAGACAGGATGGCCAGCAGCTGCAACAGTGCCTTCAAGCGAGGCCAGCGGCAGTGGCGACAGCAACAGCGTTACTGCTACCAGCAATGGTGGCAGCAGCATGGGCAAGACATGGAAGGACATTCTGCTCTCTGTGAAAGCAGCGACTCAGCCCGGAGCAGCTGCTCCCGGTTCGAATGCAGGGAGGCAAGAGGGTGCAGGCGCTGCTGCCCTGGCGGCTGTAGCGGCGGAGGTTGTAGCGGGAATGCACGGAGGCAGGGAGGGAGGGGTGGGTGATGTGGCTGGGGTGTTGGGGAATGGAGCATTGGTGTTTGGTGCAGTTGATGTGGCGGGGGGGACGGCAGGGAAGTCGGTGGGGGCGATTGGAGAAATGCATGGGGAGGCGTGCCGGCAGGAGGGATGGAAGAGGGCGAGAAGCGTTGCAACTGGGGTAATGGCGACTGGTGGGGTGATGGCAGGTGGGCAGCAGCATTCGATATACAGAGGGATAGCAGAGGGAGAAGAGGAGGCAGGGATGGAGAACGAAGAGGAGGCTAGGAGCAGGGACGGACCAGCTGTGGTAGAAGGGAAAGTTGTTGGGGGGGTTGGAGCAGAAAAAGAGGCAGCAGAGGCAGAGGTTGCAGCTGCAAGCAGCAACACGGGTGCAGAGGCGAGAGGGAGGGTGGAGGAGTGGGGGGAGCAGAGTCCCATTAGGGAGCTGCTGGGGGCGTTGGAGTCTCCCACCAGATGGGCTCACCTGTGTGCCAAGATGGAGCAGCAGAGGCAGCTATATGAAGCCCTTGGTATGCTTATGTTGCTGTTCGGAAGGTCTTCATTTATTTGCAACTCGGGCTGCAGTTCCGGCACAGACTTTTCATTCCTCCCTTCGGTTTTTGGGACGTCTCCAAATTCTTCTTAATTATCATCCGCCTCCTTACTATACCTTGTCCCCCCTTCTGTTTGAGATTAGTTTTGAGAATTCTCAAAACTAATCCCTCCCTTCTCTCCCTCCTTTCAACTTTCCCACCAGATGACTCAAGAGCCACCCAGCTATCGGATCTGCCAGACGAGTTCATCGTCCAGATCCTCTCTCGACTCACCGACCCGCTCGACTGGGCGGCGTGTCTCGGCCTATCCCGGCGCTTCGCCGCCCTCTCCTGCCTCGCGCTGCAAGCGCTCTACCTCCTTCCGAACCGCCTGCTCCCCAAGCCTCTGCTGGCTCGGTACCTAGCCTGTTACCCGAACCTGGCATTGCTGTACCTGCCCTGGAATAGTCTGGAGGTTGAAGGGGACGATGTTTTCGAGATGATTGCTTCGTCCAGATTGGAGCTGCAGGCTCTGCACATTGATGTCTTCCCTGGTTACAATGTAAGTAGGTGTAATAGACATCTGCTAGACTGCTATGCGTTTTTTTTGTGAGTTTGGATGGAAAACTTTGACTATCTGTGCTGTTCAGAAACGATTTAAGAACCTTCTTTGTTTGTCCTAATTTTATAGAGGTTCCTTTTAGCTCCCCAATTCTCATATCTGCCCCATCTCCCCTCCTCTCCCTCTCCCCCCATCACCCACAGGAGCGCACCTCTGCAAGAACACCAGCAGGCCTCACCACCCTCTTCACCTCCCTCCCCTCCCTCCGCTCTCTCTCGCTCTGCACCGGCCGATTCATACGCTCCCTCCCGGCCTCCATCGCCCGCCTCTCGCTCTTAGAGGAGCTGCTTATAACGAATCAGTCTTCGAAGCTCGGTTTGCGTTCTCTTCCACCTGCCCTCGGTCAGCTTTCGAATCTTCGCCGCCTCGTGCTGGACTCCTGCTTGCAGCTCCCTACACTGCCTGAGGAAATTGGGCAGCTGACTGGATTGGAGGAGCTGGAGCTGCTGAGTCTGGATTGTCTACGCCAGCTGCCCGAAACTATCGGGCAGCTTAAGCGCCTGAAGTGGTTCAAGATGTGCTGGTGCATGTCAGTTCGCAGCCTGCCCGAGAGCATCGGGCAGCTGAAAGAATTGGAGGAGATGGTGATCAACATGGCAGCAAGTGAAACTTGGCTGGGCAGCCTAAAAGAGCTTCCTCAATCTTTCGGTCAGCTCTGCTCCCTGCGGTTCCTGAAGATTGTCGGCTGCCCGTTGATGCTGGATCTGCCCGAATCTTTCGGGCAGCTTTATCAGCTAGAAGAATTTGTCTTCGACAACAAGGGCTTTGCAGAGGAGTCCGAAGCTTGCGGACTTTTATCCCTGCCCAACTCCTTCGGACAGCTGACAAGTCTAGTGCGATTGGAGCTCCGCAACTGCTTCGCCCTCACCTCCCTGCCCGAATCTCTGGGGCAGCTTCCGTACCTCTACTCGCTGAAGCTCATTGGCTGCTATTCTCTTGCCACGTTGCCCGAATCTCTGGGCAGCTCGGGCAGCCTCCAGCTGCTTCTTGTGGATAACAAGGTGGATGATGATGAGGATGAGGAGGATGAGGATGGGGAGGAGGGTGAGGAGGAGGATGGGGAGGAGGATGGGATGAGCATAGTGAGCCATTCAACGGCCTTGGACATGCATATGAGCATGAACGGCACTGACGACACCGCTGCCAGCGACGATGGCGCAAGCACCGGCAGAAACGGGGACGAAGAAAATCACAATAGTTATGGTCATGACAATGTTGACGATAACGAGGAGGATGATGAGGAGGATGAGGATGATGATGGTCCGAGTGGTCTGCTCGCCCTGCCGGCATCCATGGGCATCACCCCATCAGCCATGTGCAATCTGCGCCAGCTGGTCCTACGAGCCAACGTCTCCCTCACCGCCCTCCCGCCCGCCTTCTTCTCTCTCCGACTCCTCGAAAGCCTCGTCCTTGACTTCACCGAGACCAGAAACCGGGAGTCATTCTCAGACCTGCCAGTGAATTCTCCCAGCCGCATGTGCTCCCGATCAGCGTCTCAGGCATCGCTCTCTGGTCTCGCTGCAGGGAGTAGCGCAGTTGGTATGGGCACAGGCAGCGATGCGGTTACCACAGAGACCGGCGGTGGGATAAACTCTTCCCTTATGCTGATTCTGCCGGCTGACTTGCCACCCACACCGGAGAAGAAAACCAAGCCTGCCGGGATAGCTGAGCTTCCAGAGGAGATTTCCCAGCTGGTTAGTCTTCGGCGGTTGGATCTGATTGGTTGCTCGAAGCTTTCCAAGCTGCCCGAGTCTCTGGGCAGCCTTCAGTTTCTGCAGAGGCTGGTGGTGGCGTTCTGTCCAGCCATTCAGGCTCTCCCGGCTGGCGTCGGGCAGCTGAAATTCCTCCAGACTTTTGTTGTCCAGAACTGCCCGAATCTGCTGTACCTGCCCGACTCATTGACAGCATTGACAGGGCTGCCCGAGCTGTGCATAGATGAGAAATCTGTGGGTGTGAAGATTCCAGAGCATTTGTTGAGGCTGCCTGGGTTCCGCCGTGACAGCTGTTTCTTTGAAGACCGGCTCTTCATTGACCTGATTGAGTAGATTACTGTTGAGTTCTTCTTGGCCCTTGTGTCCACAATGTGATGTGGTGATACCTTTTACAAGCCTCTTGTTGCACAGTGTATGATGTTCAATAATCAACTATTTAACCTTATTTTTCTATCCCTCAAAGATGTTGCATGGAGTGAAGATTTATGAGATCAGGATATCAATAAAGCTGGAAGTCTCCTACCGTATCACTTTGCACCATCATAACCAGCAAAATTCTCCTGATGAGATGAAGCACCAGCAGACCATTCAGTGGTCCAGAGTCCACACCACTGATGTGACTGTGGAATAGTTGGTTACATCCTGGAGTCTGCTTTGAGGTGTGGGATTGAGGTCTTTGGTGCATTTCGCGCTGCATGTGCAGTGTCACATATGACAACATCGGAACCAACGGCCCTGTCCCAGCTGCGACCATCCGAGTCTGACAGCCGTCCTGCCACTCCGCGCGTTTGTCGGACACAGAGTGTAACGCGCACGTCTTGAGGCTTGTTTTAGCGCCGTGCGGATCCGGGCATGTCTGATTCTCGATATCCCTCCTCATGCGCGGGACATACCTGATACGAGCCCCTGCTAGACATGGGGAGAAATTGCGTTAGAATACACAAATCACTATGTAAGTATGACAAGAAGTCTGGTTTGCGCTTGCATTGCTTGTGACCGAAGCCGTGCGTACCTTCAGCAGCGAGGAGCAGAGCGAGCAGGATGAGGGGGAGGAGGAGCGCGCGGGATGCCATGAAAGAAGGAAATCTAATCAACAATGCCGAAAGGGTCGATACTTCTGCTAGCTGAGGGTGGAGAATAAGAAGAGACGCAAGAGTTTGTGAAGGATTGGCTGCAGTGTGAAATATCGAGAATCAGGTATTGCTCTTCTAAATAAGAACCGCTCGCTTGTCGCGCTTCGATGTGCCATTTCTGAGAAGGACAGCAAGCCGCGTCACAAGCATATGCGATAGGTGCTGTACTATCCTTGGTTCGACGAGAAAATCCCGGCTTGCACGTGTGGCATGACAGCATTTCGCGCCGCTGGCGCAAGCGATTATCGGTATTGCGCTGTGACGAAAAAACTCGTGTTCGAACGGACATGATTGGAGGAGCATATGTGTTTTGCTGTGAATTGTGTTGAACTAGAGGAAATCACTGTGAGCATGATGACAGGAAGGAAGAGCTTAGCGAGGAGGTGTTCCTTTAGCGAAGCACGGGTTACTGTCTCCGAACCAGAATTTGGCTACAGAATCCCAGTTTTGAGGAACGACCAGATTTGAAGGTTTGGTGGGGAAATTTCTCACGGAGCAAGACGTTACCAAACGGTGGTTGTCGGAGAAGGCGGCGGCACTTCCGCAGGGAGTGGCGACCTTTTTCGCCCACAAGTCTGCTGGTAGACATTGGGGAAAAGGTAGCAAGAGGTGGAAGGCGATAGCAGAAGTTTTCTGGGAGTCCCCGTTTGCAGACCTTCCGGCGCCATCGAATGGGTGGGAAGCCGAGCGCGAGATGCTATGCTTCAACCGGAAAATTATGTTCAAGGGGGGGAGCCCGTTCGGGAACCGCCAAGGGGCAGCAGGTATCCGGACAACCAGACTGGGGGACCTGCTCATCACTAGGGGAGATGGTAGCAGGGAAGTTAAAAGCGTCAAGGAGCTAACAACAGATTTCGGAAGCGTGGCATCGGGGAGATGGGCGAGAAAAGCGTATGAGGCGATCCCTGACGAGTGGAAGGCGATGTTGACGGTGCAGAGGTCAGCGGGAGCAGTGGTGGCAGCAGCAAAGGTGGTGCGAACATTTCTGGCACAGGCGCAGAAGTTTCTTTACTAGACGGTAAAGGGGGTCAAGGATGAGGAGGTGGTTACCGACCATCTGGAGTGTCCGGACGGCGCAAGTCTGGTGGTGCCGCAAAGACCTTACGCGGTTTCGTTCCCTGTTAAGAGTATAACCCCGGTGACAGTAAAAGGGGGGAGAGTGCTTGGCGCGATGGGCGAGCCGAGAGCGAAGCTGTGCCTGACATCGCTGGTAGGAGACGATATGAGGCCGGCTGCACCGAAAGCGATTAGGAGGGCGCTGGCAGGGCCCGTGGTGACGTCCAGACGGAGACGCGAATGGGAAGAGGAGTGGGGGAACAAAATAGCCTGGAAGGCGGTCAGAGAAAGAAGGGACTCGCTGGTGATCCCGTACAGAGCAAGAGATGTGCTGCTGAGGATGCACAGCAAGAACCTGCAGGTGGGGGGGAGGCTGGTTTTTCTTGGAGCCAGGGGGTGCTGCCCACACTGTGGAGAGCCAGAAACCCTAGCTCACTGCATGCTCACCTGCCCAGTCATCCAACCGGTGATCGGCGCGCTGCTGAGGTCATTGGGGATCATAAACCCAGCAGACCAAACGAGGACACTGGGAGACATGCTGTTTCAGGAGGGGGCCACGAAATCCGGGTTTCCAGGGGCGACGTTGACAGCAGTGACAATGCGCAGGATTTGGTTGGCCAGAGTGGATGCGGTGTACCGGAAGGAGAAATTTCAGAGGAAAAAGGTGGCACGGGCGGCAATCTATGACTTCATGCGGCATGCGAGGCTCTACAGAGCGGAAAAGTTGAGGAAGGCAGGTGGGGGGGGGGAGAAAAGGGCAACCACGGGACCCATGGGGGGGGCTGGAAGGAGATGAACGTGCGGCGATCGCGAGGATCTGTGAGGCAGGGGAGCAGGCCACGTGGAGGATGGGCTTCCTATCCATATGGCAGAACCCCAAGACGTTTCATCGGCCACCGTAGGCGGATGCAGGGGGGGCTGCGCCGGAGTCTTTGACTGCAGTTTGCATGCTTCCCTCTGGAATTCAGTTACGACTGTGAATGTATTTGCATTGGTATAGTGCAAACTCGTTCTTAAAAAAAAAAAAAAAAAGATTTGAAGGGTTTCAATGCGGTTTCTTTTTATCCCATATTGCTGGTTTGTGTGAAGTACAAGTGTGCTTATACCAAGCTGTTCTGAGGTCAGGAGCAGATGAGAAACAGGGTGTAATCCTTTGGAGGATGTCGAGTCTTTGAAACGGTACACTACAGGACAGCCCGATATCACTTATAGCGCATCATACCCCAAGTTTCCCCCATTTCTTAGCACATGAGGCCTTTTTCACTGTAGACATCTGAGGGAACCCACCATCACTCTCCAGGTACATCTAAATAGACTGGACCATCACCATTTGTTGCACATGATTCAAGTCCCATGTTGGTTGGAGCAGCAGGATAAAAATATAAGGGATGCGCTGAGCTCTGTTACTCATCAGTCCCGCCATTTACGACGCCAGCAATGGGCGTCTCTATCGCGACAGCAGCGGCGTCGTACATCTGTCTCTCGCTCAACCTCACGCTCTGCCACTTGTACAGAGCGTCGCCTTCGCCCGCCGATACCGTCGCAGGCTCCGTGCCTGTCGCACGGACAGTCGTCGTGTCGTCGTCTCCCGCAGAATGCGGCGAAAGGGTATCTATTCGCGCGACGAGCGCACTCGTTGCGACAATGCGCGACTTTCAGAGTGTCGCCGGCCAGTTGAGGTGGGTAGGTTTCGCACAGGTTATCCCCTATATTAGCTACTCCGTTAGGCTCGGTCTGGTATTCTTATCGCGTGTGTTCACGAATGTTGGTGGGGAGGCTCAATAGGGCAATGCGTTGAAGAATATTCGAGTAGCTCAGAAACGGTTCAAGAAAGTCAACCAAGTCAAACCCGAAAGATCAAGCCAGCGAGGGTATCAAACCGCAAATGTCACGTCGCGCGTGGACCGATACATCGTATCTGGACTCAATCGCTTCGCACCAGTGGAGTTGGTTCGCCCAATGTGGGCATGCCATGTCGTAGGTCAACCAGGACATGTCGTATCTTGCCGTCTTCACATCGTTCTGCCGTTCCATCGTGGAATAACGAATAGAGGAGAAGGAGACAGACTCTTGTTATTACCCAAACCACACTTGTAATGTAGGTTGTAACCCAATTCTGCCGACCCATCTCACCAATTCTGCCTGCCGACCCATCTCACCAATTCTGCCTGCCGACCCATCTCACATCATCATGACTTTCCCAATCTTGTCCCGCGACCCCTTTTCGCCGTCCCCCTCCCCCCCCCTCTCTCCCTCCCCTCTTTCCCTCCCCTCTTTCCCTCCCCTCTCCGCTTCCCGTATTCCCTTTCCGCCAGTTGGCTGCCTGTGATTGACCGAGATCCGTCGTTTCTGTCGGAGCAGTGGAGTGAGCAGCTGCTGCAGGGCAGCCCGTGGCGTGCCACGTGTCCCTCACCCTTCCTCAAATCGGGTGAGAGGGGAGGGAATTAAGGAAGGGTAGGGGACAGAACGGGATTGACGGGAGGGGATGGGAGGGGATGGGAGGGGACGGGAGGGGACGGGAGGGGACGGGATGGGACGGGACGGGAGAGAAAGGAGTCTGTTTTGCGGCAAACCGAGTGGGAGAGTGGGAGAGGGAAGAGAGAGACAAAGAGGGAGGGTCCGAGCAGAGAGCAATGCAGAGCCTCGCTCTCTGCAATCACACACCCATACACCCCACAGCCTTCTTTCTCCCCTCTTGCACAAGCACTCTGCCTTCTTCCCCTCTACACGAGAAATGTTTGTCTCCTCCTCATCGTACAAGAAACAGACCCGTTTTTTCCTCTTGATCTCTCATCTCTCCCTTCATCGTCTCTCCTTGAACACAGTAAGTCTGTCTCCAATGCATCCCTTCCATCCCACTCTCTTTCCCTCTCCTTCCATCATCTAACCCTCCCCCAGACGTCTCCCTCCTTGCACTACCACCTGCCACGTCCTTCCTCCGCGCATCCGCTGCTGGCTCAACCTCACCTCTCCGAAGCCGCCCCACCTCTGGCGGTGAAGCCTATAACGAGGATGGCGAGGGTGATAATAGCGAGGGCTTCCCCTCCCCGGCTGCCCTCGCTGCCGCCGCTGCTGCTGCTGGCAACGAAGCTGCCCTGTGTGTTGAGTTTAGCCGGGAACGAAGCAGGCGTGCTGATAGAGCCGCCCGAAGGGCTAGCAGACAAACGATGCCATCCAGTGGGGAGGAAGTGGGCACCAAAGCCAGGGGTGGTGGGAGGGAGGGAAGGGGGGAGGAGGGTAGGAGAGGGGCTGTGGAGGAAGAGAGGAGTGTGGGTGAGGAGAGTGGGCGATCAAGGAGGGGGAGGAGAAGCCAGAGGAGGGAAGAACAGGAGAGGGAGAGGGAGAGGAGGAAGCAGGAAGAGGAGGCGTCTGCAGGGCAGCAGGGGAGGCAGGGACGGCGTGGGCGGCAGGGGCGGGAGGAGAGGAGTGAGGAGAGAAGGAAGGCAAGGGGTGAGGAGGAGAGGAGTGAGAGATGGAAGGGAGGTCAGGGGACTGGTGTGAGGGAGGAGGGTAGACGAGGTGGTGGGAGGGGAGGAGGAGGGAAGAAGGATCCAACGTTTGATGTAGCATCTGCGCTGGAAACGGCTATTAGGCTGGTATGATGAGATGGGGATGAATTGGTATGATGAGATGGGGGTGGACTGATGTGATGCGATGGGGTTGAACTGATGCTTCCATGGGATGGGAGTGTGTGTATACTCTGCCTCCTCCTCCCGCTTACTGGTGTCCCATTTTTTATCCCTCACACCTTTTTTTTTTTTTTCAATCTCCTCCTCTGCATTGCACGTCTTCTTATACGTTATTGTAACTCCATAAACTGTCACGTACTCCCTGAGCGACCACAGCAGCTGCTTCCCCCATCATTTAGTACTCGACTTGATATCCACCCGCCTCTGTGCCGTGCCTCGTTCCCCCATGGCAGGTGCAAATGGGCGACCATAAGAACGCCTTCCCCATCTTTGCCAAGGTACCCCGTTCTGTGCTGTCTGGTGCTGTGCGGTGCCGTGCGGTGCGGTGCGGTGCGGTGCTGTGTTGTGCTGTGCGGTGCGGTGCCGTGCCGTGCGGTGCTCTGCTGTGTCGTGTTTTGCTGTGCTTTCCTTTGCCGCGTCATGTCATTCTTTGTATACTCCATTTTTCAGAACCATGCCACACACACGTCATGCCGGGTTCCTCTTGCGACCCATTCTACCTCGTCATGGGCATGGTATGAGGTAGAATGGGTCATCCCATGCCCATCCCATGTCATCCCATGCCCATCCCATGTCATCCCACATGCATCCACTACATGCATTCACCTCCACCCATCCCCCACTCCCATCCTCCTCTCTTCTACTCACTCCTTTCCCCTTCCCTGCCCCAATCACGCTCCCCTCATCACGCTCCCCTCTTCCCCTCTCCTCTCATCAACACGCACACACACCTCACGCCCCTCCCTCTCGCCTGCCGCTGCAGGAGAGTGGAACACAGGAGACAATGGTGCTGCCCCCTCTCGCAATCCTCACCTCCCCCCTCCATCACGCCTTCCTCTGCCATCACTGTCCCCTTCACCCCCCTCCTTCTCACACTGCAGTTGCAGGAGAGTGGAGCGCAAGAGACGGTGGTGCTGCTGGCGTGGCGTGGCATGGCGCATGCTTTTGCAGAGCATTATGAGGAAGCACTCAGTGATTTCAACAAGGTATGTGGTGGGGGGAAGAGTGTCAGTGCTGAGTGCTAATAGGCTTCTAGGCTGCTACTGCTAAGTGGATATGTGCAGTGCAATGAAGCACGCAGCGACCAAGATGTATTTGTGTGTGGGGGGCTGCCAGCCAGCCACTTCCCGAATGCTCTACAGCAGCACTCCCCACCGCAATTTAGGGGCAGATTCGCAGGCAATGAGCGTTGGTGTTTGAGAGTACGGGCTGGTCGTAGTTGACTCAAACAACTTCTTTCGACCCCTTTACTTCTGCTCCGCCCCCCTCCCCACCTCCCATAGGCTCTAGAGCAGGCTCCCAAGGCAGGGCAGATTCTGAGGCAACGAGCGTCGGTGCTTGGGATTTTGGGGCGACACAAGGAGGTATGCCAGTTGGGATTTTGGGGCGACACAAGGAGGTATGCCAGTTGTGGTGGGCCGACACAAGGAGGTATGCCAGTTGTGGTGGGCCGACACAAGGAGGTATGCCAGTTGTGGTGGGCCGACACAAGGAGGTATGCCAGTTGTGGTGGGCCGACACAAGGAGGTATGCCAGTTGTGGTGGGCCGACACAAGGAGGTATGTGTGTGGTGGGGCGACACAAGGAGGTATGTGTGTGGTGGGGCGACACAAGGAGGTATGTGTGTGGTGGGGCGACACAAGGAGGTATGTGTGTGGTGGGGCGACACAAGGAGGTATGTGTGTGGTGGGGCGACACAAGGAGGTATGTGTGTGGTGGGGCGACACAAGGAGGTATGTGTGTGGTGGGGCGACACAAGGAGGTATGTGTGTGGTGGGCCGACACAAGGAGGTATGTGTGTGGTGGGGCGACACAAGGAGGTATGTGTGTGGTGGGGCGACACAAGGAGGTATGTGTGTGGTGGGGCGACACAAGGAGGTATGTGTGTGGTGGGGCGACACAAGGAGGTATGTTTGTGGTGGGGCGACACAAGGAGGTATGTGTGTGGTGGGGCGACACAAGGAGGTATGTGTGTGGTGGGGCGACACAAGGAGGTATGTGTGTGGTGGGGCGACACAAGGAGGTATGTGTGTGGTGGGGCGACACAAGGAGGTATGTGTGTGGTGGGGCGACACAAGGAGGTATGTGTGTGGTGGGGCGACACAAGGAGGTATGTGTGTGGTGGGGCGACACAAGGAGGTATGTGTGTGGTGGGCCGACACAAGGAGGTATGTGTGTGGTGGGGCGACACAAGGAGGTATGTGTGTGGTGGGGCGACACAAGGAGGTATGTGTGTGGTGGGGCGACACAAGGAGGTATGTGTGTGGTGGGGCGACACAAGGAGGTATGTGTGTGGTGGGCCGACACAAGGAGGTATGTCTGTGGTGGGGCGACACAAGGAGGTATGTGTGTGGTGGGGCGACACAAGGAGGTATGTGTGTGGTGGGGCGACACAAGGAGGTATGTGTGTGGTGGGGCGACACAAGGAGGTATGTGTGTGGTGGGCTGACACAAGGAGGTATGTGTGTGGTGGGGCGACACAAGGAGGTATGTGTGTGGTGGGGCGACACAAGGAGGTATGTGTGCGGTGGGGCGACACAAGGAGGTATGTGTGTGGTGGGCTGACACAAGGAGGTATGTGTGTTGTGGGGCGACACAAGGAGGTATGTGTGTGGTGGGGCGACACAAGGAGGTATGTGTGCGGTGGGGCGACACAAGGAGGTATGTGTGTGGTGGGGCGACACAAGGAGGTATGTGTGTGGTGGGGCGATACAAGGAGGTATGTGTGTGGTGGGGCGACACAAGGAGGTATGTGTGTGGTGGGGCGACACAAGGAGGTATGCCAGTTGTGGTGGGGCGACACAAGGAGGTATGTGTGTGGTGGGCCGACACAAGGAGGTATGTGTGTGGTGGGGCGACACAAGGAGGTATGTGTGTGGTGGGGCGACACAAGGAGGTATGTGTGTGGTGGGCCGACACAAGGAGGTATGTGTGTGGTGGGCCGACACAAGGAGGTATGTGTGTGGTGGGGCGACACAAGGAGGTATGTGTGTGGTGGGGCGACACAAGGAGGTATGTGTGTGGTGGGGCGACACAAGGAGGTATGTGTGTGGTGGGGCGACACAAGGAGGTATGTGTGTGGTGGGGCGACACAAGGAGGTATGTGTGTGGTGGGGCGACACAAGGAGGTATGCCAGTTGTGGTGGGGCGACACAAGGAGGTATGTGTGTGGTGGGGCGACACAAGGAGGTATGTGTGTGGTGGGCCGACACAAGGAGGTATGTGTGTGGTGGGGCGACACAAGGAGGTATGTGTGTGGTGGGGCGACACAAGGAGGTATGTGTGTGGTGGGGCGACACAAGGAGGTATGTGTGTGGTGGGGCGACACAAGGAGGTATGTGTGTGGTGGGGCGACACAAGGAGGTATGTGTGTGGTGGGGCGACACAAGGAGGTATGTGTGTGGTGGGCCGACACAAGGAGGTATGTGTGTGGTGGGCCGACACAAGGAGGTATGTGTGTGGTGGGGCGACACAAGGAGGTATGTGTGTGGTGGGGCGACACAAGGAGGTATGTGTGTGGTGGGGGCGACACAAGGAGGTATGTGTGTGGTGGGGCGACACAAGGAGGTATGTGTGTGGTGGGCCGACACAAGGAGGTATGTGTGTGGTGGGGCGACACAAGGAGGTATGTGTGTGGTGGGGCGACACAAGGAGGTATGTGTGTGGTGGGGCGACACAAGGAGGTATGTGTGTGGTGGGCCGACACAAGGAGGTATGTGTGTGGTGGGCCGACACAAGGAGGTATGTGTGTGGTGGGGCGACACAAGGAGGTATGTGTGTGGTGGGGCGACACAAGGAGGTATGTGTGTGGTGGGGCGACACAAGGAGGTATGTGTGTGGTGGGCCGACACAAGGAGGTATGTGTGTGGTGGGGCGACACAAGGAGGTATGTGTGTGGTGGGGCGACACAAGGAGGTATGTGTGTGGTGGGGCGACACAAGGAGGTATGTGTGTGGTGGGGCGACACAAGGAGGTATGTGTGTGGTGGGCCGACACAAGGAGGTATGTGTGTGGTGGGGCGACACAAGGAGGTATGTGTGTGGTGGGGCGACACAAGGAGGTATGTGTGTGGTGGGGCGACACAAGGAGGTATGTGTGTGGTGGGGCCGACACAAGGAGGTATGTGTGTGGTGGGGCGACACAAGGAGGTATGTGTGTGGTGGGGCGACACAAGGAGGTATGTGTGTGGTGGGGCGACACAAGGAGGTATGTGTGTGGTGGGGCGACACAAGGAGGTATGTGTGTGGTGGGGCCGACACAAGGAGGTATGTGTGTGGTGGGGCGACACAAGGAGGTATGTGTGTGGTGGGGCGACACAAGGAGGTATGTGTGTGGTGGGGCGACACAAGGAGGTATGTGTGTGGTGGGGCGACACAAGGAGGTATGTGTGTGGTGGGGCGACACAAGGAGGTATGTGTGTGGTGGGGCGACACAAGGAGGTATGTGTGTGGTGGGCCGACACAAGGAGGTATGTGTGTGGTGGGCCGACACAAGGAGGTATGTGTGTGGTGGGGCGACACAAGGAGGTATGTGTGTGGTGGGGCGACACAAGGAGGTATGTGTGTGGTGGGGCGACACAAGGAGGTATGTGTGTGGTGGGGCGACACAAGGAGGTATGTGTGTGGTGGGCCGACACAAGGAGGTATGTGTGTGGTGGGGCGACACAAGGAGGTATGTGTGTGGTGGGGCGACACAAGGAGGTATGTGTGTGGTGGGGCGACACAAGGAGGTATGTGTGTGGTGGGGCGACACAAGGAGGTATGTGTGTGGTGGGGCGACACAAGGAGGTATGTGTGTGGTGGGGCGACACAAGGAGGTATGTGTGTGGTGGGGCGACACAAGGAGGTATGTGTGTGGTGGGGCGACACAAGGAGGTATGTGTGTGGTGGGGCGACACAAGGAGGTATGTGTGTGGTGGGGCGACACAAGGAGGTATGTGTGTGGTGGGGCGACACAAGGAGGTATGTGTGTGGTGGGGCGACACAAGGAGGTATGTGTGTGGTGGGCCGACACAAGGAGGTATGTGTGTGGTGGGGCGACACAAGGAGGTATGTGTGTGGTGGGGCGACACAAGGAGGTATGTGTGTGGTGGGGCGACACAAGGAGGTATGTGTGCGGTGGGGCGACACAAGGAGGTATGTGTGTGGTGGGCTGACACAAGGAGGTATGTGTGTGGTGGGGCGACACAAGGAGGTATGTGTGTGGTGGGGCGACACAAGGAGGTATGTGTGCGGTGGGGCGACACAAGGAGGTATGTGTGTGGTGGGCTGACACAAGGAGGTATGTGTGTTGTGGGGCGACACAAGGAGGTATGTGTGTGGTGGGGCGACACAAGGAGGTATGTGTGCGGTGGGGCGACACAAGGAGGTATGTGTGTGGTGGGGCGACACAAGGAGGTATGTGTGTGGTGGGGCGACACAAGGAGGTATGTGTGTGGTGGGGCGACACAAGGAGGTATGTGTGTGGTGGGGCGACACAAGGAGGTATGTGTGTGGTGGGGCGACACAAGGAGGTATGTGTGTGGTGGGGCGACACAAGGAGGTATGTGTGTGGTGGGCCGACACAAGGAGGTATGTGTGTGGTGGGGCGACACAAGGAGGTATGTGTGTGGTGGGGCGACACAAGGAGGTATGTGTGTGGTGGGGCGACACAAGGAGGTATGTGTGTGGTGGGGCGACACAAGGAGGTATGTGTGTGGTGGGCCGACACAAGGAGGTATGTGTGTGGTGGGGCGACACAAGGAGGTATGTGTGTGGTGGGGCGACACAAGGAGGTATGTGTGTGGTGGGGCGACACAAGGAGGTATGTGTGTGGTGGGGCGACACAAGGAGGTATGTGTGTGGTGGGGCGACACAAGGAGGTATGTGTGTGGTGGGGCGACACAAGGAGGTATGTGTGTGGTGGGGCCGACACAAGGAGGTATGTGTGTGGTGGGCCGACACAAGGAGGTATGTGTGTGGTGGGGCGACACAAGGAGGTATGTGTGTGGTGGGGCGACACAAGGAGGTATGTGTGTGGTGGGGCGACACAAGGAGGTATGTGTGTGGTGGGGCGACACAAGGAGGTATGTGTGTGGTGGGGCGACACAAGGAGGTATGTGTGTGGTGGGGCGACACAAGGAGGTATGTGTGTGGTGGGGCGACACAAGGAGGTATGTGTGTGGTGGGGCGACACAAGGAGGTATGTGTGTGGTGGGGCGACACAAGGAGGTATGTGTGTGGTGGGGCGACACAAGGAGGTATGTGTGTGGTGGGGCGACACAAGGAGGTATGTGTGTGGTGGGGCGACACAAGGAGGTATGTGTGTGGTGGGGCGACACAAGGAGGTATGTGTGTGGTGGGGCGACACAAGGAGGTATGTGTGTGGTGGGGCGACACAAGGAGGTATGTGTGTGGTGGGGCGACACAAGGAGGTATGTGTGTGGTGGGGCGACACAAGGAGGTATGTGTGTGGTGGGCCGACACAAGGAGGTATGTGTGTGGTGGGGCGACACAAGGAGGTATGTGTGTGGTGGGGCGACACAAGGAGGTATGTGTGTGGTGGGGCGACACAAGGAGGTATGTGTGCGGTGGGGCGACACAAGGAGGTATGTGTGTGGTGGGCTGACACAAGGAGGTATGTGTGTGGTGGGGCGACACAAGGAGGTATGTGTGTGGTGGGGCGACACAAGGAGGTATGTGTGCGGTGGGGCGACACAAGGAGGTATGTGTGTGGTGGGCTGACACAAGGAGGTATGTGTGTTGTGGGGCGACACAAGGAGGTATGTGTGTGGTGGGGCGACACAAGGAGGTATGTGTGCGGTGGGGCGACACAAGGAGGTATGTGTGTGGTGGGGCGACACAAGGAGGTATGTGTGTGGTGGGGCGATACAAGGAGGTATGTGTGTGGTGGGGCGACACAAGGAGGTATGTGTGTGGTGGGGCGACACAAGGAGGTATGCCAGTTGTGGTGGGGCGACACAAGGAGGTATGTGTGTGGTGGGCCGACACAAGGAGGTATGTGTGTGGTGGGCCGACACAAGGAGGTATGTGTGTGGTTGGCCGACACAAGGAGGTATGTGTGTGGTGGGCCGACACAAGGAGGTATGTGTGTGGTGGGCCGACACAAGGAGGTATGTGTGTGGTGGGGCGACACAAGGAGGTATGTGTGTGGTGGGGCGACACAAGGAGGTATGTGTGTGGTGGGGCGACACAAGGAGGTATGCCAGTTGTGGTGGGGCGACACAAGGAGGTATGTGTGTGGTGGGGCGACACAAGGAGGTATGTGTGTGGTGGGCCGACACAAGGAGGTATGTGTGTGGTGGGGCGACACAAGGAGGTATGTGTGTGGTGGGGCGACACAAGGAGGTATGTGTGTGGTGGGGCGACACAAGGAGGTATGCCAGTTGTGGTGGGGCGACACAAGGAGGTATGTGTGTGGTGGGGCGACACAAGGAGGTATGTGTGTGGTGGGGCGACACAAGGAGGTATGTGTGTGGTGGGGCGACACAAGGAGGTATGTGTGTGGTGGGGCGACACAAGGAGGTATGTGTGTGGTGGGGCGACACAAGGAGGTATGTGTGTGGTGGGGCGACACTAGGAGGTATGTGTGTGGTGGGGCGACACAAGGAGGTATGTGTGTGGTGGGGCGACACAAGGAGGTATGTGTGTGGTGGGGCGACACAAGGAGGTATGTGTGTGGTGGGGCGACACAAGGAGGTATGCCAGTTGTGGTGGGGCGACACAAGGAGGTATGTGTGTGGTGGGCCGACACAAGGAGGTATGTGTGTGGTGGGCCGACACAAGGAGGTATGTGTGTGGTGGTCCGACACAAGGAGGTATGTGTGTGGTGGGCCGACACAAGGAGGTATGTGTGTGGTGGGCCGACACAAGGAGGTATGTGTGTGGTGGGGCGACACAAGGAGGTATGTGTGTGGTGGGCCGACACAAGGAGGTATGTGTGTGGTGGGCCGACACAAGGAGGTATGTGTGTGGTGGGCCGACACAAGGAGGTATATGTGTGGTGGGGGGACACAAGGAGGTATGTGTGTGGTGGGGCGACACAAGGAGGTATGTGTGTGGTGGGGCGACACAAGGAGGTATGTGTGTGGTGGGGCGACACAAGGAGGTATGTGTGTGGTCGGGCGACACAAGGAGGTATGTGTGTGGTGGGCCGACACAAGGAGGTATGTGTGTGGTGGGGCGACACAAGGAGGTATGTTTGTGGTGGGCCGACACAAGGAGGTATGTGTGTGGTGGGGCGACACAAGGAGGTATGCGTGTGGTGGGCCGACACAAGGAGGTATGTGTGTGGTGGGGCGACACAAGGAGGTATGTGTGTGGTGGGCCGACACAAGGAGGTATGTGTGTGGTGGGCCGACACAAGGAGGTATGTGTGTGGTGGGGCGACACAAGGAGGTATGTGTGTGGTGGGCCGACACAAGGAGGTATGTGTGTGGTGGGGCGACACAAGGAGGTATGTGTGTGGTGGGCCGACACAAGGAGGTATGTGTGTGGTGGGCCGACACAAGGAGGTATGTGTGTGGTGGGCCGACACAAGGAGGTATGTGTGTGGTGGGGCGACACAAGGAGGTATGTGTGTGGTGGGCCGACACAAGGAGGTATGTGTGTGGTGGGCCGACACAAGGAGGTATGTGTGTGGTGGGCCGACACAAGGAGGTATGTGTGTGGTGGGCCGACACAAGGAGGTATGTGTGTGGTGGGCCGACACAAGGAGGTATGTGTGTGGTGGGCCGACACAAGGAGGTATGTGTGTGGTGGGGCGACACAAGGAGGTATGTGTGTGGTGGGCCGACACAAGGAGGTATGTGTGTGGTGGGCCGACACAAGGAGGTATGTGTGTGGTGGGGCGACACAAGGAGGTATGTGTGTGGTGGGCCGACACAAGGAGGTATGTGTGTGGTGGGCCGACACAAGGAGGTATGTGTGTGGTGGGCCGACACAAGGAGGTATGTGTGTGGTGGGCCGACACAAGGAGGTATGTGTGTGGTGGGGCGACACAAGGAGGTATGTGTGTGGTGGGCCGACACAAGGAGGTATGTGTGTGGTGGGCCGACACAAGGAGGTATGTGTGTGGTGGGCCGACACAAGGAGGTATGTGTGTGGTGGGCCGACACAAGGAGGTATGTGTGTGGTGGGGCGTGTATATGTGCTGAAGCCTGGTTCTCGTGCAGGTAACTTCCAACACACCAGAACCGGAGGGATTTGTAGGCCAGCTATATTGGAGTGACTTTTGAGAATTCTCAGAAGTCACAAGGAGGTATGTGTGTGGTGGGGCGTGTATATGTGCTGAAGCCTGGTTCTCGTGCGTTGTAATTGCCGTGTATGTGGCCGGGAGATACAATTTTTTTTCGTGTGTTCAATGCAAGGAACAAACAACTCTTCTACCTTGCATTAGAGGTATAAGTTATCAACTACAAGTTACAACCCCACCCACCCCACATTCTTTTCTCTCGTGGCCATATGCACACTCACCATTCTGCGCGCCATTGCTGATTGAGTTTTGACTATTCTTCAACCACCCAACCCCCAATCCTGCAGGCCATCGCTGATTGGACGGCTGTGATTGAAATGGATCCGAATGATGCAGCAGCCAGACAGGAACGAGGTGAGAACAGGGTAGGGAGAGAGAGGTGAGCATAGGGACGTGACACTAGAGAGTTTACCGATGCCAAGGCGACAATAGACATTAAAGCGTCTCTCCAGGGGGTTGGCGATTGAATCGTGTATTTCAACCCAACCTGAAAGAATCTCATGCTTTCTTCTGTTTTCACCCTCTTTCCCTGCCCCCTCTTTCCCCGCCCCTCCTTCCCCCGCCCCTTCCTCCCTCGCCCTCTCCCTCTCCCCCCACGCAGGAGCGTCGTATGTGAACGAACGCCAACGCCCCTGCGAGTCTAGTTTTGAGGCGCCTCAAAACGAACGCCAACGCCTCTGCGAGTGCGCTGCCAGACCTTATGCGGCCAGGTTGGGTCGGCATAGCGTAGCATGAATGCCAAACTAACTCATACCTTGCTGACCTTCCTTCTGCTCTCACCCAGCCTCCTTCCCCCTTTCTCTGCAGGAGCCGCATACGTGAACGCCAAAGCCTATGAGAGAGGACTGCCAGACTCTATGCTACCGGGTTGAGTCAGCATACCGAGAATGCCGACCCAACCCATACCATGCTATGCTAGCCTAGTAACTTCCCTTCCATTCCCACCCCTTCCGCCGCTCCTCCTCTCGCAGGAGCGGCATATGTGAGCGCCAATGCCTATGCGAGTGCGCTGCCTGACCTCGATGCTGCCAGGTTGGGTCAACATACCAAGAAGAGAATGCGCCCCATAATAACCTCCTTTCTGCTCTTACCCCCCTTCTTCCCCTCCCCCACAAACCAGTAGCGGCATACGTGAATGCCAACGCCTATTCAAACGCGCTGCCGGATGTCTATGCTGCCTGCCAGGCAGGTTGGGTTGGCATACAAAGAATGCGCTCGATAATAACCTCCTTTCTGCTCTTATCCCCTTTCTTCCCCTCCCCCACAAACCAGTAGCGGCATGCGTGAATGCCAACGCCTATTCAAACGCGCTGCCGGATGTCTATGCTGCCTGCCAGGCAGGTTGGGTTGGCATACAAAGAATGCGCTCGATAATAACCTCCTTTCTGCTCTTATCCCCTTTCTTCCCCTCCCCCACAAACCAGTAGCGGCATGCGTGAATGCCAACGCCTATTCAAACGCGCTGCCGGATGTCTATGCTGCCTGCCAGGCAGGTTGGGTTGGCATACAAAGAATGCGCCCTATAATAACCTCCTTTCTGACCTCTTCCCCTCCCCCACCAACCAGGAGCGGCATACGTGAATGCCAATGCCTATGCGAGCGCACTGCCTGATCTCTATGCTGCCAGGTTGGGTCAACATACCAAGTATGCCCACCCAACCTATCCCATGTTAACCTCCTGTCTCCACCCTTGTCCCCCCCCACCAACCAGGAGCGGCATACGTGAACGCCAACGCCTATTCAAGCACGCTGCCGGGCCTCTACGCTGCCTGCCAGGCACGTTGGGTAGGCATACTAAGGATGCGCCCTATAATAACCGCCTTTCTGTTCTGACCTCTTCCCCTCCCCCACCAACCAGGAGCGGCATATGTGAACGCCAACGCCTATTCAAGCGCGCTGCCGGACCTCTATGCTGCCAGGGCCATGGCTCCGCAGCTCTTCAAGCCGCACCTCTTCCTCGTAAGTCCTATTGAGGCGCCTCAAAGTCGTCTCTCTACCCGCGGTTTTTTAGGCGCCTCAACAGGGTCGTGGTCCCCCCCCCCCCAGCTCTTCCAAACCCCGTCTTTTCCTCCTAAGCTTTATGGGGCAAGGGAGAAGCCTAAACCCAAACCTTCAAGCCCAAACCCCCGAAAAGCTGAGCCTTTGGCTCTGCAAACCCCATATGACAACAAGGGAGCCTGAGCCTGAACCCAAACCTGAAAACCCTGAACCATGAATAACTAAGCCCTCGGCTCTTCAAGCCGCACCTCTTCCTCAAAATTTTATCCTTTGAATTGCCAAGTCCCTCATCTCCTCCTGTATGCTCAACTCATTGTCAAAGACAAGCCTTCAAACTGCTCTCGTGTCCCTTCCCCTTGCCTCCAGAATCTGGCACTGACAGCAACAGGGGCGCAGTTTGAAGCAGTGACGAGCTACGAGACAGCCATGGCAATAAATCCAGAATGAAAGGGGTGCAGCAGGCCCCTATAACAAATTACCCATGTCTCATCTCTCCGCTCTCAACTCCCCCGCATCCCTTCTCCTTCCCCTTGCCTCCAGGGTTTGGCGCTGACAGCAACAGGGGCACCGTTTGAAGCAGTGAAGAGCTATGAGACAGCAATGGCCATGAATCCAGATGTAAAGGAGGGGTGGACGAACTGGGGGCAGACAATGAAGGAGATCGCCATGTTCAACGAGTCAGAGAGATGCTATAAACGTGCCCTTGATGTGGATAAGGGGTGAGTGGTTGGAGCAGCGTATATGGGGGATAGATGAGTTGGGGGGTGCTGCATGGGAATGATGAGGGGTGGACGAACTGGGGGCAGACAATGAAGGAAATCGCCATGTTCAAC
Source organism: Closterium sp. Naga37s-1 (assembly GCA_947471745.1). Taxonomy (NCBI): domain Eukaryota; kingdom Viridiplantae; phylum Streptophyta; class Zygnematophyceae; order Desmidiales; family Closteriaceae; genus Closterium; species Closterium sp. Naga37s-1. The sequence continues at coordinate 46,313 of CANJKZ010001044.1, forward strand.
GAGTCGGAGCGATGCTATAAGCGCGCTCTGGGGGTGGATAGTGGGTGAGTGAGTGGACTGTGGAGCAGCTTATATGGGGGACAATCGGGATGGGCTAACTCGGGACATGTGCATATCCTACATTTGTGGCCCTTATAATACCCATATCTGATGCGCTGTAATATTTTAACCAAAATCGTTCCCCATCCCATTCCCCATATGCCCCCATGCCACACTCCCCGTGCCTGCCCATCACTACAGCTTCCTGCTGGCGTACAAGCTGTGGGCGAAGCTGAGGCACACCGTGGGCGACCACAGGTGAGCGAGGCGGCATGCAGACAGACAGACAGGTAGCTGCTATGGGCACTGGCAAGTGCCTGGCACGTGCGTGGCATGTGCATGGATTGGGTTGAGAGGAGAACCATACACTTGCTGCTGGCGTACAAGCTCTGCAACCACTGGTGAGTTTCGGGTTTTGCGACGCCTCAACCTCTGAGGCACGCCGTGGGCGACCACAGGTGAGCGAGGCGGCACGCAGACAGACAGACAGGTAGCGATGGCCAGGCCACTGCTATGAGACGTCTCAAAGGCGTTTCGGGTTTTGCGACGCCTCAACCTCTGAGGCACGCCGTGGGCGACCACAGGTGAGGAAGGCGGCACGCAGACAGACAGACAGGTAGCGATGGCCAGGCCACTGCTATGAGACGTCTCAAAGGCGTTTCGGGTTTTGCGACGCCTCAACCTCTGAGGCACGCCGTGGGCGACCACAGGTGAGGAAGGCGGCACGCAGACAGACAGACAGGTAGTGATGGCCAGGCCACTGCTATGAGACGTCTCAAAGGCGTTTCGGGTTTTGCGACGCCTCAACCTCTGAGGCACGCCGTGGGCGACCACAGGTGAGGAAGGCGGCACGCAGACAGACAGACAGGTAGCGATGGCCAGGCCACTGCTATGAGACGTCTCAAAGGCGTTTCGGGTTTTGCGACGCCTCAACCTCTGAGGCACGCCGTGGGCGACCACAGGTGAGCGAGGCGGCACGCAGACAGACAGACAGGTAGCGATGGCCAGGCCACTGCTATGAGACGTCTCAAAGGCGTTTCGGGTTTTGCGACGCCTCAACCTCTGAGGCACGCCGTGGGCGACCACAGGTGAGCGAGGCGGCACGCAGACAGACAGACAGGTAGCGATGGCCAGGCCACTGCTATGAGACGTCTCAAAGGCGTTTTGGGTTTTGCGACGCCTCAACCTCTGAGGCACGCCGTGGGCGACCACAGGTGAGCGAGGCGGCACGCAGACAGACAGACAGGTAGCGATGGCCAGGCCACTGCTATGAGACGTCTCAAAGGCGTTTCGGGTTTTGCGACGCCTCAACCTCTGAGGCACGCCGTGGGCGTCCATAGGTGAGTGAGGGACGACGGCAGGCAGACAGGTGGTGATGGGCACTGGCATGGCATGGCATGGCATGGCATGGCATGGCATGGCACGGCACGGCATGGCACGGAATGGCATGTGCATGAATCCTTGAGCAGAGGCTTAACTGTCCCATCCCATCCGTAATAAATCTGAATTGTGTCCCTCTTGCTGTCCCTAGGGTTCCGTAACTGCAATATTAAGTAGTTTCCCTTCCCCATTTCCTTGCTCCCACCGCGACAGCGGGGTGATTCAGCTGCTGCAGGAGGGGCTGAAACAATGACCTTCCTGAAAGTGTTTCCTCCTCTCTTCCTGTCCCCTTCAGAGGGGTGATTCAGCTGCTGCAGGAGGGGCTGAAACAATGACCTTCCTGAAAGTGTTTCCTCCTCTCTTCCTGTCCCCTTCAGAGGGGTGATTCAGCTGCTGCAGGAGGGGCTGAAACATCACCCAAGCAACGTGGAGCTACACTTGTATTGTGGCTACCACCACCCACCCACCACCATGCATCTTGTCTCTCTCTTCCTCTCCCACCATGGCAGGGGGGTGATCCGCCTGCTGCAGGAGGGGCTGAAACACCACCCAAACAACGTGGAGTTGCGATACTTTGAGGCCTCCTGCTTCCATGCCACGGGGGATTTTTCCCAGGCTGTGAGTTGACCTGCGTTGACTTTCGTTGACTGCAGTCGACGCCTCCAAGTCTCCTACTTTGATTTGAGGCCTCCTGCATCCATGCCACGCGGGTCTTCTCACAGGCCATGAGTTGACTCGCGTTGACTTTCGTTGACTATCATCCTCCCCCCTGCTCAGGTGAGGCTCTACGACAGCATTCTCTTTCTGCAACCGTCTTGAGATGAGAGGTTTCAGCACCTCGCCTTCCCTCCGAATCAAAACAACAATCCTCTCACCTCCCTCCCAATCGGCCAATCACCCCTCACCCAACCCCCCCCCCCCCCCCCCCCCCCCCCTTTCTTCCACCCTTTAGGTGAGGCTCTACGACAGCATTCTCTCGCTGCAAACGTCTGGAGATGAGCGGTTCCAGTACCTCGCTTTCTACCAGGTGCATTGAGAAGGTTCCTGGTTGCTTCCAGGTGGCTTCCACGCTGTCTACCAATATTGGAAATGTTGATGTTTGTTAACGTTTTCTTTCTTTATTTTTGCACAAGCTCGTGCCATTCTTCAAGTACTTGCATCGCACCAAAAGCTCCTTGTATCTCCATGCCCAAAGAGGCGTGGCCTCAAAGTCTCATCATAGCAGCATATATGGCAGTGAACGTGAATTCATCCTACTCTTACACCCGCTGTCCTCTCTTCCCCCCCATCCCACCCCTGTCATCCCCATTACTACAGCGTGAGATAGCGGCATACATGGCAGTCAACGTGAACGCGCCCTTCTCTCACTTCAGCCTTGATGACCATTTCAACCGCGTCTTCAAGGCAAGATCCGAGTCTTCCCACCTGCCGTATGTGCACGGCACACGATGTATGCATGCACCTCTCCCTCACTCGCGCATCCCTCACTTGCCCTTCTCTCACTTCAGCCTGGACGACCACTTCAATCGCGTCTTCAAGGCAAGATTTGTGTCTTCCCACCTGCCAATCATCATGTGCACAGCACACTATGCATGCACCTCTCACTCACTCGCGCCTCCCTCACTCTCCCGTCTTCAAGGCAAGCTTGCGTTTTCTTGTCAAGTGAAATTCATGTCTCTTGTTCTCCCGTTGCCAGGCAAGGCAATTTCTCCAGTGCCCATTCTTCAATTGCAGCCAATACATTGAAGTTCCCTCTTCCCTCCTTCCCCTCCGCCTCCACCTTGAAACAGGAAGGTTGGGCTAATGCACAGTTTTGGGTGCACCTACCCTTCAAGGAATACGAGATGCTTCCTGTGTCCTGTGTCCCTACAGGGAGTGTTTTTTGAGAATTCTCAAAAAATACGAGATGCTTCCTGTGTCCTGTGTCCCTACAGGACATTCAAGCCGGGTTTCTGTGCTCTCCATGCTTCCCTCACTACCCACTCACTGCACATATCCCATCTCCCACCCACCACAGGAGGGCTGGGCCAACGCACAGTTCCCAGGGCACCTACTGTCCAGGGGCTATCAGATGCAGGACATTCAGGCAGTGTTCCTGTGCTCCCCATGCTTCCTCACTACCCACCCACCCACTGCAACCATTGTTAGAAGAGAGAGAATTGATACATTGAATAATGAGCCAAGAGGCTCTTTAGTACAAACAATGAGCAAGAGAGAGATGAGAGGGAAGCTTACCCTATTGGCCAATAAGTTGGCCAATGGGTGAGCTTGCTTGTGACCCAAGCAACCACAAATGTGTGTTGGTTGGGATTGGTTGAGCTAAGGACCAATCCCAACCAACCACAAAATGTGGTTGGAGGGTACACTAAGCAACCCCCCAATTTATAAATGTGCTACACTTCTAGCCTATGTATGTTGTATGAAATATGAAATTACAACACAACCCCCCAACATGCATAAGGCTAGAAGGCTAGAATCAAGAGGCGGGAGGCGACTTAGGAGGAGTGAGGCCAAGAAGACGAAGTAGGAAAGAGTGAGCGGCATGAGGAAGAGCTTTTGTGAAGATGTCGGCAAGGTTGGCCGCCGAGTCAACCTTGTCGAGGCGAAGGTGCCCCGCCTGAACAAGATCGCGAATGAAGAAATGACGGAGCTCAATGTGCTTGGAGCGCCCGTGAAACACAGCATCTTTGGTGAGGTGAATGGTACTAGCATTGTCACACCAAATTGTGGGACAGCGCTGGGGGGCAACCAAGTTCCTCAAGAAGGAAGGTGAGCCAGCGGGCCTCTTGCGCAGCCATGGTGGCGGCATACAATTCCGCCTCGCAGGAGGAGAGGGCTGCAGCCGAGGAGCGGGTGGAGCGCCAGCTGATAAGGCCGCTGCCAAGAGAGAAGCCATAGCCCTGGGAGGAGCGACGATCTGGCCGGGAATCAGCCCAGGAGGAGTCACTGTAGCCGCTGAGAAGAGGTGGGGAGGGGCCGCCAAGGGTAAGGACATAGTCCTTGGTGCCACGAAGGTACCGGAGGACACGCTTGGCGGCCTGCCAGTGCTCTTCCGTATGCTTGCCTGCGCCAACAAAACGAGCGAGGACGCTGATGGGGTAGGCAAGGTCAGGGCGAGTGGAGACCATGGCGTACATGAGGGAGCCGATGAGCTCGGGATAAGGATGGGAGGAGGCTGAGGGGGAGGTGGGTGGAGAGAGGTGGTGCCCGACAGAAAGAGGTGTATGTTGGGCGCCGCCGCGGGCCATGTCAAACCGCTCCAAGACCTGCTGCAAGTAATGACCCTGGGAGAGTGAGATGGTGCGGGCGGAGCGGTCACGGGTGATGGTCATGCCCAGATAATGCTGCAGCTCTCCCAAGTCTTTGCACTTGAGACAGGTGCCCAACTCAGCCTTAACATGCTCCAACTCTCCAAGGTCGGCAGTGAGCAGAATCATGTCATCGACATACACAAGGATGTAAAATGGGGAGGGGGAGGTGCGGAGGAAGAGGCTGGCGTCAGAGCGGGAGGTGCGGAACCCAAGTTCAGCAAGGGTGGCGGCAAGTTTAGCATGCCACTCCCTCGGGGCCTGTCGGAGCCCATACACCGGTCGACGCAGCTGCCAGACAGAGTCTGCTGGGAAGGGGAGGTGAAAGCCGGCTGGACGCTCCATGTAGATAAGCTCGCGGAGGACGCCTTGTAGGAAGGCGTTAGAAACGTCCATCGAGTGGATCTCCATATTGAGGCGAGCGGCGAGGTCGAGCACGGCGCGAACAGTAGCAGGCTTGGCAGTAGGGGAGAAGGTATCGAAGAAGTCAAAACCATACCGCTGCGTGAACCCCTTGGCGCAGTAACGAGCCTTATAAACGGGCGGCTCCCCTGGCAGCTGCTTGACGCGAAACACCCACTTTCCTTTCACCATGTTCATAGGGGCGGGAGGGCGAGGCACATCGACAAAAGAGGAGTTGCCGATAAAGGCCTCCAGCTCCTTGATGATGGCGGCGAGCCATAGCGGAGCGTCAGGGCACGCCATTGCCTCCTCGTACGTGGTAGGAACGAAAATGGAGGGAGCAGAGGAGAAGGCGAAGACAGGTGTGCCAGAGAGGTCGAACGTGATGGGTAGAAGCGAGGGGTCATAAAGGTGGAGGTCAAGGAACTCTTCATGGGAGTCCTCAGAGAGGGAGGTGTGGAAGGCGCGGATGACTGCTGGTGCCGCTGCTGGTGCTGCTGGTGGAGGCGTTGCCGGTGCCGCTGCTGGTACTGCTGCTGGTGCCGCTGCTGGTGCCGCTGCTGGTGCCGCTGTTGGTGCCGTTGCTGGTGCCGCTGCTGGTACTGTTGCTGAAACTGTTGCTGGTGCCGCTGCTGGTCCCGCTGCTGCTGCCGATGCCGCTCCCGCTGCTGCTGCCGCTGCTGGTCCTGCTGCTGCTGCGGCTGCTGGCGTTGCTGCTGCTGCCGCTGCTGGTCCCGCTGCTGGTGCCGCTGCTGGAGAGGAGGTGGCTGAGGGGGCTGTTGCATGAGGGGCTTGATGCAAGACAGCCTGGAAGAAGTGACGGAGGAGGGGGGAGAGAGGGGGGAGGGTAGAGGTAGAGAGGGTAACGGGAGGCGGTGCACCAAGGATACCGTCACGTGACCTGGTGTGGGGATACCGGGTGAGTATGGTGCGGGAAGGGGGAGGACGGGTTGGTGGCGAGGGAGAGGAAGAGGGGGGGGGAGGGGTACTAGGAGAGGAGTGAGCGGGGGAGACAGGAGAAGACAGAGGTTCCGGGTCAAAGATGTCACCAGAAGAGGGAGGGGCACCATGGGACTGGGACGGCGGAGAAGGGGGGGGTGGGAGGATGGGGGGAGGAGGGAGTAGTGGGGGAGGGGTGGTGTCAGACCAGACAAGGGGACGGGTGAGAGGGGGGAGTGGGTCAGTAGATGTGGGAGAGGAGTAGTAGGGAGTGGACTCGTCAAAGACCACATCCCGGCTGCGGATTAGACGACCGGATGGTGGGTGGAGGAAAAGGTAGTCAGGGGAGGAGGGATTATGACCAAGGAAGATGCAGGGAAGGGTACGAGGGGCAAGCTTTCCCATGGAACGGGAGCGGTCAGAGGGGTGAATGAGGACATGTGCCTTAGAGCCCCAGACACGAAGTGATGAGGCATCAGGCTTGTCCTTCGTCCACAGCTCAGTGGGGGTGATGGAGGGGAGAAGGGGGTGAGGGTAAAGGTTAGTAAGGAGGGCGGCATGAAGGAGGGCGTAGCCCCAAAGAGAAGGGGGGCAGGAGGCGTGGACAAGCAGACACCGGGCCGTTTTGGTGATCTCTTGAACACGACTCTCAGCCACGCCGTTCTGCTGTGGGGAGTGAGGGAGGGTGTAAGTCTGAAGGATGCCACGAGACTGACAATAGGAGGAGACTTGGTTGTTAAGGAACTCACCACCTCCATCAGAGTGAAGGCGGCGAACAGGGCGCCCAAAATGGGTGTTTGCCCGCTCGAGCCAGGCGATGATCGCAGCCGGGGCATCCGCCTTCGTCCGAAGGAGAGAGACGGACGAGTACCGACTGTGATCATCAACAAGCACGAGAAGGTAGCGATGGCCCTGGCGAGTGGGAGAGGGATTAGGGCCCCATAGGTCCATGTGAACAAGATCAAGTGGCTGCGTAGCAGCGGAGGGGGAGCTCCGGTGCGGCTGCTGCTTGAGCTTGCTCTGAACGCAGACGGTGCAGGGGGGGGCAGGGGATTTGGGGAGGGGAGGGAGGGAGGAGGGGAGACCGTGGAGGAGACCGGAGGAGACAGAGGAGCGCAGAGTAGCGAAGTTGGGGTGGCCTAGCCTGTGATGGAGGAGGATGGTGGGGTGGGAGAGGGAGCGACAGGAACAGTCGGAGTCAGGAGGGCGGGGGGGGAGGGGTGGGTTAGTGGGAGGGAGGGGAGGGGGGGGGGGGGGGGGAAGGAGGGGGGGGGGAGGCAACTTGGAAGGTGAGGGGGCGGGGAACCCGAAGGGTGTACAGACGGGAGCGAGGACAATAGGGAATACGGGCGAGAAAACGACCTGTGGAGGTTTGGTATAGGTCACAATGGTTAGCACCACTCGCCGGGTAAGCCATGATCACCACTCTCATCCCAGGTGTTGGAAAGCTAGAATTGATACATTGAATAATGAGCCAAGAGGCTCTTTAGTACAAACAATGAGCAAGAGAGAGATGAGAGGGAAGCTTACCCTATTGGCCAATAAGTTGGCCAATGGGTGAGCTTGCTTGTGACCCAAGCAACCACAAATGTGTGTTGGTTGGGATTGGTTGAGCTAAGGACCAATCCCAACCAACCACAAAATGTGGTTGGAGGGTACACTAAGCAACCCCCCAAATTATAAATGTGCTACACTTCTAGTCTATGTATGTTGTATGAAATATGAAATTACAACACCCATCCCCTTCCCCACCCCGTCTCTTCAGGAGGGCTGGGCGAATGCACAGTTTCCAGGGCACCTACCCTCCAGAGGGTATCAGATGCAGGACATTCAGGCAGTGTTCCTGTGCTCCCCATGCTTCCTCACTACCCACCCACCCACTGCACCCATCCCCTTCCCCACCCCGTCTCTTCAGGAGGGCTGGGCGAATGCACAGTTTCCAGGGCACCTACCCTCCAGAGGGTATCAGATGCAGGACATTCAGGCAGTGTTCCTGTGCTCCCCATGCTTCCTCACTACCCACCCACCCACTGCACCCATCCCCTTCCCCACCCCGTCTCTTCAGGAGGGCTGGGCGAATGCACAGTTTCCAGGGCACCTACCCTCCAGAGGGTATCAGATGCAGGACATTCAGGCAGTGTTCCTGTGCTCCCCATGCTTCCTCACTACCCACCCACCCACTGCACCCATCCCCTTCCCCACCCCGTCTCTTCAGGAGGGCTGGGCGAATGCACAGTTTCCAGGGCACCTACCCTCCAGAGGGTATCAGATGCAGGACATTCAGGCAGTGTTCCTGTGCTCCCCATGCTTCCTCACTACCCACCCACCCACTGCACCCATCCCCTTCCCCACCCCGTCTCTTCAGGAGGGCTGGGCGAATGCACAGTTTCCAGGGCACCTACCCTCCAGAGGGTATCAGATGCAGGACATTCAGGCAGTGTTCCTGTGCTCCCCATGCTTCCTCACTACCCACCCACCCACTGCACCCATCCCCTTCCCCACCCCGTCTCTTCAGGAGGGCTGGGCGAATGCACAGTTTCCAGGGCACCTACCCTCCAGAGGGTATCAGATGCAGGACATTCAGGCAGTGTTCCTGTGCTCCCCATGCTTCCTCACTACCCACCCACCCACTGCACCCATCCCCTTCCCCACCCCGTCTCTTCAGGAGGGCTGGGCGAATGCACAGTTTCCAGGGCACCTACCCTCCAGAGGGTATCAGATGCAGGACATTCAGGCAGTGTTCCTGTGCTCCCCATGCTTCCTCACTACCCACCCACCCACTGCACCCATCCCCTTCCCCACCCCGTCTCTTCAGGAGGGCTGGGCGAATGCACAGTTTCCAGGGCACCTACCCTCCAGAGGGTATCAGATGCAGGACATTCAGGCAGTGTTCCTGTGCTCCCCATGCTTCCTCACTACCCACCCACCCACTGCACCCATCCCCTTCCCCACCCCGTCTCTTCAGGAGGGCTGGGCGAATGCACAGTTTCCAGGGCACCTACCCTCCAGAGGGTATCAGATGCAGGACATTCAGGCAGTGTTCCTGTGCTCCCCATGCTTCCTCACTACCCACCCACCCACTGCACCCATCCCCTTCCCCACCCCGTCTCTTCAGGAGGGCTGGGCGAATGCACAGTTTCCAGGGCACCTACCCTCCAGAGGGTATCAGATGCAGGACATTCAGGCAGTGTTCCTGTGCTCCCCATGCTTCCTCACTACCCACCCACCCACTGCACCCATCCCCTTCCCCACCCCGTCTCTTCAGGAGGGCTGGGCGAATGCACAGTTTCCAGGGCACCTACCCTCCAGAGGGTATCAGATGCAGGACATTCAGGCAGTGTTCCTGTGCTCCCCATGCTTCCTCACTACCCACCCACCCACTGCACCCATCCCCTTCCCCACCCCGTCTCTTCAGGAGGGCTGGGCGAATGCACAGTTTCCAGGGCACCTACCCTCCAGAGGGTATCAGATGCAGGACATTCAGGCAGTGTTCCTGTGCTCCCCATGCTTCCTCACTACCCACCCACCCACTGCACCCATCCCCTTCCCCACCCCGTCTCTTCAGGAGGGCTGGGCGAATGCACAGTTTCCAGGGCACCTACCCTCCAGAGGGTATCAGATGCAGGACATTCAGGCAGTGTTCCGCGTGCGGCGGCAGCAGCACCGGCGCAAGGGGGAGAAGCGCTTCGAGGCGAACCGAGCGGCGCTGCTAAAGCAGGCTGATGAGATTGGGCGGCTGGTTCAGTACAACACCACGGGGTTCCTTGGTAACATGCGGCAGGTAAGCAAGTGCTACTGCTGTCACGAGTCCTTAGAGAAAGTGCTGCTGCTGCTGCTGTTGCAGACTGATGCGATTGGGCGGCTGGTTCAATACAACACCACAGGGTTCCTTGGTAACATGCGTTAGGTGTGCGGGTGCTATTGCTACTGTAAGTCCTTAGAGAAAGGGTTGCTGCTGCTGCTGCTGCAGGCTGATGCGCTTGGCCGGCTCGTTCAGTGCAACACCACGGGGGGTTCCTTGGTAACATGCGGCAGGCGAGGCCTTGATAGCTGTTATCTGCTAACTTGAGCGCTTAGATCAGAGAAATAGGTGCCGCTGCTGTCGGAGATTCATCCTCTGTTGCTTCCCGTGGCTTGCCTTCTCCTTCCCGGACTCACCCTCGCTCCCTTCTTCTTCTGAGCTCTGTTCCTGTGATACCTTACCTGCTCTGCCTCAGCCACTACCTTGAGAGATTCTGCCTCCCCCACGTATGGCTGCCCACAGTGGCTTAGTCGCCTAAGCTGGAGTTAGCTATCAAACGGCAACCTATATCCACTATTACGAGCAAACAAACAAGAGAACGAACTAAGCAGTGAGTTCCTAGCCTATTTGAGTCTCTACCCCGTGCCGTGCAGTTTCCCGTAAGTCACATTGGGCTCCGCCCGCTAGGCTTCAGATTGGCCCTTCGGATTGCCCAGGGCTCGCCCTTGAATTTGTCCCACCCTGCGCCTCGCAAGTCCCTTGGTCACCACTTCGCGTCACTACCCACGCACCAAACTCACCTTCTACAGTACTTCGATTAACCCTACTACACCTACACTAGCAAGTAACAGAATATATTGCAAACAACAATCTATTCGGTGACAGCTGTCGGAGATTCATCCTCTGTTGCTTCCCGTGGCTTGCCTTCTCCTTCCCGGACTCACCCTCGCTCCCTTCTTCTGAGCTCTGTTCCTGTGATACCTTACCTGCTCTGCCTCAGCCACTACCTGCCCCCTCCAGAGCTCGTGCTCGGGTCTCCCGTGCACGTGTCACTGGACACTCTCGCTGAGGCCGGTGGCTTTTCACCACTGCAGCATTCGTCAGATGGTACCCTGTCTACTCTCTTCTCTGATTCCTCAGCACCAGCACTCTTGGACGCCTCAGGTCCTTCGTCTCCCTTCGCTGTGTGTCCAGTACCACTTTCCGAGTATCCCCCTCTGCAGGTAGGCTTCCTGTCTCGCTTCCGCTGGCGTAGCTGTCGTTTTTGTCGCCCTGCTGCAGTCTCTGCTTGTGCCTGTACGTGTGCATTTCGCAACTCTATTGTACGCATGACCTCCGCCGCTGCTGTTTTCTCCTCGTCCAGGTATTCTGCTGCCTTGGCTCCCTCCCATGCCACCCAGTTCTCAGCCCCTTTCATTCCCGCTGGTCCTGGCAGCACCTGTGTTGCTGGCTGCATCGCCTCAGCTTCCCATATTCCTCGCTTACTCCACCTTACTGTCTTCACGGCCTCTTTTCCTTCCGGACTCATCACATCTCCCGTTGTGTGCCCTACTTCTTCCCCTGCAGGCAGGCACTCCCATGTCCCCACCTCCTTGTTCTCCCTCTCTGCTTCCTCCCGCTCCTGAGCTTTGGCCCACACTGGACCTTCCCATCCTCCTACCCGTAGGTCTCCTTGCCCCCAGTCGCACGCCATCTCCACTTTCATGCTGCTCACACCTGTCTCAGCTCCTCTCACGGCTTCTTTCACCATTTTCGCCCCCAGCATCTGTGGAGGTTCTTTCCTCAGCTTCCGCACATGCTGCTTCGCCATCCTACTTCCCTGCACTTGCTTCTCTGGCTTTAGTACACACGGCCGTGCCCCCACCTTCTCGTCCTTCCCTTCCGCCTCTGCTACTGCTGGTACACACGCTCCCGCCCCCACCTGCACTTCCTTTTTCTCTACCTTCGCTGCTGCTGTTACACACGCTCCCGCCCCCACCTGCTCTTCCTTTTTCTCTACCTTTGCTGCTGCTGTTACACACGCTCCCGCCCCCACCTGCTCTTCCCTTTTCTCTACCTTCGCTGCTGCTGTTACACACGCTCCCGCCCCCACCTGCACTTCCTTTTTCTCTACCTTCGCTGCTGCTGTTACACACGCTCCCGCCCCCACCTGCACTTCCTTTTTCTCTGCCTTCGCTGCTGCTGTTACACACGCTCCCGCCCCCACCTGCACTTCCTTTTTCTCTACCTTCGCTGCTGCTGTTACATACGCTCCCGCCCCCACCTGCACTTCCTTTTTCTCTACCTTCGCTGATGCTGTTACATACGCTCCCGCCCCCACCTGCACTTCCTTTTTCTCTACCTTCGCTGCTGCTGTTACACACGCTCCCGCACCCACCTGCTCGTTCTTCCCTTCCGCGCCGGCTGCTACCAGTCCACACGCCCCTGCCCCCTTCTTCTCGTCCTTCTCTTCCCCTTCTGCTGCTGCCCTTGCTCCCACCTCCTCGTCCTTCCCTTCCGTGCCTGCCGCTTCTGGTTCATCCGCCCATGCCCCCACCTTCTCGTTCTTCCCTACCAAATCTGGTGCTACTTGCACACACACCCATGCCCCCACCCTACTCACTTGCTTCCTTCTACCGTCCCTGCCCCCACTGCGCCACCCCATATCTTCATGGCGATGCAGCACCGCACAGGAGTACTCTGGCTCCTGCTCTTCTTCGTCCTCTTCCTCTTCCCTCGCGTACAGTCCTGCTTCTTCCTCTGTCTTGCCTCCCAAAGCCTGCATCTGAGCCCGCAGCCTTCGTATCTGAGTTTCTATCTCCTCTTGTGACCTCCTCGCTCCCCCAATCCTCTGATAACAGTCTTTCTGCTGATGCCCCCTCTTTCCACACACCCCACAGGTTGGCGCGTCAGGGCAGTTCTGATGGCGGTGCCCTGGTTTCCCACACACGTCGCAGTTCTTGCAATTCAACTTCACATGTCCCGGCTGTCCACACCTGTAGCAGGTTCTCATGTCTGTCCTTCTCTCATGTTGCTGCTCCTCTCCGCCTCCCGCCCCTGGTGTCATTGCTGCCGCCCAGTGTTAGAATCCCTCTCCTCTTGTAACCTGCATATATGCTATAGGACAGGCTAGAGTTAACCACCCAAACTTAGTTTGGGTGTACAAACAGGGGTAACCCAGTTTGTAGGTTGGAACCCAACCTTGGTCCAATTATTGGACCCCAAAAGGTTGGGTTGGGTAGAATTATTGGCCCCCTCCAATAATGTTGGCCCAACCCCAACTTGGCCAACATTATTGGACCCCACCAATAATCTCCCAACCCAACTTCTTGGTTGGGGTCCAATAATGTCACCTTAGGTTAGCATCCAACCCCATTAGTATGTATACCCCCATGATTCTCAATCAAGTTATCAACTTCATTCCTAACTCCTTCTCTCACATGGTATAGAGCTATCAATCCTAGGCCTACCCCACTCGTTTCAAAGGCCCACCCGGCCGCCGCAACCCCCGGCCTCCTCCCTCATCTTTTTTTCCTCGCGGCTATCCTGCTGCCCTCCCCCCCCTTTAGCGCCCTTTCCCTCCACAGCTCCGCGGCCCGCGCCGCTCCCTTCCGCGGCCTTGTCGCCGCCTTCGCGCCCGCTTCGCCGCGGCCTCGCCAGCCGCTGCCGCCCGCGCCGCTTCTCTCCGCGGCCCCGACGCCGCCTCCGCGCCCGCCTCGCCGCGGCCTCGCCAGCCGCCGCCGCCCGCGCCACTTCGCGGCCTCGACGCCGCCTCCGCGCCAGAGCAGCCGTGACCTCGCCAGCCGCCGCCGCCCGCGCCGCTCCCCTCCGCGGCCTCGTCGCCGCCTCCGCGCCAGCACAGCCGCGGCCTCGCCAGCCGCCTTCCGCCCGCGCCGCTCCCCTCCGCGGCCCCGACGCCGCCTCCGCGCCCGCCTCGCCGCGGCCTCGCCAGCCGCCGCCGCCCGCGCCACTCCGCGACCTCGACGCCGCCTCCGCGCTAGCGCAGCTGTGGCCTCGCCAGCCGCCTGCCGCCCGCGCCGCTCCCCTCCGCGGCCCCGACGCCGCCTCCGCGCCCGCCTAGCCGCGGCCTCGCTAGCCGCCGCCGCCCGCGCCGCTCCCCTCCGCGGCCCCGACGCCGCCTCCGCGCCCGCCTCGCCGCGGCCTCGCCAGCCGCCGCCACCCGCGCCACTCCGCGGCCTCGACGCCGCCTCCGCGCCAGCGCAGCCGCGGCCTCGCCAGCCGCTGCCGCCCGCGCTGCTCCCCTCCGCGGCCTCGACGCCGCCTCCGCGCCAGTGCAGCCGCGGCCTCGCCAGCCGCTGCCGCCCGCGCCACTCCCCTCCGCGGCCTCGACGCCGCCTCCGCGCCAACGCCGCCGCGGCCTCGCCAGCCGCTGCCGCCAGCGCCGCTCTCCTCCGTGACCACTGCGGGTCCACCCGCAGCCGTCCATCATGGCTAACGCCACACCCTCCCCCTCCCCCCTCCCTCCTCCTATTGATCCCTCCTCCATCGATAAACTGCAGCTCGCAGCGGACAAATCCGCCGTCAACTGGCACTCATTCGTCGGCAGCATCCGACGGGTCCTCTCCGACGCATGGGTTCCCCCCTACCGCGTCCTTGACGTCATCCTCCGCCGTCCCCATGCCCTCCCCCCCACCGAACCTGATCACCCCGGCGAGACTCCTCCTCTCCCTCCCTCTCCTGGCGATCCCCTCTTGAACCCGACCTCCAGCTCACCACCGACCAAGCCACCGCTGATGCAGATTTCATCTTACGCCGCCGTGCATACCTTATCCGCAAAGCCGAGTACGATGCAGCAGTTGACGCCTATGACCAGGCGGTTGCTGGCCGCAATGCTCACCTCGCCATCGTCGCCAAATACAAAGACGACATGGCTGCCTTCACCCCAAAACTTATCGCCTGGACAGCTGCTGACACCCGCGCCTGCACCGTTCTCCTTGGTGCTCTCCCTGACTCCCTCATGCGCCGCTTCCAGGCTCGGGAACTCCGTGCCTCGGTCATCTGGGCAGAACTCCATGCCATGTTTGAGCGCCGCGACATCAGTTCCGTCGGCATCCTTTTTCAAGAATACTTTTCAATCACCCTCGCCACCTGTGACGGAGCGGTTGACTATGTCGGACGCATGAGAGAGGTAGCTGATCGCCTCGAAGCCCGCCAAGCCGGCCTCTCCGAACCCCTCCAAATCCACCGCCTCCTTTTTAACCTCACCCCAGACTATGAATCCCGCCTTCACGCCTTTACCGAAGCCAATCCCATGGCTGATCTCGCCTCCGTTGAACAGTGGATCATTGATACTGAAGTCAAACTCCGCACTCCCATTGTCAACCTCGCCTCCTCCCAACCCTCCTCCTCCTCCCTCAACGCTACCCAGCCCCGCAAGCAGAGCAAGAACAACGGCAAAGGAGGAGGTGGGGGCAAGGGAGGTGGCGGTCAAGGAAGCAGCAGCGCAAGCAGCCGTGGTGGCACCACAGGGGATGAGCATGGCACCACCAATTCAGGCGGAGCCTCTGCGAGCCGCGGGAGTCGTCCTGGCACTCTTCCTCCCTGCACTTATGTCCGCCGCTATGGTCCCCGGGCTGGAACACCCTGCGGGCAGACCAACCATCCCCCTGGCACTTGCTTCAAGGCTCTCGACGATGCCTGGTACGCACGAGGTAACGTTGGCACTCCTCCAAAGTGGGGCACGATTTCCCCACGTCCCTCTCTTGCCGACATCCAAACCAACCCCGCTTACCTCCCTGCCCACCTCCGCCTCCTTGCTCCTCCCACACCTTTCCTAAATCTTCAGCAGCAGCATCTCTTGCAGCAGCAGCAGCAGCAGCAACAGCAGCAGCAGCAGCAGCAGCAGCAGCAGTAGGAGCAGCAACTGCAGCAGCTGTTTCAGCAGCAGCCACAGCAGCCGCACCCGCAGCAGCACCCATGGGGAACTGGACTCCAGCCCCAGTGGGGACCCAACCCTCCTCCTTGGCAGCAGCAACAACTGAATTTTGGCACAGCAGCCATAGCCGCTCAGGCCTCACCGGCCCCCCTTTGGGGTACTCCACCTCCCCTTAGTAGCACTGCCACTCCTCTTTCCCAGGACAGCTTTCTTGGCAACATTACTATCTCACCCTCTCTTCCTTCCATGTACCCATCCAACATTAATGAAACCACTTTCCAGTACTCAGTCTCTTCCTCCTCCTCACCCACTCTGGACTTCGTCCTCGATAGTGGGGCCACTGAGACCGCTCTCAAGGATGCTGGTACACTCACACCCCTCTCTCCTCCCACTCAGGTTCACGGCGCTGACAGCAGCTTTACCATCCCATGCACACACCTCTCCACTCTCCCCTGCACACTCTTCCCCTCTGGTAAGGTAACTGGTCTCCACATCCCCACCCTCCGTAACAACCTCCTCTCCCACCGTGAAATCCAAAATGCAGGTATCACTGCCGTCTATCCAGGTAATGCCACCTACTGTGACCTCTACCACACCGCCACCGGTCGCTTCCTTCTACGCATTCCCCTCTGCCCCCGCACTCGCCTCTACACTCTCCGCACCCCTTGGCCATCCTTCTGCCATGTCACCACTCGTGCTGGCACCTCCACTAACCCTCCCCATCCCCCTACCTCACCTCCGCGACAGCAGCAGCAGCCGCCACAGCAAGGGCAGCAGCAGGGGCCGCAGCAGCAGCAGCAGCAACTGCAGCCGCCGCAGCAGGGGCAGCCGCAACAGCAGCAACAGCAGTCACCTCCCCCTCTCTCACCCTCCCTCACTCCAACCCCCTCCACCTCCGATCATCTCTCCCACCCCGCTGTACTGCTACATCACCGACTCGGCCACCCCAATTTCGCCGCTCTCCGCACTGCCATCACCTCTCGCCTCCTTCACAGCCTCCCTCCCACTCTTCCTCCCCTCCCTTCCTCTCCAGCCCCTCCATGCCCCTCCTGCATCCACGGCAAACTCAAACAGTCTCCCCACCACAGCCACCCATCCTTTGCTCCCGCTCCAATTGACCTAGTCCATATGGACCTCTGGGGACCCTCCCCCACTCGTTCCCGTCAGGGCCATCGCTACATGCTGGTCCTAGTAGACGACCACAGCCGCTACTCCTCCATTTTCCTCCTCCACACGAAAGACCAGGCGCCGACCATGATCATCAACTGGGCAGAGCAATGCCGCGCCCACTTCAAGCGTCCCGTCGGCCGCCTACACTCTGATGGGGGAGGCGAATTCCTCAATCGCACTCTCTCCCACTACTGCACCACCCATGGCATCCAACAGACTCACACCCTTCCCCACTCCCCGCAGCAGAATGGTGTCGCAGAAAGCAGGATTCGCGAAATCACCAAGATTGCTCGCTGTCTCCTCGCTCACGCCTCCACCCCTCCTTCCCTTTGGGGCTATGCTCTGCTCCATGCTGCCCTCCTCCTCAACCTTCACTCCCATCCTCAACATACTACCACCACCCCCACGGAACTCTGGTCAGGCACCAAACCTGACGCTGCTGGTCTCCGTGTCTGGGGTTGCAAGGCATATGTACTTATCCCTCCACCCGATCGCACCCACGGCAAGCTCGCTTCTCGCGCCCTCGAGTGTGTCTACCTCGGGCACAACCGCGACTCGCCTGGCTACCTCTTCCTTCACCCTCCCTCTGGACGCCTTATCCGCAGCATTGACGTCGTCTTTGACGAAACCACCCCCTATTACTCCTCTTCACCACCAGACCCCCTCCCTCTTCCTACACGTCCTCTCACCTGGACCGACACTGTGCTCCCTCCCCTCCTCCCCCCCTGCACCCCTTCTCCCACCTCTCCCTACTCCGCTTCCGCCACCTTCATCTGCCGACATCTACGATCCCACTGCTCCTGCATCCCCTGCACACTCCGTGGCCCCCCCTCCCTCCTCCCCTCCCCCCTCTCCTTCTCTTCCGTCCCAACAGCAGCAGCAGCAACAGCAGCAACAGCAGCAGCAGCAGCAGCAGCAGCAGCAGCAGCAGCAGCAGCAGCAGCAGCAGCAGCAGCAGCAGCAGCAGCAGCAGCAGCAGCAGCAGCAGCAGCAGCAGCGGCAGCGGCAGCAGCAGCAGCAGCAGCAGCAGCAGCAGCAGCAGCAGCAGGGGCAGCAGCAGCAGCAGGGGCAGCAGCATCGGGAGGAGCAGCAGCCGCAGCAGCAGCAGGGGTTCCAGCAGCACCAGCAGCAGCAGCGGCAGAGGGCAATTGCCCGCTCCTCACCCTTCCTCCTCCCTCGCATGCACACCCGCTCCCTTGATCCCATCCTTGGCACACCGCCACCTCCCTCCCTCAACCAGCTCGAGGATTCCCATGAGGAGTTCGCCATGGTCCAGCGCCACACTCCCTCTCTCACCACGCTCTACCTTGGCCTCCTCGGCGCTCTAATCCTTAGCGCGATCTCCGCTCCCACCATCTTCGTCCCCTCCACCTTCCAGGAGGCTATCACCTGCCCTGACGCTGACAAGTGGATAGCCGCCATCTTCCTGGAATGTGAGGCATTTATCCGCAACGACTCCTTCATCGACGTTCCCCTCCCCCCTGACGCCAACCTTGTCGAGGGCAAGTGGATCTTTCGAGTCAAGCAGCTGCCGGGAGAAGAACCAGTCTACAAAGCCCGCTACGTTGCCAAGGGGTTCACCCAGACCTGGGCTGAAGACTACTGGTTCACATTTGCCCCCACTGTCAAGCAGGCCACCCTACGCACCCTTATGGATATTGGTGCGCGTGACGACATGGAGATTGACTCCATGGACGTCTCCAACGCGTTCCTGCAAGGCGAACTGCACGAGCGTATCTTCCTCCGCCGGCCTCCCGGGTTTCATGCTGCTTTCCCTGACAACACCATCTGGCAACTTCGGCGACCTGTTTACGGCCTGAAACAGGCACCACGAGAATGGCATGCGAAGCTGTCTGCCACTCTCCAGTCCCTTGGTTTCTCCGCCTCCCACTCCGATGCCAGCCTCTTCATCTGCTTTTCCCCCGTCGCTTCTTCATCTCGGTCTATGTTGACGACATGATCCTGCTCGCTGACACCAAGGCCGACATGGAGCAAGTAAAGCGGTCACTTCAGGAACGTCTCAAGTGCAAGGACCTTGGTCCGCTGCAGAACTACCTCGGCATGGCTATCACTCGTGATCGATCCGCCCGCACCATCACCCTCTCCCAGTCCCACTACATCGGCCAGGTCCTGGAGAAGTTCGAGATGGCGCAGGCCAAACCGGTCTCCACCCCCCTCCCCTTCGGTCACCAGCTTGCGCCACCCACCTCCCCCTCCACCTCCTCCCGGCCCTATGCCGAGCTTGTTGGGTCGCTGATGTACGCGATGATGTGCACTCGTCCCGACCTCGCCTACCCCATCAGCGTCCTTGCTCGGTTCGTCGGCTCCGGCCGCCACACTGAGGACCACTGGGCTGCCGCCAAGCAGGTCCTCCGCTATCTCCGTGGCACCAAGGATCACGCCCTCACATTGGGTGGATCCTCCCCTCCCCTTCTCTCTGGCTTCAGCGACTCCTCCTGGGCTTCAAAAAGAAGTCGATGGGGTCCATCCCACTCCGATCACACCTGTACTTGACATTCCCAATCTGCATCAGATAATTCTTCCGGGTAGTGCTTGTCCCTCCATTCCCCGTGAAGCGCACAGGCACCTCTACTTGTGGTGGCGCCCGCGTGCCCCATCTCCCTGAGTCCCAGGTTCCCGTTGCTCCTCGCTCTGCGCGGCTGACTTCTCCTCTGTGCTCCCTCATTCCCCTGCTGCCTGTGCTTGTTCCATACAAGACCCTGTATATTCCTTCTCTAGCAACTCTGGCTTCGCTGGATCCTTTTCCTGCCAGCCGTGGCCTCCTAAGGCCTCTCGGACTCGGACTCCTTCTCCGCTCCTCCTCGTAAGCCTCTCTTTCCCCGCCTGCTTCCCCCCATCGCCTTTCCCTCCTCTCAGGCGAATATTCCTGAAATTGCCTTTCTCGCTTCCTCCTTTCCCGCTGCTGCCGGTCCTCTCTCTCAGGAAACTCTCTCCGTTCTTCCTGCCTTCTCCTCTGCCCCTCTCTCCTTCCAGTGAAATATTCTTCCCAGCATTCTTCCCTTTGTCCCGCTCCATGGCGTGCCCGCCTATCACTCTCTTCCTCTTCCCCGCTCTCTGCTTCATACTCGTGCATCTCCTCCCGTCGCATGTGCTGCTTGTCACCTCTCTTCCTCTTTCCGCTTAGGTCCTGCTTCTCCCTTACTCCTGCACCAGGTTTCCGACGCCCTTCTTGCCTTCCCCTGTACCCCTCTCTTCCTTCAAAGTTTGATCCCTTCTCCTTCTTACCCCGGTGGCACCAATCCAGCCCATGCTCATGTTCCCCCCTTACCCCTTCTGTCCTCCCTTCAGGCGACCTCTCACCCCTTCTGTATTGCTCCTCCTCTCTCCATTTCAGCTTCTCCTTTTCTTCGTCCCACGGCTCTGGCGATCGCCGAGCTCCCATCACCATACGCCTCCTCCTCTCAGTTTCTGGCTGTGGCTCCGGCGATCCGTCTTCCCCACGCATGCGCCCTGTCGCGCGGTCATTCTCCTTGCTCTTGCGGTGCCTCGCGCCACTCCCGCGCACCTCCCCTGGCGCGCGATCTGCATCCGCGCTGCTCCCCTGGCGCCTCGCGCCAATAATGTGCCTTTCGTCAGCAGAACGCTCCGCATCCGCTTCCCCGCGGCGCCTCGCGCCAATCCCGCGCATTTCACCGTCCGATCCGTCTGCATCTGCGCTCCCGCAGCGCCTCGCGCCATTCCCGCGCAATTCACCGTCCGATCCGTCTGCATCTGCGCTCCCGCAGCGCCTCGCGCCATTCCCGCGCATTTCACCGTCTGATCCGTCTGCATCTGCGCTCCCGCAGCGCCTCGCGCCATTCCCGCGCACTTCGTCTGTCGAGCGACTCGATCCCGTCGCCTTTCCGCACTCTTCGCGTTTCTCTCCGCGGTGCATCTCGCCTCCCTCGCGCATGTCGTCCGGCGAGCGATCTTCTCCCGCGTTCCTTGGATCATCTTCCGCCGTCTCCTCGCCGTCGGCCTCGTTTGCCGACATCAGCGAGTCCGTCTCGTCGGCATCCTCCTGACGCCTTACTCCTGCGCCCCGCTGGCCTCTTGCCAGATTCCTCGACGGCCGATCTCGTCTGCAGACCGAGCTCGCCTTCGCCGCGCCGTCCGTCGCTGGTTGCCATCCGATCCACCCGATCTGCCTCTCTCCTAGGCGAGCGACCTGGCGATCTTCCCTGCTCCTTTGAGCGCATCCTTCGCGGCGGTGGTAACTCCCAACGCGAGTACGTCTGCTGCCACTGCAGCTCATGGCAGTCCATTCTGCCCGATCTTGGTTCTCTTGTTTGTGAGAGATTCTGCCTCCCCCACGTATGGCTGCCCACAGTGGCTTAGTCGCCTAAGCTGGAGTTAGCTATCAAACGGCAACCTATATCCACTATTACGAGCAAACAAACAAGAGAACGAACTAAGCAGTGAGTTCCTAGCCTATTTGAGTCTCTACCCCGTGCCATGCAGTTTCCCGTAAGTCACATTGGGCTCCGCCCGCTAGGCTTCAGATTGGCCCTTCGGATTGCCCAGGGCTCGCCCTTGAATTTGTCCCACCCTGCGCCTCGCAAGTCCCTTGGTCACCACTTCGCGTCACTACCCACGCACCAAACTCACCTTCTACAGTACTTCGATTAACCCTACTACACCTACACTAGCAAGTAACAGAATATATTGCAAACAATAATCTATTCGGTGACATGCTGTTGCTGCAGGCTGATGCGATTGGGCGGCTGGTTCAGTGCAACACCTCGAGGCTCCATCACCCTTCCCATCTCCTTTCCTTTCTCTCCGTCCCATCCTTCGCTCTTTCGCCATCCACCCTCCTCCCGCTCTGTGCAGCAACGAGCAGCAGGCCTGACTGGCGTTAGACAGTGAGCGGCGTGAGGAAGGCGTGGCGAGGGGATGGGGAGGGGCTTCGTGCGTTGCAACGTCTGGCAATGTCTCAAGAATCCACCCACCCTACCCTCTTTCTCTCCCACTCCCCAGCAACGAGCAGCAGGGCTGGCTGCTCTGGACATCATGCAGACAGTGCGAAAGGCGTGGAGGGATTGGATGAAGAGCGGGCAGGTGGACAGAAGCAGCAGTGCGGAGGAGGTGGAGGAGGGGGTGGGGGTGGGGTGGAGGGACGTGTACGGCATGGGAGTGAGATGGCGCCAGATTGCCGAACCTAACGACCCCATCGTGTGGATCGACGGCCTCACGTGAGTTGCACGTGGGGCTCTTTGATTTGATGTGTTACCTGGTAACCACGACCCCATCGTGTGGATCGACGGCCTCACGTGAGTTGCACGTGGGGCTCTTTGATTTGATGTGTTACCTGGTAACCACGACCCCATCGTGTGGATCGACGGCCTCACGTGAGTTGCACGTGGGGCTCTTTGATTTGATGTGTTACCTGGTAACCACGACCCCATCGTGTGGATCGACGGCCTCACGTGAGTTGCACGTGGGGCTCTTTGATTTGATGTGTTACCTGGTAACCACGACCCCATCGTGTGGATCGACGGCCTCACGTGAGTTGCACGTGGGGCTCTGAATTGGTTACGTTGTAATCACAACTGTCTGGCACTGGTTTGAGCTATTCCATATCCACAACCACAACTGCTGTTACCATTCTCGGTCAGTCTCCTCCACCAGCTCTTCTTTCCACTCTGGGATGCCCGCTTGCTCAAATGCACAAGACATGGCACCCGCTCACTTTTTCTAGGTTCTCAAAAGTGGCATCCACTCACTCATTCTTTAATCTCTTCAAAATCAGTTCCAATGTTCAGCTCAGACGTCTACACTCGCTCTCGTAACTGGCTCGGATTTTCCTCCTTCCTTACTCCGACTCACTCTTTTTCCGTCCCTGCTTTGGCAGGCGGGAAGCATTCGAAACCGGGTTTGGTTCGGTCACGCCGATGGTGTCCGGGCAGAC
The DNA here is from genome assembly GCA_947471745.1 of Closterium sp. Naga37s-1. Classification (NCBI taxonomy): domain Eukaryota; kingdom Viridiplantae; phylum Streptophyta; class Zygnematophyceae; order Desmidiales; family Closteriaceae; genus Closterium; species Closterium sp. Naga37s-1. The sequence goes on from CANJKZ010001044.1 coordinate 69,079, forward strand.
TCGAAACATTCGCTACTCCATGAATGCTGACCGGTGAGATCCGTTATCACCTGACCAAATCATTTTCTTTAGGCGTTTAGCTCATGATGTGATGAGTGGTGTTATGGATCGAGGTCGGCTGTTCACCCTCCTTTCAATCTCGAATCCGTCTTATATCACCAGCAGTACGTTCAAGATCGTACGGCAGGCGATGCTACATCACGGCAAGGTGCATGAAGAGGTCTTCCTTTTAATTCCCTCACCGCCCTTCCTCTCAACCCACCCACCAGTGCGTTCAAGATCGTACGGCAGGAGATGCTGCATCACGGCAAGGTGTACGGCGAGCGCGACGAGGAGATCCCGCTCAGCCAAGCGGATCTGAAAAAGGTGTGTGGTGCTTGAGTGTGTTGGGGGGGAGGAGGGGGGGGGGGGTCGTGTGTGTGCATTGATTTGAGTCGAATCAAGATACGCAAGGTGTACGGCCAGCGGCGAGGAGATTCCCCTCAGTCAAGAGGCTCTGGAGAAGGTGAGTGCACGTATGTGTGTGAGGGGGGGGGATGTCGTGTGGGTGGGTGGGTGGGTAGGTGTAAGTTCTTTGCTGTGTTCTGAGATGTCTCAGGATAATCAAGGTGTACGGCCAGCGGCGACGAGATTCCGCTCAGTCAAGAGGCTCTCTCGAGAAGGTGAGTAGTTGTGCGCATCACATCACATGTGCCTTCCAACCACCGCATCTTTCGCAGTTCATGTTGAGTCAACTCAAAGCATACGTCTGCACCTGTTTCGTTTTTCCACCCTCTCCTCCCTCCTTTCATGTGACAAGATGCAAGCATCTCCTTAATGGCTGAAATTGGTTGAAATTGACTGAAATTGATTGAAATTGATTGAAATTGGTTGAAATCGGTTGAAATTGATTGAAATTGACTGAAATCGATCGAAATGGATCGAAATGGATCGGAATCGATCGATATCTATTGAAATTGACTGAAATTGTGTTGAAATCGATTGAAATTGACTGAAATCGATTGATGGCCATCAACCTATCAATCAGAATGACCCTTGACGTGACACATGTCTTCCATCCCCGTCCCTCCTGCCACGTCAGGTGGACCAGGCAACCAATTTTAACCAGCTGTGGGACGTCGTGCAGAAAGGATTCTTCGTCTTCACCCCGTGCAAGAGCACCGCCTTCCCTGAGTAAGCCCTGCCTTCCCCAAGTAAGCCCTGCCTTCCCCAAGTAAGCCCTGCCTTCTCCAAGTAAGCCCTGCCTTTCCCCAAGTAAGCCCTGCCTTTCCCCAAATCACACCTTCATGCCTCTCTCCCTCTGTCTCCTCCTTCTGTGTTGGGCTGACCCTCCTTCCCTCTCCTTCCTCTCACCTCTCTCCTCCTCCCACCCCCTCCCCCCTGGCCATTGCCCCAACAGCAAGGTGCTGAACGGCACTCGCCTCACAATCACCGCCACGTGAGTCATCATCAGGGCCCTCAGCCACATGCTTGCATGCACAGATGCACTAGCGTGCGCGCACCGTGCACCCACACTCACATGCAATGACGGCTCAAAAGGTGCTGAACGGCACTCGCCTCACAATCACCGCCACGTGAGTCATCATCAGGGCCCTCAGCCACATGCTTGCATGCACAGATGCACTAGCGTGCGCGCACCGTGCACCCACACTCACATGCAATGACGGCTCAAAAGGTGCTGAACGGCACTCGCCTCACAATCACCGCCACGTGAGTCATCATCAGGGCCCTCAGCCACATGCTTGCATGCACAGATGCACTAGCGTGCGCGCACCGTGCACCCACACTCACATGCAATGACGGCTCAAAAGGTGCTGAACGGCACTCGCCTCACAATCACCGCCACGTGAGTCAACATCAGGGCCCTCTGCCACATGCTTGCATGCACAGATGCACTAGCGTGCGCGCACCGTGCACCCACACTCACATGCAATGACGGCTCAAAAGGTGCTGAACGGCACTCGCCTCACAATCACCGCCACGTGAGTCATCATCAGGGCCCTCAGCCACATGCTTGCATGCACAGATGCACTAGCGTGCGCGCACCGTGCACCCACACTCACATGCAATGACGGCTCAAAAGGTGCTGAACGGCACTCGCCTCACAATCACCGCCACGTGAGTCATCATCAGGGCCCTCTGCCACATGCTTGCATGCACAGATGCACTAGCGTGCGCGCACCGTGCACCCACACTCACATGCAATGACGGCTCAAAAGGTGCTGAACGGCACTCGCCTCACAATCACCGCCACGTGAGTCATCAGTGCCTTCCAATACATGCACGCGCGCGCGCACACACATGCACACACACACACACATGCACACACACACACACACACACAACGCACACACACACACACACACACACACACACACACACACACACACACACACACACGCACACACATGCACGCACGCACGTCTGCGCGCGCGCACACACACAAACGCACGTGTGAGTGCGGCACGCGCACAAACACACACGGCACAGACACATATGCACGCACGTACGCACGAAACATTCTATCTATCTATCTATATATATGGGTTATATATATGCTCGCGGCTTGCTGCTTGCCGCTCGCTGCCTCACAAGTAGCAGCAATCAATGCCACCATGCGATGCAAGCACCACTCCAGTTCGCCTACCTCCCTTCTCTATCACAGCGATCCCGGGCATGAGTTAGCAATTCACATTACTCACAGTGATGCCGTGCTCACTCTCTCTCACTCTCCATCTCTTCCTTCCCAACCCCTCCCTTCCCCCCCCGATCCCCCTCCTTTTTCACAGCGACCCCGGGCAGGAGTTTGCGATTCGCACGCCGCTGACGCCCAGCCGGTGGCGAGACTTTGACATGGAAATGGCTGCAGCGTGGAAGGTGGGATGGTGCAGATGATGTGTGTGAGGTGCTATGGTGCTGATGGTGTGTGTGAGGTGCTATGGTGCTGATGGTGTGTGTGTGTGGGATGGAAGTTTCGTGTTTGGTAACAAGTGGACGCCCAGCCGGTGGAGATTGCTGCTGCACGGAAGGTGGGATGGTGGTGCTTGCATGGTGCATGCTGCATGGTGCATGCTGCATGGTGTGTGGTGTCATGCTTTGCAAGTTTGGCATTGAGCTGACGCCCAGCCGGTGGAGGCACTTTGACCTGGAAAGGGCTGCAGCGTGGAAGGCGGATGGCATGGCGCTGATGATGTGTGTATGGCGCTAAGGTGCCGATGGTGTATGGGTGTGGCATGGTAATATTGTGCGTGGCATTGAGCTGACGCCCAGCCGGTGGAGGGACTTTGACCTGGAGATGGCTGCTGCGTGGAAGGTGGGGTGGCATGGCATGGCATGGCATGGCATGGCGTGGCGTGTCATTTCATGACGTGTCATGGCCTTTCATTGCCAACAATACTCTCTTTTTCCCACCTCGATCTCCTATCTTAATCTCCCTTGTGCGCTGCAGGACATCTCACTAGCAATGGCGCACACGCCTCTCCGTGACTCGGACCCGCAGTCTCAACCTTTCACTGCCTGCAATCTCGTCTCTATCTCATCGAGGTCGTTTTTGAGGCGCCTCAAAAACGATCTCCGTGACTCGGACCCGCAGTCTCAACCTTTCACTGCCTGCAATCTCGTCTCTATCTCATCACCTCCCCTCCCCCCTCGTTTCCTCTCCGCCTCGCAGGACATTTCTCTAGCAGTGGCCCACACGTCTCTCCGTGACTCAGACCCTCAGGCCTACCGCAAGGCCATTCAAGACAATATCCTCAGAATGGCCTACTACTGGTGAGTATGACTCAGCTATAGCCACTTTCTGGTTTTTCTAGACTGCTCAAAATCTGTTTCAAGCCTATTGCAAGGCCATTCAAGTCAACATCCTCAGAATGGCCTACTACTGGTGAGCACACAGACATGGCTTAGTACTCATTAACTCACACCATGCAGGTCGCCTTGACTCGTCTTGTGGCGTGTTTTGAGTCGACTCAAAACACGGCTTACTACTGGTGAGCACACAGGCATGGCTTAGTACTCGTTGACTCACACCATGCAGGTCGCCTTGACTCGTCTTGTGTCGTGTTTTGAGTCGACTCAAAACACGGCTTACTACTGGTGAGCACACAGGCATGGCTTAGTACTCGTTGACTCACACCAAGCAGGTCGCCTTGACTCGTCTTGTGGCGCCTATGCTCAGTCATGCCAATCAGTGCATGGCTGGCTGGCCAGTGCCCATCTTCATACTAGGTAAACGCAAGTTCTGATTTTAAGCTGAAGATTTGTTCAAGCTGGCTCTCTAAGAAAACGTTCTAGCTCACAGGTAACCAGGCTCCTCCTTTTCATTCATTCCATGGGGTTTGTTCCGTCGTTCTAAGAACCATTCAAGTTGATGGAAAGAAGACCTCCGCAGCCCACCTGTCCGTTACTGACAGCACCTCACCAAGCAGATCGCCTTGACTCGTCTTGTGGCGCCTATGCTCAGCCATGCCAATCAGTGCATGGCTGGCTGGCCAGTGCCCATCATGGCATCATACTACTGGTCGGTCATATGACCTTCGAGGCGCCTCAAAAGAATCACGCTGTGGTTCAAAGTTGCGTACGCTGAAAGAGTGACATACGCTGAAATCTCTCACCATGTGCTCTCTAATGGTGGGTCAATTCGAACATCTGTGAATGGCCCTAACGCTGTGTGATGCTGCTTTGCTCCCCTGCCATACCTTGATCCACCCCAGGTACAACTTCATGCCATTGGCGCGCGGCACAGCAATGAACGGCTATGTCATGACGCTCGCCCTCCTGCTGGCCGTTGACCTTCGAGTCTCGCAGCCCATTGCTAGAGGCGTGCAGGTAAATAGACTCTCTTTATCAAGGCTGGGCTGATCAGTACCCTCGCCCTCCTGCTGGCCGTTGACCTTCAAGTCTAACAGCCCATTGCTAGAGGCGTGCAGGTAAATAGACTCTCTTTATCAAGGCTGTGCTGATCAGTACCCTCGCCCTCCTGCTGGCCGTTGACCTTCAAGTCTCGCAGCCCATTGCTAGAGGCGTGCAGGTCAGTATTCTCTCTTTGCCAAGGGTGTGCAGGTCAGTACCCTCTCTTATCAAGGGTGTGCAGATCAGTGCCCTCTCTTATCAAGGGTGTGCAGGTCAGTACCATCTCTTATCAAGGGTGTGCAGGTCAGCACCCTCTCTTATCAAGGGTGTGCAGGTCAGTACCCTCTCTTATCAAGGGTGTGCAGGTCAGTACCATCTCTTATCAAGGGTGTGCAGGTCAGTATCCTCTCTTATCAAGGGTGTGCAGGTCAGTACCCTCTCTTATCAAGGGTGTGCAGGTCAGCACCCTCTCTTATCAAGGGTGTGCAGGTCAGTACCCTCTCTTATCAAGGGTGTGCAGGTCAGTACCATCTCTTATCAAGGGTGTGCAGGTCAGTATCCTCTCTTATCAAGGGTGTGCAGGTCAGTACCCTCTCTTATCAAGGGTGTGCAGGTCAGTACCCTCTCTTATCAAGGGTGTGCAGGTCAGTACCATCTCTTATCAAGGGTGTGCAGGTCAGCACCCTCTCTTATCAAGGGTGTGCAGGTCAGTACCCTCTCTTATCAAGGGTGTGCAGGTCAGTACCCTCTCTTATCAAGGGTGTGCAGGTCAGTACCATCTCTTATCAAGGGTGTGCAGGTCAGTATCCTCTCTTATCAAGGGTGTGTAGGTCAGTACCCTCTCTTATCAAGGGTGTGCAGGTCAGTATCCTCTCTTATCAAGGGTGTGCAGGTCAGTACCCTCTCTTATCAAGGGTGTGCAGGTCAGCACCCTCTCTTATCAAGGGTGTGCAGGTCAGTATTCTCGCCCTCCTGCTCGCTGTTGACCTCCAAGTCTTGCAGCCGATTCCCAGGGGCGTGCAGGTCAGATCCCTCTCTCAATCAGAGGCAGTTAGTACCTTCTCGTCATCCGGGGTGTGCAAGTCAGTAACCTCACTTCTTGGGGGGTGTACCATCCATCCTCTCATAGTCCACTGTGCTGCGTGCAGGTGTCAGTAACCTCACTTCTGTCCTTTCCTTTCCATCCCGCTGCGTGCAGGTGTCAGTAACCGCACTTCTGTCCTTTCCTTTCCATCCCGCTGCGTGCAGGTGTCAGTAACCTCACTTCTGTCCTTTCCTTTCCATCCCGCTGCGTGCAGGTGTCAGTAACCGCACTTCTGTCCTTTCCTTTCCATCCCGCTGCGTGCAGGTGTCAGTAACCTCACTTCTGTCCTTTCCTTTCCATCCCGCTGCGTGCAGGTGTCAGTAACCGCACTTCTGTCCTTTCCTTTCCATCCCGCTGCGTGCAGGTGTCAGTAACCGCACTTCTGTCCTGTCCTTTCCATCCCGCTGCGTGCAGGTGTCAGTAACCTCACTTCTGTCCTTTCCTTTCCAACCCGCTGCGTGCAGGTGTCAGTAACCGCACTTCTGTCCTTTCCTTTCCATCCCGCTGCGTGCAGGTGTCAGTAACCTCACTTCTGTCCTTTCCTTTCCATCCCGCTGCGTGCAGGTGTCAGTAATCGCACTTCTGTCCTTTCCTTTCCATCCCGCTGCGTGCAGGTGTCAGTAACCTCACTTCTGTCCTTTCCTTTCCATCCCGCTGCGTGCAGGTGTCAGTAACCTCACTTCTGTCCTTTCCTTTCCATCCCGCTGCGTGCAGGTGTCAGTAACCGCACTTCTGTCCTTTCCTTTCCATCCCGCTGCGTGCAGGTGTCAGTAACCTCACTTCTGTCCTTTCCTTTCCATCCCGCTGCGTGCAGGTGTCAGTAACCTCACTTCTGTCCTGTCCTTTCCATCCCGCTGCGTGCAGGTGTCAGTAACCGCACTTCTGTCCTTTCCTTTCCATCCCGCTGCGTGCAGGTGTCAGTAACCTCACTTCTGTCCTTTCCTTTCCATCCCGCTGCGTGCAGGTGTCAGTAACCGCACTTCTGTCCTTTCCTTTCCATCCCGCTGCGTGCAGGTGTCAGTAACCTCACTTCTGTCCTTTCCTTTCCATCCCGCTGCGTGCAGGTGTCAGTAACCGCACTTCTGTCCTTTCCTTTCCATCCCGCTGCGTGCAGGTGTCAGTAACCGCACTTCTGTCCTGTCCTTTCCATCCCGCTGCGTGCAGGTGTCAGTAACCTCACTTCTGTCCTTTCCTTTCCATCCCGCTGCGTGCAGGTGTCAGTAACCGCACTTCTGTCCTTTCCTTTCCATCCCGCTGCGTGCAGGTGTCAGTAACCTCACTTCTGTCCTTTCCTTTCCATCTCGCTGCGTGCAGGTGTCAGTAACCTCACTTCTGTCCTTTCCTTTCCATCCCGCGGCGTGCAGGTGTCAGTAACCTCACTTCTGTCCTTTCCTTTCCATCCCGCTGCGTGCAGGTGTCAGTAACCTCACTTCTGTCCTTTCCTTTCCATCCCGCTGCGTGCAGGTGTCAGTAACCTCACTTCTGTCCTTTCCTTTCCATCCCGCTGCGTGCAGGTGTCAGTAACCTCACTTCTGTCCTGTCCTTTCCATCCCGCTGCGTGCAGGTGTCAGTAACCGCACTTCTGTCCTTTCCTTTCCATCCCGCTGCGTGCAGGTGTCAGTAACCTCACTTCTGTCCTTTCCTTTCCATCCCGCTGCGTGCAGGTGTCAGTAACCTCACTTCTGTCCTTTCCTTTCCATCCCGCTGCGTGCAGGTGTCAGTAACCTCACTTCTGTCCTTTCCTTTCCATCCCGCTGCGTGCAGGTGTCAGTAACCGCACTTCTGTCCTTTCCTTTCCATCCCGCTGCGTGCAGGTGTCAGTAACCTCACTTCTGTCCTTTCCTTTCCATCCCGCTGCGTGCAGGTGTCAGTAACCGCACTTCTGTCCTTTCCTTTCCATCCCGCTGCGTGCAGGTGTCAGTAACCTCACTTCTGTCCTTTCCTTTCCATCCCGCTGCGTGCAGGTGTCAGTAACCGCACTTCTGTCCTTTCCTTTCCATCTCGCTGCGTGCAGGTGTCAGTAACCTCACTTCTGTCCTTTCCTTTCCATCCCGCGGCGTGCAGGTGTCAGTAACCTCACTTCTGTCCTTTCCTTTCCATCCCGCTGCGTGCAGGTGTCAGTAACCTCACTTCTGTCCTTTCCTTTCCATCCCGCTGCGTGCAGGTGTCAGTAACCTCACTTCTGTCCTTTCCTTTCCATCCCGCTGCGTGCAGGTGTCAGTAACCTCACTTCTGTCCTGTCCTTTCCATCCCGCTGCGTGCAGGTGTCAGTAACCGCACTTCTGTCCTTTCCTTTCCATCCCGCTGCGTGCAGGTGTCAGTAACCTCACTTCTGTCCTTTCCTTTCCATCCCGCTGCGTGCAGGTGTCAGTAACCTCACTTCTGTCCTTTCCTTTCCATCCCGCTGCGTGCAGGTGTCAGTAACCTCACTTCTGTCCTTTCCTTTCCATCCCGCTGCGTGCAGGTGTCAGTAACCGCACTTCTGTCCTTTCCTTTCCATCCCGCTGCGTGCAGGTGTCAGTAACCTCACTTCTGTCCTTTCCTTTCCATCCCGCTGCGTGCAGGTGTCAGTAACCGCACTTCTGTCCTTTCCTTTCCATCCCGCTGCGTGCAGGTGTCAGTAACCTCACTTCTGTCCTTTCCTTTCCATCCCGCTGCGTGCAGGTGTCAGTAACCGCACTTCTGTCCTTTCCTTTCCATCCCGCTGCGTGCAGGTGTCAGTAACCTCACTTCTGTCCTTTCCTTTCCATCCCGCTGCGTGCAGGTGTCAGTAACCGCACTTCTGTCCTTTCCTTTCCATCCCGCTGCGTGCAGGTGTCAGTAACCGCACTTCTGTCCTTTCCTTTCCATCCCGCTGCGTGCAGGTGTCAGTAACCTCACTTCTGTCCTTTCCTTTCCATCCCGCTGCGTGCAGGTGTCAGTAACCGCACTTCTGTCCTTTCCTTTCCATCCCGCTGCGTGCAGGTGTCAGTAACCTCACTTCTGTCCTTTCCTTTCCATCTCGCTGCGTGCAGGTGTCAGTAACCTCACTTCTGTCCTTTCCTTTCCATCCCGCGGCGTGCAGGTGTCAGTAACCTCACTTCTGTCCTTTCCTTTCCATCCCGCTGCGTGCAGGTGTCAGTAACCGCACTTCTGTCCTTTCCTTTCCATCCCGCTGCGTGCAGGTGTCAGTAACCTCACTTCTGTCCTTTCCTTTCCATCCCGCTGCGTGCAGGTGTCAGTAACCTCACTTCTGTCCTTTCCTTTCCATCCCGCTGCGTGCAGGTGTCAGTAACCGCACTTCTGTCCTTTCCTTTCCATCCCGCTGCGTGCAGGTGTCAGTAACCTCACTTCTGTCCTTTCCTTTCCATCCCGCTGCGTGCAGGTGTCAGTAACCTCACTTCTGTCCTGTCCTTTCCATCCCGCTGCGTGCAGGTGTCAGTAACCGCACTTCTGTCCTTTCCTTTCCATCCCGCTGCGTGCAGGTGTCAGTAACCTCACTTCTGTCCTTTCCTTTCCATCCCGCTGCGTGCAGGTGTCAGTAACCGCACTTCTGTCCTTTCCTTTCCATCCCGCTCCGTGCAGGTGTCAGTAACCTCACTTCTGTCCTTTCCTTTCCATCCCGCTGCGTGCAGGTGTCAGTAACCGCACTTCTGTCCTTTCCTTTCCATCCCGCTGCGTGCAGGTGTCAGTAACCTCACTTCTGTCCTTTCCTTTCCATCCCGCTGCGTGCAGGTGTCAGTAACCTCACTTCTGTCCTTTCCTTTCCATCCCGCGGCGTGCAGGTGTCAGTAACCTCACTTCTGTCCTTTCCTTTCCATCCCGCTGCGTGCAGGTGTCAGTAACCTCACTTCTGTCCTTTCCTTTCCATCCCGCTGCGTGCAGGTGTCAGTAACCTCACTTCTGTCCTTTCCTTTCCATCCCGCTGCGTGCAGGTGTCAGTAACCTCACTTCTGTCCTGTCCTTTCCATCCCGCTGCGTGCAGGTGTCAGTAACCGCACTTCTGTCCTTTCCTTTCCATCCCGCTGCGTGCAGGTGTCAGTAACCTCACTTCTGTCCTTTCCTTTCCATCCCGCTGCGTGCAGGTGTCAGTAACCTCACTTCTGTCCTTTCCTTTCCATCCCGCTGCGTGCAGGTGTCAGTAACCTCACTTCTGTCCTTTCCTTTCCATCCCGCTGCGTGCAGGTGTCAGTAACCTCACTTCTGTCCTTTCCTTTCCATCCCGCTGCGTGCAGGTGTCAGTAACCTCACTTCTGTCCTTTCCTTTCCATCCCGCTGCGTGCAGGTGTCAGTAACCGCACTTCTGTCCTTTCCTTTCCATCCCGCTGCGTGCAGGTGTCAGTAACCTCACTTCTGTCCTTTCCTTTCCATCCCGCTGCGTGCAGGTGTCAGTAACCGCACTTCTGTCCTTTCCTTTCCATCCCGCTGCGTGCAGGTGTCAGTAACCTCACTTCTGTCCTTTCCTTTCCATCCCGCTGCGTGCAGGTGTCAGTAACCGCACTTCTGTCCTTTCCTTTCCATCCCGCTGCGTGCAGGTGTCAGTAACCTCACTTCTGTCCTTTCCTTTCCATCCCGCTGCGTGCAGGTGTCAGTAACCGCACTTCTGTCCTTTCCTTTCCATCCCGCTGCGTGCAGGTGTCAGTAACCGCACTTCTGTCCTTTCCTTTCCATCCCGCTGCGTGCAGGTGTCAGTAACCTCACTTCTGTCCTTTCCTTTCCATCCCGCTGCGTGCAGGTGTCAGTAACCTCACTTCTGTCCTGTCCTTTCCATCCCGCTGCGTGCAGGTGTCAGTAACCGCACTTCTGTCCTTTCCTTTCCATCCCGCTGCGTGCAGGTGTCAGTAACCTCACTTCTGTCCTTTCCTTTCCATCCCGCTGCGTGCAGGTGTCAGTAACCGCACTTCTGTCCTTTCCTTTCCATCCCGCTGCGTGCAGGTGTCAGTAACCTCACTTCTGTCCTTTCCTTTCCATCCCGCTGCGTGCAGGTGTCAGTAACCGCACTTCTGTCCTTTCCTTTCCATCCCGCTGCGTGCAGGTGTCAGTAACCTCACTTCTGTCCTTTCCTTTCCATCCCGCTGCGTGCAGGTGTCAGTAACTGCACTTCTGTCCTTTCCTTTCCATCCCGCTGCGTGCAGGTGTCAGTAACCGCACTTCTGTCCTGTCCTTTCCATCCCGCTGCGTGCAGGTGTCAGTAACCTCACTTCTGTCCTTTCCTTTCCAACCCGCTGCGTGCAGGTGTCAGTAACCGCACTTCTGTCCTTTCCTTTCCATCCCGCTGCGTGCAGGTGTCAGTAACCTCACTTCTGTCCTTTCCTTTCCATCCCGCTGCGTGCAGGTGTCAGTAATCGCACTTCTGTCCTTTCCTTTCCATCCCGCTGCGTGCAGGTGTCAGTAACCTCACTTCTGTCCTTTCCTTTCCATCCCGCTGCGTGCAGGTGTCAGTAACCTCACTTCTGTCCTTTCCTTTCCATCCCGCTGCGTGCAGGTGTCAGTAACCGCACTTCTGTCCTTTCCTTTCCATCCCGCTGCGTGCAGGTGTCAGTAACCTCACTTCTGTCCTTTCCTTTCCATCCCGCTGCGTGCAGGTGTCAGTAACCTCACTTCTGTCCTGTCCTTTCCATCCCGCTGCGTGCAGGTGTCAGTAACCGCACTTCTGTCCTTTCCTTTCCATCCCGCTGCGTGCAGGTGTCAGTAACCTCACTTCTGTCCTTTCCTTTCCATCCCGCTGCGTGCAGGTGTCAGTAACCGCACTTCTGTCCTTTCCTTTCCATCCCGCTGCGTGCAGGTGTCAGTAACCTCACTTCTGTCCTTTCCTTTCCATCCCGCTGCGTGCAGGTGTCAGTAACCGCACTTCTGTCCTTTCCTTTCCATCCCGCTGCGTGCAGGTGTCAGTAACCGCACTTCTGTCCTGTCCTTTCCATCCCGCTGCGTGCAGGTGTCAGTAACCTCACTTCTGTCCTTTCCTTTCCATCCCGCTGCGTGCAGGTGTCAGTAACCGCACTTCTGTCCTTTCCTTTCCATCCCGCTGCGTGCAGGTGTCAGTAACCTCACTTCTGTCCTTTCCTTTCCATCTCGCTGCGTGCAGGTGTCAGTAACCTCACTTCTGTCCTTTCCTTTCCATCCCGCGGCGTGCAGGTGTCAGTAACCTCACTTCTGTCCTTTCCTTTCCATCCCGCTGCGTGCAGGTGTCAGTAACCGCACTTCTGTCCTTTCCTTTCCATCCCGCTGCGTGCAGGTGTCAGTAACCTCACTTCTGTCCTTTCCTTTCCATCCCGCTGCGTGCAGGTGTCAGTAACCTCACTTCTGTCCTGTCCTTTCCATCCCGCTGCGTGCAGGTGTCAGTAACCGCACTTCTGTCCTTTCCTTTCCATCCCGCTGCGTGCAGGTGTCAGTAACCTCACTTCTGTCCTTTCCTTTCCATCCCGCTGCGTGCAGGTGTCAGTAACCGCACTTCTGTCCTTTCCTTTCCATCCCGCTGCGTGCAGGTGTCAGTAACCTCACTTCTGTCCTTTCCTTTCCATCCCGCTGCGTGCAGGTGTCAGTAACCGCACTTCTGTCCTTTCCTTTCCATCCCGCTGCGTGCAGGTGTCAGTAACCGCACTTCTGTCCTGTCCTTTCCATCCCGCTGCGTGCAGGTGTCAGTAACCTCACTTCTGTCCTTTCCTTTCCATCCCGCTGCGTGCAGGTGTCAGTAACCGCACTTCTGTCCTTTCCTTTCCATCCCGCTGCGTGCAGGTGTCAGTAACCTCACTTCTGTCCTGTCCTTTCCATCCCGCTGCGTGCAGGTGTCAGTAACCGCACTTCTGTCCTTTCCTTTCCATCCCGCTGCGTGCAGGTGTCAGTAACCTCACTTCTGTCCTGTCCTTTCCATCCCGCTGCGTGCAGGTGTCAGTAACCGCACTTCTGTCCTTTCCTTTCCATCCCGCTGCGTGCAGGTGTCAGTAACCTCACTTCTGTCCTTTCCTTTCCATCCCGCTGCGTGCAGGTGTCAGTAACCGCACTTCTGTCCTTTCCTTTCCATCCCGCTGCGTGCAGGTGTCAGTAACCTCACTTCTGTCCTTTCCTTTCCATCCCGCTGCGTGCAGGTGTCAGTAACCGCACTTCTGTCCTTTCCTTTCCATCCCGCTGCGTGCAGGTGTCAGTAACCTCACTTCTGTCCTTTCCTTTCCATCCCGCTGTGTGCAGGTGTCAGTAACCTCACTTCTGTCCTGTCCTTTCCATCCCGCTGCGTGCAGGTGTCAGTAACCTCACTTCTGTCCTTTCCTTTCCATCCCGCTGCGTGCAGGTGTCAGTAACCTCACTTCTGTCCTTTCCTTTCCATCCCGCTGCGTGCAGGTGTCAGTAACCGCACTTCTGTCCTTTCCTTTCCATCCCGCTGCGTGCAGGTGTCAGTAACCTCACTTCTGTCCTTTCCTTTCCATCCCGCTGCGTGCAGGTGTCAGTAACCTCACTTCTGTCCTGTCCTTTCCATCCCGCTGCGTGCAGGTGTCAGTAACCGCACTTCTGTCCTTTCCTTTCCATCCCGCTGCGTGCAGGTGTCAGTAACCTCACTTCTGTCCTTTCCTTTCCATCCCGCTGCGTGCAGGTGTCAGTAACCGCACTTCTGTCCTTTCCTTTCCATCCCGCTGCGTGCAGGTGTCAGTAACCTCACTTCTGTCCTTTCCTTTCCATCCCGCTGCGTGCAGGTGTCAGTAACCTCACTTCTGTCCTGTCCTTTCCATCCCGCTGCGTGCAGGTGTCAGTAACCGCACTTCTGTCCTTTCCTTTCCATCCCGCTGCGTGCAGGTGTCAGTAACCTCACTTCTGTCCTTTCCTTTCCATCCCGCTGCGTGCAGGTGTCAGTAACCTCACTTCTGTCCTTTCCTTTCCATCCCGCTGCGTGCAGGTGTCAGTAACCTCACTTCTGTCCTTTCCTTTCCATCCCGCTGCGTGCAGGTGTCAGTAACCGCACTTCTGTCCTTTCCTTTCCATCCCGCTGCGTGCAGGTGTCAGTAACCTCACTTCTGTCCTTTCCTTTCCATCCCGCTGCGTGCAGGTGTCAGTAACCGCACTTCTGTCCTTTCCTTTCCATCCCGCTGCGTGCAGGTGTCAGTAACCTCACTTCTGTCCTTTCCTTTCCATCCCGCTGCGTGCAGGTGTCAGTAACCGCACTTCTGTCCTGTCCTTTCCATCCCGCTGCGTGCAGGTGTCAGTAACCTCACTTCTGTCCTTTCCTTTCCAACCCGCTGCGTGCAGGTGTCAGTAACCGCACTTCTGTCCTTTCCTTTCCATCCCGCTGCGTGCAGGTGTCAGTAACCGCACTTCTGTCCTTTCCTTTCCATCCCGCTGCGTGCAGGTGTCAGTAACCTCACTTCTGTCCTTTCCTTTCCATCCCGCTGCGTGCAGGTGTCAGTAACCGCACTTCTGTCCTTTCCTTTCCATCCCGCTGCGTGCAGGTGTCAGTAACCTCACTTCTGTCCTTTCCTTTCCATCCCGCTGCGTGCAGGTGTCAGTAACCTCACTTCTGTCCTGTCCTTTCCATCCCGCTGCGTGCAGGTGTCAGTAACCTCACTTCTGTCCTTTCCTTTCCATCCCGCTGCGTGCAGGTGTCAGTAACCGCACTTCTGTCCTTTCCTTTCCATCCCGCTGCGTGCAGGTGTCAGTAACCTCACTTCTGTCCTGTCCTTTCCATCCCGCTGCGTGCAGGTGTCAGTAACCTCACTTCTGTCCTGTCCTTTCCATCCCGCTGCGTGCAGGTGTCAGTAACCGCACTTCTGTCCTTTCCTTTCCATCCCGCTGCGTGCAGGTGTCAGTAACCTCACTTCTGTCCTTTCCTTTCCATCCCGCTGCGTGCAGGTGTCAGTAACCGCACTTCTGTCCTTTCCTTTCCATCCCGCTGCGTGCAGGTGTCAGTAACCTCACTTCTGTCCTTTCCTTTCCATCCCGCTGCGTGCAGGTGTCAGTAACCGCACTTCTGTCCTTTCCTTTCCATCCCGCTGCGTGCAGGTGTCAGTAACCTCACTTCTGTCCTTTCCTTTCCATCCCGCTGCGTGCAGGTGTCAGTAACCGCACTTCTGTCCTTTCCTTTCCATCCCGCTGCGTGCAGGTGTCAGTAACCGCACTTCTGTCCTGTCCTTTCCATCCCGCTGCGTGCAGGTGTCAGTAACCTCACTTCTGTCCTTTCCTTTCCAACCCGCTGCGTGCAGGTGTCAGTAACCGCACTTCTGTCCTTTCCTTTCCATCCCGCTGCGTGCAGGTGTCAGTAACCTCACTTCTGTCCTTTCCTTTCCATCCCGCTGCGTGCAGGTGTCAGTAATCGCACTTCTGTCCTTTCCTTTCCATCCCGCTGCGTGCAGGTGTCAGTAACCTCACTTCTGTCCTTTCCTTTCCATCCCGCTGCGTGCAGGTGTCAGTAACCTCACTTCTGTCCTTTCCTTTCCATCCCGCTGCGTGCAGGTGTCAGTAACCGCACTTCTGTCCTTTCCTTTCCATCCCGCTGCGTGCAGGTGTCAGTAACCTCACTTCTGTCCTTTCCTTTCCATCCCGCTGCGTGCAGGTGTCAGTAACCTCACTTCTGTCCTGTCCTTTCCATCCCGCTGCGTGCAGGTGTCAGTAACCGCACTTCTGTCCTTTCCTTTCCATCCCGCTGCGTGCAGGTGTCAGTAACCTCACTTCTGTCCTTTCCTTTCCATCCCGCTGCGTGCAGGTGTCAGTAACCGCACTTCTGTCCTTTCCTTTCCATCCCGCTGCGTGCAGGTGTCAGTAACCTCACTTCTGTCCTTTCCTTTCCATCCCGCTGCGTGCAGGTGTCAGTAACCGCACTTCTGTCCTTTCCTTTCCATCCCGCTGCGTGCAGGTGTCAGTAACCGCACTTCTGTCCTGTCCTTTCCATCCCGCTGCGTGCAGGTGTCAGTAACCTCACTTCTGTCCTTTCCTTTCCATCCCGCTGCGTGCAGGTGTCAGTAACCGCACTTCTGTCCTTTCCTTTCCATCCCGCTGCGTGCAGGTGTCAGTAACCTCACTTCTGTCCTTTCCTTTCCATCTCGCTGCGTGCAGGTGTCAGTAACCTCACTTCTGTCCTTTCCTTTCCATCCCGCGGCGTGCAGGTGTCAGTAACCTCACTTCTGTCCTTTCCTTTCCATCCCGCTGCGTGCAGGTGTCAGTAACCTCACTTCTGTCCTTTCCTTTCCATCCCGCTGCGTGCAGGTGTCAGTAACCTCACTTCTGTCCTTTCCTTTCCATCCCGCTGCGTGCAGGTGTCAGTAACCTCACTTCTGTCCTGTCCTTTCCATCCCGCTGCGTGCAGGTGTCAGTAACCGCACTTCTGTCCTTTCCTTTCCATCCCGCTGCGTGCAGGTGTCAGTAACCTCACTTCTGTCCTTTCCTTTCCATCCCGCTGCGTGCAGGTGTCAGTAACCTCACTTCTGTCCTTTCCTTTCCATCCCGCTGCGTGCAGGTGTCAGTAACCTCACTTCTGTCCTTTCCTTTCCATCCCGCTGCGTGCAGGTGTCAGTAACCGCACTTCTGTCCTTTCCTTTCCATCCCGCTGCGTGCAGGTGTCAGTAACCTCACTTCTGTCCTTTCCTTTCCATCCCGCTGCGTGCAGGTGTCAGTAACCGCACTTCTGTCCTTTCCTTTCCATCCCGCTGCGTGCAGGTGTCAGTAACCTCACTTCTGTCCTTTCCTTTCCATCCCGCTGCGTGCAGGTGTCAGTAACCGCACTTCTGTCCTTTCCTTTCCATCCCGCTGCGTGCAGGTGTCAGTAACCTCACTTCTGTCCTTTCCTTTCCATCCCGCTGCGTGCAGGTGTCAGTAACCGCACTTCTGTCCTTTCCTTTCCATCCCGCTGCGTGCAGGTGTCAGTAACCGCACTTCTGTCCTTTCCTTTCCATCCCGCTGCGTGCAGGTGTCAGTAACCTCACTTCTGTCCTTTCCTTTCCATCCCGCTGCGTGCAGGTGTCAGTAACCGCACTTCT
Source organism: Closterium sp. Naga37s-1 (assembly GCA_947471745.1). Classification (NCBI taxonomy): domain Eukaryota; kingdom Viridiplantae; phylum Streptophyta; class Zygnematophyceae; order Desmidiales; family Closteriaceae; genus Closterium; species Closterium sp. Naga37s-1. Next base: position 85,948 of record CANJKZ010001044.1, read on the forward strand.
GTCCTTTCCTTTCCATCCCGCTGCGTGCAGGTGTCAGTAACCTCACTTCTGTCCTTTCCTTTCCATCTCGCTGCGTGCAGGTGTCAGTAACCTCACTTCTGTCCTTTCCTTTCCATCCCGCGGCGTGCAGGTGTCAGTAACCTCACTTCTGTCCTTTCCTTTCCATCCCGCTGCGTGCAGGTGTCAGTAACCGCACTTCTGTCCTTTCCTTTCCATCCCGCTGCGTGCAGGTGTCAGTAACCTCACTTCTGTCCTTTCCTTTCCATCCCGCTGCGTGCAGGTGTCAGTAACCTCACTTCTGTCCTTTCCTTTCCATCCCGCTGCGTGCAGGTGTCAGTAACCGCACTTCTGTCCTTTCCTTTCCATCCCGCTGCGTGCAGGTGTCAGTAACCTCACTTCTGTCCTTTCCTTTCCATCCCGCTGCGTGCAGGTGTCAGTAACCTCACTTCTGTCCTGTCCTTTCCATCCCGCTGCGTGCAGGTGTCAGTAACCGCACTTCTGTCCTTTCCTTTCCATCCCGCTGCGTGCAGGTGTCAGTAACCTCACTTCTGTCCTTTCCTTTCCATCCCGCTGCGTGCAGGTGTCAGTAACCGCACTTCTGTCCTTTCCTTTCCATCCCGCTCCGTGCAGGTGTCAGTAACCTCACTTCTGTCCTTTCCTTTCCATCCCGCTGCGTGCAGGTGTCAGTAACCGCACTTCTGTCCTTTCCTTTCCATCCCGCTGCGTGCAGGTGTCAGTAACCTCACTTCTGTCCTTTCCTTTCCATCCCGCTGCGTGCAGGTGTCAGTAACCTCACTTCTGTCCTTTCCTTTCCATCCCGCGGCGTGCAGGTGTCAGTAACCTCACTTCTGTCCTTTCCTTTCCATCCCGCTGCGTGCAGGTGTCAGTAACCTCACTTCTGTCCTTTCCTTTCCATCCCGCTGCGTGCAGGTGTCAGTAACCTCACTTCTGTCCTTTCCTTTCCATCCCGCTGCGTGCAGGTGTCAGTAACCTCACTTCTGTCCTGTCCTTTCCATCCCGCTGCGTGCAGGTGTCAGTAACCGCACTTCTGTCCTTTCCTTTCCATCCCGCTGCGTGCAGGTGTCAGTAACCTCACTTCTGTCCTTTCCTTTCCATCCCGCTGCGTGCAGGTGTCAGTAACCTCACTTCTGTCCTTTCCTTTCCATCCCGCTGCGTGCAGGTGTCAGTAACCTCACTTCTGTCCTTTCCTTTCCATCCCGCTGCGTGCAGGTGTCAGTAACCTCACTTCTGTCCTTTCCTTTCCATCCCGCTGCGTGCAGGTGTCAGTAACCTCACTTCTGTCCTTTCCTTTCCATCCCGCTGCGTGCAGGTGTCAGTAACCGCACTTCTGTCCTTTCCTTTCCATCCCGCTGCGTGCAGGTGTCAGTAACCTCACTTCTGTCCTTTCCTTTCCATCCCGCTGCGTGCAGGTGTCAGTAACCGCACTTCTGTCCTTTCCTTTCCATCCCGCTGCGTGCAGGTGTCAGTAACCTCACTTCTGTCCTTTCCTTTCCATCCCGCTGCGTGCAGGTGTCAGTAACCGCACTTCTGTCCTTTCCTTTCCATCCCGCTGCGTGCAGGTGTCAGTAACCTCACTTCTGTCCTTTCCTTTCCATCCCGCTGCGTGCAGGTGTCAGTAACCGCACTTCTGTCCTTTCCTTTCCATCCCGCTGCGTGCAGGTGTCAGTAACCGCACTTCTGTCCTTTCCTTTCCATCCCGCTGCGTGCAGGTGTCAGTAACCTCACTTCTGTCCTTTCCTTTCCATCCCGCTGCGTGCAGGTGTCAGTAACCTCACTTCTGTCCTGTCCTTTCCATCCCGCTGCGTGCAGGTGTCAGTAACCGCACTTCTGTCCTTTCCTTTCCATCCCGCTGCGTGCAGGTGTCAGTAACCTCACTTCTGTCCTTTCCTTTCCATCCCGCTGCGTGCAGGTGTCAGTAACCGCACTTCTGTCCTTTCCTTTCCATCCCGCTGCGTGCAGGTGTCAGTAACCTCACTTCTGTCCTTTCCTTTCCATCCCGCTGCGTGCAGGTGTCAGTAACCGCACTTCTGTCCTTTCCTTTCCATCCCGCTGCGTGCAGGTGTCAGTAACCTCACTTCTGTCCTTTCCTTTCCATCCCGCTGCGTGCAGGTGTCAGTAACTGCACTTCTGTCCTTTCCTTTCCATCCCGCTGCGTGCAGGTGTCAGTAACCGCACTTCTGTCCTGTCCTTTCCATCCCGCTGCGTGCAGGTGTCAGTAACCTCACTTCTGTCCTTTCCTTTCCAACCCGCTGCGTGCAGGTGTCAGTAACCGCACTTCTGTCCTTTCCTTTCCATCCCGCTGCGTGCAGGTGTCAGTAACCTCACTTCTGTCCTTTCCTTTCCATCCCGCTGCGTGCAGGTGTCAGTAATCGCACTTCTGTCCTTTCCTTTCCATCCCGCTGCGTGCAGGTGTCAGTAACCTCACTTCTGTCCTTTCCTTTCCATCCCGCTGCGTGCAGGTGTCAGTAACCGCACTTCTGTCCTTTCCTTTCCATCCCGCTGCGTGCAGGTGTCAGTAACCGCACTTCTGTCCTTTCCTTTCCATCCCGCTGCGTGCAGGTGTCAGTAACCTCACTTCTGTCCTTTCCTTTCCATCCCGCTGCGTGCAGGTGTCAGTAACCTCACTTCTGTCCTGTCCTTTCCATCCCGCTGCGTGCAGGTGTCAGTAACCGCACTTCTGTCCTTTCCTTTCCATCCCGCTGCGTGCAGGTGTCAGTAACCTCACTTCTGTCCTTTCCTTTCCATCCCGCTGCGTGCAGGTGTCAGTAACCGCACTTCTGTCCTTTCCTTTCCATCCCGCTGCGTGCAGGTGTCAGTAACCTCACTTCTGTCCTTTCCTTTCCATCCCGCTGCGTGCAGGTGTCAGTAACCGCACTTCTGTCCTTTCCTTTCCATCCCGCTGCGTGCAGGTGTCAGTAACCTCACTTCTGTCCTTTCCTTTCCATCCCGCTGCGTGCAGGTGTCAGTAACTGCACTTCTGTCCTTTCCTTTCCATCCCGCTGCGTGCAGGTGTCAGTAACCGCACTTCTGTCCTGTCCTTTCCATCCCGCTGCGTGCAGGTGTCAGTAACCTCACTTCTGTCCTTTCCTTTCCAACCCGCTGCGTGCAGGTGTCAGTAACCGCACTTCTGTCCTTTCCTTTCCATCCCGCTGCGTGCAGGTGTCAGTAACCTCACTTCTGTCCTTTCCTTTCCATCCCGCTGCGTGCAGGTGTCAGTAATCGCACTTCTGTCCTTTCCTTTCCATCCCGCTGCGTGCAGGTGTCAGTAACCTCACTTCTGTCCTTTCCTTTCCATCCCGCTGCGTGCAGGTGTCAGTAACCTCACTTCTGTCCTTTCCTTTCCATCCCGCTGCGTGCAGGTGTCAGTAACCGCACTTCTGTCCTTTCCTTTCCATCCCGCTGCGTGCAGGTGTCAGTAACCTCACTTCTGTCCTTTCCTTTCCATCCCGCTGCGTGCAGGTGTCAGTAACCTCACTTCTGTCCTGTCCTTTCCATCCCGCTGCGTGCAGGTGTCAGTAACCGCACTTCTGTCCTTTCCTTTCCATCCCGCTGCGTGCAGGTGTCAGTAACCTCACTTCTGTCCTTTCCTTTCCATCCCGCTGCGTGCAGGTGTCAGTAACCGCACTTCTGTCCTTTCCTTTCCATCCCGCTGCGTGCAGGTGTCAGTAACCTCACTTCTGTCCTTTCCTTTCCATCCCGCTGCGTGCAGGTGTCAGTAACCGCACTTCTGTCCTTTCCTTTCCATCCCGCTGCGTGCAGGTGTCAGTAACCGCACTTCTGTCCTGTCCTTTCCATCCCGCTGCGTGCAGGTGTCAGTAACCTCACTTCTGTCCTTTCCTTTCCATCCCGCTGCGTGCAGGTGTCAGTAACCGCACTTCTGTCCTTTCCTTTCCATCCCGCTGCGTGCAGGTGTCAGTAACCTCACTTCTGTCCTTTCCTTTCCATCTCGCTGCGTGCAGGTGTCAGTAACCTCACTTCTGTCCTTTCCTTTCCATCCCGCGGCGTGCAGGTGTCAGTAACCTCACTTCTGTCCTTTCCTTTCCATCCCGCTGCGTGCAGGTGTCAGTAACCGCACTTCTGTCCTTTCCTTTCCATCCCGCTGCGTGCAGGTGTCAGTAACCTCACTTCTGTCCTTTCCTTTCCATCCCGCTGCGTGCAGGTGTCAGTAACCTCACTTCTGTCCTGTCCTTTCCATCCCGCTGCGTGCAGGTGTCAGTAACCGCACTTCTGTCCTTTCCTTTCCATCCCGCTGCGTGCAGGTGTCAGTAACCTCACTTCTGTCCTTTCCTTTCCATCCCGCTGCGTGCAGGTGTCAGTAACCGCACTTCTGTCCTTTCCTTTCCATCCCGCTGCGTGCAGGTGTCAGTAACCTCACTTCTGTCCTTTCCTTTCCATCCCGCTGCGTGCAGGTGTCAGTAACCGCACTTCTGTCCTTTCCTTTCCATCCCGCTGCGTGCAGGTGTCAGTAACCGCACTTCTGTCCTGTCCTTTCCATCCCGCTGCGTGCAGGTGTCAGTAACCTCACTTCTGTCCTTTCCTTTCCATCCCGCTGCGTGCAGGTGTCAGTAACCGCACTTCTGTCCTTTCCTTTCCATCCCGCTGCGTGCAGGTGTCAGTAACCTCACTTCTGTCCTGTCCTTTCCATCCCGCTGCGTGCAGGTGTCAGTAACCGCACTTCTGTCCTTTCCTTTCCATCCCGCTGCGTGCAGGTGTCAGTAACCTCACTTCTGTCCTGTCCTTTCCATCCTGCTGCGTGCAGGTGTCAGTAACCGCACTTCTGTCCTTTCCTTTCCATCCCGCTGCGTGCAGGTGTCAGTAACCTCACTTCTGTCCTTTCCTTTCCATCCCGCTGCGTGCAGGTGTCAGTAACCGCACTTCTGTCCTTTCCTTTCCATCCCGCTGCGTGCAGGTGTCAGTAACCTCACTTCTGTCCTTTCCTTTCCATCCCGCTGCGTGCAGGTGTCAGTAACCGCACTTCTGTCCTTTCCTTTCCATCCCGCTGCGTGCAGGTGTCAGTAACCTCACTTCTGTCCTTTCCTTTCCATCCCGCTGTGTGCAGGTGTCAGTAACCTCACTTCTGTCCTGTCCTTTCCATCCCGCTGCGTGCAGGTGTCAGTAACCTCACTTCTGTCCTTTCCTTTCCATCCCGCTGCGTGCAGGTGTCAGTAACCTCACTTCTGTCCTTTCCTTTCCATCCCGCTGCGTGCAGGTGTCAGTAACCGCACTTCTGTCCTTTCCTTTCCATCCCGCTGCGTGCAGGTGTCAGTAACCTCACTTCTGTCCTTTCCTTTCCATCCCGCTGCGTGCAGGTGTCAGTAACCTCACTTCTGTCCTGTCCTTTCCATCCCGCTGCGTGCAGGTGTCAGTAACCGCACTTCTGTCCTTTCCTTTCCATCCCGCTGCGTGCAGGTGTCAGTAACCTCACTTCTGTCCTTTCCTTTCCATCCCGCTGCGTGCAGGTGTCAGTAACCGCACTTCTGTCCTTTCCTTTCCATCCCGCTGCGTGCAGGTGTCAGTAACCTCACTTCTGTCCTTTCCTTTCCATCCCGCTGCGTGCAGGTGTCAGTAACCTCACTTCTGTCCTGTCCTTTCCATCCCGCTGCGTGCAGGTGTCAGTAACCGCACTTCTGTCCTTTCCTTTCCATCCCGCTGCGTGCAGGTGTCAGTAACCTCACTTCTGTCCTTTCCTTTCCATCCCGCTGCGTGCAGGTGTCAGTAACCTCACTTCTGTCCTTTCCTTTCCATCCCGCTGCGTGCAGGTGTCAGTAACCTCACTTCTGTCCTTTCCTTTCCATCCCGCTGCGTGCAGGTGTCAGTAACCGCACTTCTGTCCTTTCCTTTCCATCCCGCTGCGTGCAGGTGTCAGTAACCTCACTTCTGTCCTTTCCTTTCCATCCCGCTGCGTGCAGGTGTCAGTAACCGCACTTCTGTCCTTTCCTTTCCATCCCGCTGCGTGCAGGTGTCAGTAACCTCACTTCTGTCCTTTCCTTTCCATCCCGCTGCGTGCAGGTGTCAGTAACCGCACTTCTGTCCTTTCCTTTCCATCCCGCTGCGTGCAGGTGTCAGTAACCTCACTTCTGTCCTTTCCTTTCCATCCCGCTGCGTGCAGGTGTCAGTAACCGCACTTCTGTCCTTTCCTTTCCATCCCGCTGCGTGCAGGTGTCAGTAACCGCACTTCTGTCCTTTCCTTTCCATCCCGCTGCGTGCAGGTGTCAGTAACCTCACTTCTGTCCTTTCCTTTCCATCCCGCTGCGTGCAGGTGTCAGTAACCGCACTTCTGTCCTTTCCTTTCCATCCCGCTGCGTGCAGGTGTCAGTAACCTCACTTCTGTCCTTTCCTTTCCATCCCGCTGCGTGCAGGTGTCAGTAACCTCACTTCTGTCCTGTCCTTTCCATCCCGCTGCGTGCAGGTGTCAGTAACCTCACTTCTGTCCTTTCCTTTCCATCCCGCTGCGTGCAGGTGTCAGTAACCGCACTTCTGTCCTTTCCTTTCCATCCCGCTGCGTGCAGGTGTCAGTAACCACCTCACTTCTGTCCTGTCCTTTCCATCCCGCTGCGTGCAGGTGCTTACTTCCGGTAACCTCACTTCTGTCCTGTCCTTTCCATCCCGCTGCGTGCAGGTGTCAGTAACCGCACTTCTGTCCTTTCCTTTCCATCCCGCTGCGTGCAGGTGTCAGTAACCTCACTTCTGTCCTTTCCTTTCCATCCCGCTGCGTGCAGGTGTCAGTAACCGCACTTCTGTCCTTTCCTTTCCATCCCGCTGCGTGCAGGTGTCAGTAACCTCACTTCTGTCCTTTCCTTTCCATCCCGCTGCGTGCAGGTGTCAGTAACCGCACTTCTGTCCTTTCCTTTCCATCCCGCTGCGTGCAGGTGTCAGTAACCTCACTTCTGTCCTTTCCTTTCCATCCCGCTGCGTGCAGGTGTCAGTAACCTCACTTCTGTCCTGTCCTTTCCATCCCGCTGCGTGCAGGTGTCAGTAACCTCACTTCTGTCCTTTCCTTTCCATCCCGCTGCGTGCAGGTGTCAGTAACCGCACTTCTGTCCTTTCCTTTCCATCCCGCTGCGTGCAGGTGTCAGTAACCTCACTTCTGTCCTGTCCTTTCCATCCCGCTGCGTGCAGGTGTCAGTAACCTCACTTCTGTCCTTTCCTTTCCATCCCGCTGCGTGCAGGTGTCAGTAACCGCACTTCTGTCCTTTCCTTTCCATCCCGCTGCGTGCAGGTGTCAGTAACCTCACTTCTGTCCTTTCCTTTCCATCCCGCTGCGTGCAGGTGTCAGTAACCTCACTTCTGTCCTGTCCTTTCCATCCCGCTGCGTGCAGGTGTCAGTAACCTCACTTCTGTCCTTTCCTTTCCATCCCGCTGCGTGCAGGTGTCAGTAACCGCACTTCTGTCCTTTCCTTTCCATCCCGCTGCGTGCAGGTGTCAGTAACCTCACTTCTGTCCTGTCCTTTCCATCCCGCTGCGTGCAGGTGTCAGTAACCTCACTTCTGTCCTGTCCTTTCCATCCCGCTGCGTGCAGGTGTCAGTAACCTCACTTCTGTCCTGTCCTTTCCATCCCGCTGCGTGCAGGTGTCAGTAACCGCACTTCTGTCCTTTCCTTTCCATCCCGCTGCGTGCAGGTGTCAGTAACCTCACTTCTGTCCTGTCCTTTCCATCCCGCTGCGTGCAGGTGTCAGTAACCTCACTTCTGTCCTGTCCTTTCCATCCCGCTGCGTGCAGGTGTCAGTAACCTCACTTCTGTCCTGTCCTTTCCATCCCGCTGCGTGCAGGTGTCAGTAACCGCACTTCTGTCCTTTCCTTTCCATCCCGCTGCGTGCAGGTGTCAGTAACCTCACTTCTGTCCTTTCCTTTCCATCCCGCTGCGTGCAGGTGTCAGTAACCGCACTTCTGTCCTTTCCTTTCCATCCCGCTGCGTGCAGGTGTCAGTAACCTCACTTCTGTCCTTTCCTTTCCATCCCGCTGCGTGCAGGTGTCAGTAACCTCACTTCTGTCCTTTCCTTTCCATCCCGCTGCGTGCAGGTGTCAGTAACCTCACTTCTGTCCTGTCCTTTCCATCCCGCTGCGTGCAGGTGGACTGGGAGTCCATCCTCTCATAGTCCACTGTGCTGCGTGCAGGTGGACTGGGAGTCCATCCTCTCATAGTCCACTGTGCTGCGTGCAGGTGGACTGGGAGTCCATCCTCTCATAGTCCACTGTGCTGCGTGCAGGTGGACTGGGAGTCCATCCTCTGCCCCTCATCCGACATCTTCATCGCCAGCGTCTCCTCCTGGCTCTACCCATCGCTCGCGGCGGCTACCTGTGCCTCTCACCTCCTTGCCACCCATCCTCTCATGCCCCTTGGTGCCGTGTGCAGGTGGACTGGGAGTCCATCCTCTGCCCCTCAGCCGATATTTTCATTAGCAGCGTCTCCTCCTGGCTCTACCATCGTGCCGGCTGCCAGTGCCTCTCACTCATGTCCTTACCACCCATCCTCTCATGCCCCTTGGTGCCGTGTGCAGGTGGACTGGGAGTCCATCCTCTGCCCCTCTTCCGACATCTTCATCAGCAGCGTCTCATCATGGCTCTACCCATCGCTGGTGCCGTCTCCAGATGCTGCCAGCATTCCCAGCGTGCGAGAGCACTTCCCTACCATCGGCGACGTTATCGAGGCGCTCAGTGATGCATTCACCGAGTGATGCAGCCTGGCCCTCTAAAGATCGTATGCCTTGGTTTCCTCCTGGCTCTACTCCTCATCGCTGGTGGAAACTCCAGGTGCTGCCAGCATTCCCAGCGTGCGGGAGCACTTCCCCACCATTGGCGATGTTATGGAGGCGCTTAGCAGTGCGTTCACGGAGTGATGTAATGTACCGGTAACGTTCGAGCCAACTCAAGGGGCATTCCCAGCATGCGAGAGCACTTCCCCACTATTGGCGATGTCATTGAGGCACTCAGTAGCGCATTCACCGAGTAATGTATTGTACGGTAAAGTTTGATTTAACACAAGAACCGTCTCCAGCATGCGAGAGCACTTCCCCACCATCAGGGATGTTATCGAGGCGCTCAGTAGTGCATACACTGAGTGATACAGTCTATTATTTGATGCACAAAGCATTCCCAGCAGGGCCCAAAATTGGTTTAGGCCTACCCTTACAAATCAGGGTTCCAGCCCCTCCTTAGCCCGACCCCTAGGGTAAAAATTTTCGTACCCTGTTTGCAGCAGGGTAAATCAACCTATAGCCTGATTTGAGCAGGGTAGTTTTAGGCTAAGCCTGTTTCGGCTACTATTTTGTGAGCTAAGTTTTCTATACTAACATAATAAAGCAGCACTCACAACAGGGTCTGACAGGGCGAATCTCGTGTAAGGGCGAATCTGCTCTTGTGTCAGGGTAATTCCGCTGTGATTGGGCAATTTTTCTGCTCTCTGACGGCGCAAAACTGTGATTGGGCGAATTCGCTGTGCTCTGACAGCACGAAACTACCGTGCCAGGGCGAATTTGCTATCAGGGCTTTTTGGGATGATATACCTCAGCGGACAAAAAACGCCGCCCAATTTCGCGGTTCAGAAGGGACAACGGCCCCCCTCGGGATTGACGAGCTCGCGACGACATCCGAGCTCCAAACTGGGCCCAAATGGCGTCCCAGGGGCCTCGGGAGCCCTCGGTAATGTCGACAATCCGACGACATAGGTTTGCGCTGGGAGATTCCTGAGAAGTAAATCTCAGCGGACAAAATAGGAAAGCTCGCCACGTCAAGCCGCGACGGCCGCCACGCGGACCAATAGGGGGGATCCAGACCGTCCCCACCGTGTACTAGGCTGCCACGACGTGGCCGTCGTGGCCACGCGTCGCTCCAGCGGTGATTTTCCCAAAGCGGGAAAACGTTCACACCTTTGAAAATGTCAGAGCGCGATCCACGCGACAAAAATCGGACCGTCCAGGATGTAACTGTTCTGTGGCATCGCGAGTTGCACGCGATGTCGGTGTCGACCAATTCATCCAAAGGCCCACAACCAAGCCACGCGGCACAATCTCAACACAGTCTAGGTTCAATGAACCTAAAGAAACAATCAAGCGCGCCGATTGTAAGTCGGCGCCGATCTTCGGGCGCCCACGCTAGGACTGCCACGGTGGGCTTCAATAAATCCGGGACCCTGGGAGATTCGAGTCGGCATGCTGTAATTTCGGTACTGAGAGGCCAATGTCGGCCCCAAGCCACGTAACACACGCCCATTCCACCGTGGAAAGGGTCTGGCTTACGCCCCTTCGGTGCAGCGCGAAGTAACATTAGCCATGCTTGGCACGTGGCACTTCGGGCAGAGCGCCGCCTATGCGAGAACACATGCACGGCGGCAGTAGCATAGGGGTGTGCGTGAAGCGCGGCAGCATCGGAGTCGCTCAGGACCATACCCGTCCGTGACCGTGCGGGCCTGCTCATTCCCATGTCCGTTCCTGCGTTTCTTCCTGCTCTCTCGTGCAGTTAGAATTTTCAGCTGCCAGTCTGTCATCGCGCCTGTAGGTTACTCGGTTGCCGACTTGGTCAGTAGTAGTCGACGTCGACGTCTGCTGTTTTAGCGAAACATCGGTGCAAGTCGGCGACACATGGCCAGAGGTCGCCCTAGAGCCCAACAACCGCAACCCATTCCACCCCCCGCCGACTCTGTAGACGCCGACATCAAAGCGGAGCTGGAACGGCTCGAGGTCGAAGCCGAGTTAGACTCACTCGACCGAGAATTCGAAGAAGACCGCCGCGCAACTCTCCGGGCGTTCACCACACCCGTGACTCAGTACCGTCTTTGGTTTACCAACCCCCGCAATCTCGAGGTCGAACACGAGTTAGACGTTATTGAACGTTATCTAGAGGAAGACCGCCGCGCTACTCTTCGGTCGTACACCGCACCCGTGAATCAGTACCGTCTCTGGTTTACCGACCTCTGCATCGCACACGGACGACGGTAGAGCAACATAAGTGCTGCCACATGGCCGACGTCGACATGACTGACGCTAGACCATCCACCGACCACAGTCCGACATCTACCGAGGAAGAGACGCTCCCCTTACTCTACGATCTTGACAAGCTGACGCAGATTCCAGAAGGGGAGTTCACCAAGGACATTCCCCCACCGCCGATCGGGGAAATTAACAAGAATAAAAAACAGAATCCAACGCGAAATGGACGGCCAGGAACTTCGTCGGCACCGGCCGGCTCTGGAAACCAGGTTGAGGTCGATGAGGAGGAGGATGGGGGGGAGGAGGAGGAGGAGGAAAGCGATGACGAAAACGACGAGCGTCCGCCGCATAGCACTAGTCAGCGCACCTTGGAAGAACGGCTCAGGTGGGAACTTGAATACATAGATGATCTGCTCGAACAGGACGAGGATGCCGACCAGGAGAATTTGTCGGTGCCGCGCGAACAGTGGAGGGCGGCAGACTTCGTCGAGGAAGACATGGTGTACGCGACCATCGACGTGCTCGTCTTGGACGCCCTATGCCACCTGCAAACCGTGGAGAGGAACAGCACGCTGAGGCAGTACACCTCGTGGATCTATCACTACAAGAGGTGGGCGGCGAAGATGTTGAGGCAAATTCGCAACAAGCTTCCACAGGAGTACAGGCTTAAGCACGTCGACGAGATAGGGCACTACATCCGGGACAACAAGAAGAAAAACTGGGACCAAGAGGCCGATGTCCCCCGGTCGTACGTGTGGCTGCACGGCCCTAGGGTCACCAAGTCCCGGCTTCGCGCATACGTGAAGTACATGGTTCGGGAGTTGAATCTCGATGCCGAGTCCAGCAAGGAGGGCGACAACGCCACAGGAACACAGCTTGTGCAATCTACAACGGTGCACACGCTCCTCGGGCGCATAAAGGCATGCCAGATGGCGGCGAGAGTGGAGACGACGATATACCGGGAGACGGAGCTGAGCATCATGCGAGAGATATCGGTGGTCAGGTCGGAGGTGCGGTTCATGATCCGCACCAAGAACGAGCGGGACATCAAGTGAGTTTTTGTTTAACCTCTTGTTGTCTTGTACTGAGTCGACGCCGCCCTAATTGCCCCCCACCCTCGGCATTGTCGGCAGGAACTGCACCGATCGGCGTCGCGGAACAATCGGCGATACCTACACCGCCGAGCAGTTCCGCCAGATCATGTTCAGGGTGCTGCCGACGTGGGCGGCCAAGGCGTGGAACCCGCGGGGTACGGGCCCGTCGCAGACGCTATGGCGGTTTCTGCTGTTGAAGGTGCTCACGCTACTCTCCCACCACTCTCTTCTGCGCGGTGCAAGCATCCGCGAGATCACGCTCCCCGACATATTCTTGTACCGACTGGCGAGCACCTCGTCTGTGAACCCGGAGAACCAGCCGGTCGTCATGGTCATCGCTGCGCGGAACTCGAAGACGTCCAAGGATGCGCGTCTGCAGCAGAGCTACGCTGCGCGGCACCTCGAAGCGGAGTTGTGCGCCGTCGGCGAGACGGGCCTGTGGTTGCACTTCATCCTCGACCAGATCGGCCAGTTTCACGGCGTCCGCCTCATTCCGCCGGTGGACACCAGCACACGCGCGAGCTGGTACAAGAAGCACCTCTTCTTTGCCAAAAACGACACCGACCAAGGGGAGCTCTCTGCGGCAAGCCACCAACGCTGGACGCGGCAGTTGTGGGACAAAAACGGGGTCTTCTGCAAGAGGAACGTGCACGCCGCTCGAACCGGAGGGGCCCAGGAGCTGGCCATCGACGGCACGCCGCGCGCCGAGATCACGGAGCTGGGTCACTGGGCGCTCGACAAGATGACGCGAGCGTACATCACCGCCATTCCGGTGGGGGTGGTGATGAAGAAGGCCGGTTACTCTGGTTACAAGCAGGAATACTTCTTGGGCCGGAGCAGGGTGGAGCCCTCCGATAAGCTCTTGAAGCTCCTCGCCGAGCACATCTTCCCCGGCGTCGACGACATGCTGAAGACGGTATGTTAGTCGACGCCCTCGTATCCTTGTTTCCGAGTCGTGTTGCCGACAGTGTCTGAACTCCTAATACACGTGACGAATTGCAGGCGGAAGGGAAGGCTGCCGAGGGGTCCGACGCCGACAAAGCCGCGGTGCACTTCTGACGCACACTCCAGATGCTGCGCCGCATCGTCGCCGAGGACCTAGCGGTGAAGCTGGTCCGCACACCATGGCACCCGTACGTCCAAGGCTCCCTGCTCTGCCGGATCCCCCTCTTCCAGCACTGGGCGAAACGGGTCGAGAGGGTTGACACCGAGACGATCAAGAAGCGTCGGGACCCGACCCAAATTCAGGCAGAGGTAAGTCGACGACGAGCTGGCTGTAGGGCATTCCAAACCACCTCGCGGCTAACGTCTTTGTCCTACCGCTGCAGGAAATCTCTGTCCGCATGGACACCGAGTACTACAACATATCCCTCAAGGCGAAGCTGACGAAGGAGATAGAGCGTGCCGCGAACGAGAAGATTGACTTCCTGGAGGAGCTCGAGAAGCGCGACGACACCATCGCGTCTCTCACCGCCGAGATAACCCATCTCACCAAGGCACTCCGTGTGTCAGAAGCACGGAGAGTGCCGGAGGCCCCGCCGTGTGCTACCGCGCAAGCTCCCAGCGAGGGTGGCTCGGCGGATTCGGCCAACATGGGAGCCGGCGCCGACGGAGGGGACGACAAACCCCCGCCACCCCCACAGACGTACAAGGAGGCTAGTTACGAGCTCAACGTGGTACAACCGTGGCGGGAGGCCAAGACCGTGAGGGACGCCTGGCGCCTCTGGAACTCCGCCACCGCTAATGACACCCGTCGGCTTTGCGACAGGATCGCCGAGCCGGGGTTCATCGACCGCCATACCCTCCTCGCCGGCGCTACGCAGGGTGCACTCAACAAGAGGGTGCGCCGCATGCTGAAGGTCATGGATGCGGTGCGCCAGCTACGCACGAGCGACGGCGATGCCGACACCGAGGCCGTGGTCGACACACTGCACAGGATCGCGGCATCGGGCATCGGGACCTTCGCCGATGCCCTCACGGTGCTCAAACCGGGAACGGCACCGATGTTGTCCAAAGAGCCTGGTTTGGGAGTCAAGAGCTACGCCTTGCCTGTGCGCTTGTGGCGCTCAACCTGAAGCAGAGTGATTGGGTCGAAACCCTGTTTCCAGACACGTGGGAGGAGCAGATGCCGAAGACCAAGGCCGACCTGGCGAAGCCGACGGCCCCGGCCAAGTCGACAGCACCGGCCAAGCCGACCGCTCCGGTGCACCGTCCTCCGACCAAGCGCAAGAAGTCGGCATGATCGCGCCTGTAGGATATGCGTGTGCGTAGTTCGATGCTGTTAACTGTGGCAGATTTGTACACCCCCCCCCCCCCCCCCCCCCCCACCCCCCCTTCCCTTCTTTTTCCAAATGCTGTTCCGGTAGTTTGTAACAACCCACTGCAAGGCCCTTGCGAACCTACTGGGTCCCGCTGTGTTAAATGTAGTCGGTCGCTCAGTAAGAAACAAAAATACTATCCTTGCTGACATCTAAACACAGCTCGATGTCGACGTCTCGCAGGATTGCATGTTGCTAGGGTGTCGACATATTCGCCGACAGAACTCGTCGCGGAGTAGCATGTGTCTACCTTCTCTATCATCGCTGCTCGCCGAGTAGCATGTTCCTTTTGATGTCGACATATGCGCCGACAAAGCGCATCGTTCAAAGTCGGCTAGCAAGTTTCAATGTGGACAGTGATTTACTAAAAAAACAAAAAAGATTTGTGCCCTACGATACAAAAGTCATTAGAATTACTACGACATCGGCGCCGACCATACAATAGTACCCTGCACACCACAGCCCGCCAACTACGCATCCGTACTGCCCTTGCCCTGCTTGCCCTTCTTCCTCTTGCTGCTGCCCTTGCTCTGCTTGACCTTTTCCCCCTTCCTCCCCCTGTGATCCATATCGTACTCCATCCTCGCGTCACACGGCACATCGATGCCCTGCGCTTTGAGCTTGGGCCCGGCGACGGGGCATATTCCCCGGAACGCCAAGGTCTCGACCGTCGCTCTTGCGATCATGTCGGCCTCGACTTCCTCAACTCCCTTCGCGAAGGCCCTGGCCACTGCCTGGCTCTGCAGCGATGGCGCGACGTTATGTGCAACCTCCCCCGCGGGAGCCTGCCTACTGCGTGCTATGTCGATCACCGCGTGCATCACCTACTTGAAGTCCTCAGCCCTCGCCTCCCCCGCACCTGCCACCATCGCCGCCACCTTCCCTTCGCCCACAGCACCGAGCACCGACGCCCCCGTCTCCAAGAAGCACCAGATGGCGCATGCCGATGCCGCTAACGCCTGGGCCCCCATCTCCGTCTTCTCGTCCGCCTTCCCCTCCACGCTCGCATCGACCTTCCCAAACGCCGCGCTCGCCGCGACCTTCCCATACGCCGCGCACATCGACACGCGATTTACCATCGCCGACATGAGAGCGTCCGTCTCTTCCTTGCCTTCCTCCGTGTCCTCGATGATGGGGAACCAGATCGCCGGCCAGAGCACGTCATGAAGCGCATCACCCGAACTCGCGTACCCACGGTACCTGCCGAGTATGTCGTCGAACCTGCCGCGCAAACACATTAGAATGACACGACTTCGTCAACATCAGCGTAATGACACGACTTGGTCGACAGAACTCGGCACGTCAGGATCCGTCTTACCGTGCTCTCGGATGGCACAAGCCTCTTGCCCACATCACCGTCCACATCCCAGTCGGCAAGAACTTGACCTCCGCCCACACCACCTTCCATTTATCCAACTCCCCCGGCTTCAAGACGGTGAGCTCCTTCATGAGCACCTTGCTCACGTAGCCGTCGTAGACGACGAACGCAATCGCGTGTTCGTAGGCCAGCTCCATCTTCTCCCTCGACTTGCCGATGTACCGATTCTGTCCGTTTACCTTAATCTCGCCCACCCACCCTTGCCCATCGCCAGCCTTGTCTCGGCGGATGCCATGACCCCTGCGTCCATGCTCTTTATCTCCCTCGCCGCCCTCCTCGTCCTCCTCCTCCGCCTTCTCCTTCTTCTTCGCCAGCTTACCCTTGCCGCCCGTCTTGTCCTGCTCCCCTTCCGCCTTCTTCCCTTTCTCTTCCGACATCAACTTCCCCGCAGACATCGCCCGCGTGCTCCTCTGAGAGACCGCCTTCCCTTTCCCGTTGTCGTCCTTTTCCTTCCGTCCAACATTTCTCTCGGCGACAGCAGCCGTTGCGGCCGTCTGCTCCGCCGAACCCCCTCCGTGGGTCGCCGACGGCACCACATGCGCCGTGTCCATGATGGCCATAACAGGGGCGTGCTCGGGGCGCTTTGCTGCCTCAAAATGGGCCATGACGACAGCGAGGTCGGCATGCTTGTCTGCGCGGCCGCCGGTGGCGAGCGCTGCACTCACTCCCTTCTCCGCCGCCACATCGACCACAGATGCACCTGGTGTGGGTGCGGTCGCGTTTACCGACGTCGGCGTCGCGCTTTTGCCGAGTTCCGGCTGGGTCACTGACGGAGCAGCCGCTTTGCGTGCGCCTAAATGGGCGCGAAGAAAAGCGGACTTGGGGTCCGCAGGCGGTGGGGCGGCCACCGGAGGCGCGGCAGGTGGGGCACCGGACGACTTGCCGGCAACCTGCGTAGTGACGGAGCGACGTGCTGTTCCAGGAAGGCCGGCGTCGACCACGGGATGCTGCTGCACGTCCCTGCTATGTGCCTCCATGCGGCGGAGCATCTCCCTGAGCGCGGTACCACCGGGGGGGGCCTTAGCTGATGCCACGGCATCACCCTTAGCCGAAGCAGCCTTCGCGACGCCCTTGGCGGCAGCCGGGGCTGCTGGAGCTGGAGCAGCCTCCCCATCTTTGTTCGCACCTGACTAGCCGGCAGGCGCGCTGGTAGCCGCAAGGGGGTTACGGGGACTCGACTTGGTGGTGCCGGCAACCGTAGCAGAAGCAGGCTTGGCCGCCGCCGCGACGGACGGTCCCTTGGTGGTTCCGGAGTCGCCATCATTCGCCGCCTGAGCAGTTGGCACCTCCTTGTCGGTCACGCCTTTCCCACCGCTCGCCTGAGGATGGGTCTGCTCGGCGACCAAAGGCGGGCCAGTCGGAGCAGCTACGTTAGCGGCAACCCCGTCGGCAGGGCCACCCTCTGCTCCCCCGCTTCCGCCTCCCTTGCTGTGCGACGTCCTTACCACCTTCCACCCCGCCTTCGTCTTCAGCTGGTCGACCACGCTCTGTTGCGCAGGCTTCGACCCGCGGCTACCGTCCGCTCCCTTGCTCCGCTTCGAGCTCTCCTTGTCGTCTCCGTCGCCCGTCCTCTTATGGCCCTGCTTCTCGGCCGTTTTCCTTTGCGCGTTATCGGTGTCATTGGCCGAAGGCGACGACCCACGTCGACCTGGCGCCACAGTGCCGATCATCTCTGTCATCATCTTCATCCCGGAAGCAACGAAAGACTGCTGGGTGGCCTCCGTCACCGCCTTCATGATGTCGGCCTTGAACGACTTCAAAAGCTCTTCCGGGATGGCGGGCGGCGTGGGATGAGGCGGTGGCGGCGGCGGCACGGCGAGCCTGGCGGTCACAGCGGTGGCGATGTTGACCTGCACGGAGGCAAGGTGATTCGAGACGTACTCTTCCAACCCCTTCTTCGTATCGCCCACCACCGAATCTACGTGTTCGGCCAAGGCGGAGACCGCTAACGCCCGTGCATACGCGACACGACCCTCCGGATTGTCGAAGTCCTCCAACCACTTCGTCGCCTGTTCCGCGAATGTCTTCATCGACTTCCACGCTTCGTCAAAGCTGCCGGTGATGTTGCCCGTGATGGTCTTCGACATGGCCTCCGTCGCGTTTCGCAGCTGTTCCGCGGCATACTTCTCGGTGTCGTCGACCTGCTCGGCCAACCCTTTAACGTGGTCGACGAGTCCACTGACCCCAACAAAAAACCTGTCCAGCCGAGCCCGCTCCGCATCGAGCAACGTCGCCAGCCGAGCGTTCTCCGCCCGCAACAACCAGTTCTCCCGTCGCAGCTCCTCAACGTCGTCCAGTTCAGGGCCCTGCCGACCAGGTGCTTCCCCGGTCTCCTGCACGCCCGTGTTGTTCGCTCCTTCGCCGGCGTCGACCGACACCTTCCCACCTCCCTCGCAGGCCGCCTCATCCTGGCCATTTCCCGTCGTTGCCTCCACGCTGACCTCGCCCTTCTCCTTCCCACATCTGCCGACCTCGTAGCATTTCCCGCGCCGTCATCCTTCTCTTCCTCATTCCCCTGATCTGCCGACCCCACCGCCTCTTCCGCCGCTCCCGCCTCAACCGTACCCTCTACATACTCCACCACGAGCTCCACCTCTTCATCCCCCCCCTCCTCATCCTTCCCTCCCTCCCACTTCTCACCATTCTCGTCCTTATTCTCCTCCTCCTCCTCCTCCTCATCCTCCTCCTCCTCCTCCTCCTCCTCCTCCTCCTCCTCCTCCTCCTCCTCCTCCTCCTCCTCCTCCTCGTCCTTACGCTTCACTGCCTTGTCTTCCTCCTCCGACTCCGACTCCGACTCAGACGACGACGACGACTTCTCCGTTTCCAACCTTCCTGCACCTGCCTCTGCGTCGCCTCCTCCACCGTTTCCACCTTCCCCATGCACCCTCGCATTCCCCTGATGCTGGGCGGCAACTGCACCTTGGGGCGCCTTCTGTCCTTCCGCGCCGTCGTCATCAATGGCACTGTCGGCGAGTTCGGCGGCTTGAGAAGTCCGCGGTGCGTTTTACGGCAATGACCTTGCCGACGTACTCAACCATGCTGTCGCGCAAAGCCTTCAGCCCCTTCATCCCGACGCTCTCGATGCTCACCCCACTACGACCCTTCTCGCCTGTCAGATGGTCGATCTGTTTCGCTACCCACCCGAACGACGTCGCGGAAAGCACGCCGGCACCGACATGCCCGTCCGACACTGTGCCCGGCACTTTCTGCATACAAGCACGGAACATGATGAGCGGCGCATTCAGAAACGGGCACCCCCCTTACTACTTGAACGTGCAACTCACATCGCGGATAGGGTGGTCGCAGTCGGCCAGCCTGACCTCCACCACTGCTTGTGATGGCGGCGCCCAGTCCCACATCCTACCGGGACGCCCCAGCTCGGCCAGGACAGCCGTGCGGAAGAACCTGAAGCACCGCGGTGGAGGGAGGCGGTCAGCGTGTGATACCCTGTGTCGCCGACTAACAAGCGGGTCATCGACGACAATTCAGCACTTGGCCTCGTCGCGGTGATACCCTTTACCGGTCTGCGGGTCGATGTGCCGGATTGAGGTCCTGCACACCTGTCCCTCAGCCTTCAACAGATCTCCAGGGTATAGGATGGCAATGACGCTGCAGTGCGTTCCTGGAAGCGGACCGAGGCTGCACATGCAATTCACGACGGTGTCGATCACAACACCACGCGATGTCGCGACAACAAAAAACGACAACTGATCAACGGTGAAACAGCTCACATCGTTCTTAACGGGATAGCGGCGATGTCGGCGTCGAAAACCGCAGCAAAGCATGAATGGTCGGCCTCCTTCATGGCCGATCGAAGCGTGCCGACTCCAATTACCCACAAACGCTGGTTGTCGATCCCAAGTCGGGACCACGCGAACCTGACGGCACGATTGGGCAAGGAGGTTCATACAAGGGCGGTTGAGCAAACGCCGAAAAGTACACAGGGCGACTGCGTGTGGTCGACGCTTCCTAAGGTGGCCGACGTTCCTGGAGGGGGTCTATGCCTAATACCGCGCACGTCGACGTAAATCAGAAGGCCACTGCGCCGACATCAACACTAACCCCGTTTAGTCGGCGCCGACTACTCGAGTCCTACCTGATGCCGAAACCCAAACATCCGTCGTTGAACTCTATCTTGTGGTTGCGAAGAACTAAGAAGTCTTCCCACTCTAGAGTGAAGCTGAGACCACGACCCATTGGGTGACGAAGAGGGAAGTCAGCCGAAGTCGGCGCCGAGTTATCGGCGTCGGGGCTAGGGTCCATATCGACTAAGGGGAAGCGATATCACGATAGCACAGAGCAACGAAAGGAGAAAAAAAGGAGAAAAGGAGGAGCGAAACGAGATGCGGAAAATGGGGAGCGAGGCCACCATCCACAAAGAAAAGGAGACGGTGGCCCACCGCATCCCCGTTCAGCATCGCCCAAGGGTGTGGGGCCTGGCTCGGCAGGGCTCTGAGGGCGCATGCGCAAGTGGAACAGGTGGTCCGACTCCGCTTCGGCAGGGCGTCGACCTCGCGTCCATTGGCCCAGGTCGGCGAGGGGACGCAATTTCGCATGCGCGCGGAGCGTCCATTCGCACGACACGTATCGACTTCGTAGCGGGTAACGAACCTCGTTCTCCGCGTTGCGGGATTTTTTTTTTCGCTCGCAACGAAATATCGCATGCGCCCGATGCGAAACCACGAGCGAACACGTGGCGTCACCGCAACGGGTCGCAAAATTGTCGAGCGTCCCGAGGGGGCCCCGAGTTTTCGCCCGGCCCTCGCCTGCCCGTCCGGGCAGGCCGCGATGGGTTACTAGGACCTCGCGGGCAGGTGGCACGTGTGGGCTGCCTTCGCGCGAGGGTAACTTTCCCACGCGCGAGGTGTCGCCAGTTCGCCGACCCCACCCGGTAACGTGAGCCGCTGTTCACTTTCGGAGCGGGGCTGCGGGGCGGCGGTCGTGCGCTCGGCCCAGCCCTGGGCCAGGCTGGCGGGCCCGCACGCGCGTCAGTCGCCCGCCTCGTCATTCTCGGCTCCGACGACCCCCCTCGACGACACTGGCAAAACCGTTCTGACGACCGAATTCCGATGAGGCTTTCGGAAATGTCTGATATGTGAGTGTGGTACAGTTCGTCACCACGCGGAATAAGGCCTGATCCGCGGTAAAGAAGTTCCGGTATCAGGATAGTCTACACCCTACCCAGGGGCTCAGATTGGTTTTTGGGTACCCTGAGCACTCAGTGTCCCTAGGAGGGTAACACTGATTTTCAGTGTCGTCTGATGTGAAACACTGATTTTACAGGGTTGTTAGAAATAAAACGCTGATGAATCAGGGTTTTTTAAACTTCAACACTGATCAGCATAGTTGCTTATTACCGGTATGCTGTCATAACACAGCGAATCAGATTGACCTTACTTTACAATTCCCAAATTCGGCCAGAATTTTGCTATTTCTGTGTCTGATTGGTCATAAATCTTCTCTGACCAATCGAGTAGGACAATTGTTTACAATTGTTTCTGATCTCTGGTTGTGTACTTGACTGATGATTCGGACTCGGTTCGTCACAGCAGATTCGCCCTGACGGCAAATTCGCCCTCGCACAGTGGTTTCGCGCTGTCGCAGCACAGCAAATTCGCCCAATCACAGTAGATTTGCCCTGACACAGCAGCAGATTCGCCCCTCACACAAGAGATTCGCCCCTCACACAAGAGATTCGCCCTTTCAGAGCATGTTCCGCCAGAAATCCCCTTGGTGCACGGTGCACGGTGACGGCGCGCCAAAACAAGGAGTTTTCGGTTTCAGGGTAGACCCCGATACAACACTGACTCGTCAGTGTCCTCAAACACAAAACACTGGAAAATCAGAGTTCAGAGTAAAAAAACACTGAAACATCAGGGTCGCAAAAAAAAAAAGGCTGATGCATCAGGGTCATGATAAAAAACGGGGGTCAAACTTCAGGAATTCAGGGTAAAATTCCTGACTTCTGAGGCCCTGACCCTACCCTGACACCGTCAGGCTAACCATAAATCCAATCAGTGTAAAAAAAAACATGCTCTTTTTGCAGAAGGGTAACTATCGTGCAATCCTGATTTTGGCAGGGTAATCCTGAAAAAGCGGCCGGCCCCCAGGGTAATCAGGGCGTTTTACCCTGATATTTTGGGCCCTGATTCCCAGCGTCAAGATGTTATCGTGGTGAGGAAAATTTGTAAGGTAGGATACTGTAGTACCAATGGATTAAAATAGAACAATGTCACTTCAAACAAATAATTTGCTGTTCCTGTCATGTATCAATGCAGAATGCACATGCTTTTATAAACTGCCATACTTTTATCACCTCTCACATCACATACGCCTACAGGTGCCAGCCACCCTCAAGAAGAACCCTTCACTGTAATCACATTCATCCTACAATACTCGGCCCCAACCCAGAGGTCGCCTCTGACCTCCTACAGGTGCCACCCCCAAGAACCCTTCACTGTAATCACATTCATACGATCCACCAGCGACACTGGCAGCTCCTTAAACTGTGTACACCCGTCCAGATCCACCTCCCTCAGACAGGACAAACTGCCCAAGTCGCTGGACAGAGCCCTCAGCCGCTTGCACCCTTGCAGGGAGAGCTTGATGAGGTGCGGGAGGGAGAGTGGGGAGGGGAGGCGACGGAGGAAAGCAAGGCGTTTGAGTGTGAGAGAGGCAAGGCTGGAGAGAGAGGAGATGGAATCCGCGAGGCAGGTAAAGTCGGGACAGTCTGCGATGGTGAGACGCATGAGGGAGGAGAGGATGGTGACGGAGGGCGGCAGGGCTTTAAGAGCTTGGCAGGAATCCAGACTCAGATCGCGCAGGGCTTTAAGCTGCCCGATATTCTCGGGCAGGTGGGTCAGCAAGGGGAGGGACTTGAGTGTGAGTTGTTGGAGATTGGAGAGGCTAGTGAGGGACGTGGGAAGGGAGACCATGGCAGGACACTCCTCTAGCAGCAGCACTCTTAGCTGCACCAGATTGTCCACGGTTTCAGGGAGTGCAGGAAGGTTGGAGAGGGCGATGTGAAGATGCTGCAGAGAAGACGAGAGATCCAATCTGGCCGGCATATCAGAATCGGAATCGAATCTTTCAGACTGGTCATCGTGGGTGGCTTGGGCGTGGGCTGAGGACTGGGTCACAAGGGAAGGGGCAATCAGCTGCTGGAGAGATGGAAGGTCGTAGATGTTCAAGTGGGTGAGCTGGCGGAGAGAAAAAAGTGACTCTGGGAGGAACTGGGCTGACTGGAAGACGTTTGAGAGGATGATGGTTTTGATGGAACTCGGAAGCGAGATGGGCGCAACAAGAGGGGAGGAGGAGGAGGTCGATGGTGGGGACAGTGCGGACAGAACAGAGTTGCTCTGTGGGGGTGGGGATGAAGGGGGTGGCAAGGGGCTCGGGTGTGTGAGGTTTAGGCCGGTGCAGTCTTCAAGAGCGAGGTGTTCCAGTCTAGGCAGCAGATGGAGGCCCTCTGGTAGGCTCTCCAGCAGCGGGCAGTCAGAAATCTCCAGCTGCTCCAGTGATGGAAATGGGAGAGCAGGAGTGGCAGCAGCAGCAGCAGCAGCAGCAGCAGCCGCAGTGGTGGCAGCAACAGCAGCAGCACCAGCAGCAGCAGGGAGGTCTGTCCCAAGAGTAGAAGAATCTCCGGCAGGGTTGTGAACGGGCGAGGAGAGAAGCGACGGGAAGAGCCGCAGCTGAGGGCAATTCTTCACCTGGAGCACTCTAAGGCTTGCCAACCCCCCCATACCTGGCGGCAACTCCTCCAGCATCTCACACCCCTCCAACACGAGCTCTACCAGGCCTGTGAGGCGAACCAGGGACTGGGGAAGCATGTGTAAGGCGCTCGCGCCTTCCAGCTCAGGTCCGTAATCCGATTCGCTGCCCGTCTCGAGCCGATTCCTGCTGTACGATGCCTTTGTCCCGACCCTGAGCACCTCCAGGCTCGGCAGGTCCCCAAACCTGTCCGGCAGGCTCGCAAAAACGCAGTTGAAGAGGTAGAGAGTACGCAGCTTCGGGAGGGTTTCAAAACCCGGAGGGAGGTCTACTAGAGAAGCCCCACCGTAGATGAAAAGGGTTTCCAAGGAGGAGAGATTGGCAAAGGAGTTTGGAAGCTCAAGCAGGCTGTTGCATTCCATGAATACTAATTCCTTCAGCTTCCCCAGCTGCCCGAACGAGTCGGGCAGAGTAACGAGATTGTTACTGGACAGCTTCAGCGAAACCAGGTTCGAAAGCTGCCCGATGTCTCCGGGCAGCTCGTGAAGGTCGCAGCAGTCAAGAACGAGGCTTGTGAGTGACTCCATAGCGGAAACAGACTGTGGGAAGACCAAAAGCTCACAACAGTCGATCACATTCAGCTCCTTGAGTTGAGACAGAAGGCCGATAGAGTCCGGAATAACCTTGAAATTCGCGGACATCTCCAGATTCAGGTAGTCAAGGGTGGAGATTCGGCCGAAATCTTCAGGCAGGGTGGTCAGGCTTTCGCAGTTGTTGATGGTGAAGCAACGGAGGGTTTGACTTGAGCAAAGGGAGTCTGGGAGCCGCGAGCAATTCCATTCGTTTTCAAGCCGGAACTCTTGCAGAGCGGGCAGCTGCCCGAACGAATCAGGAAACGTAGTGAAGACGGATAGACCAGAGATCTCTACTGCTTGTAGCCTTGACAGTTGATGGAAGTTCTCGGGCAGCCTGACGAACTCATAGCAGCACTCGAGAGAAAAATGCGTGAGGGCTGGTAACTCGCAGAAAGATTCGGGCAGCTCACGAAGCCCTTCTACGAACGCGAGTTTGAGGCTCTTCAGGTTTCGCAGCTGCCCGAAGTCTTCGGGCAGGTGGGACACAGGGGATCTCTGAATCTCCAAATACTCCAGAGCCTTCAGATCGCAAAAGGAATCTGGCAATGCTTCAAGAGACCCCGACATAAGCTCTAACCGCTTCAATCGCAGCAAGCACGCGAGTTCCGTTGGTAACCAGGTTACGCTGTAGCTGGTTTTCGTGCTCAGCCGCGTGAGCTGCTGCAGGCGGCTGATGGAAGGCGGCAGCGTAGGAACGCCGTCCGCCAGCCGTAGATCCAAATTGACCAATCGCGTGCAGGAATTGAAGATTCGGTCGACATCAGACTGCGATATCGCCGCAACGCCGTTCCGCGCCGCGCTTCTGCTTTCACCTTCCGGCACCGGCGTCGCCTGCCGTCGATCGTACAGGAACATCGTGAGATGCGTCAGGGACAAGCCGCATCCGTCGCAGATGGATCGCACGAGGTCGCGATCTACGACGTCCGTCGCGAATTCGCCGAGATGCAGGTGGCGAAGGTTCGGGAATCCCGAGGTGGGTGAGGTGAGGAGCGACGCGAGAGTTTGGGATGAAAAAAAACGATCGTAAGGCACGACGATGGCGGGATGCACGGATCTGGCGACGCGCAGCCATCGCTTGCAGACCAGAGCGTGGCGAAAGGCGACGAGCGAGGATGCGGTAACCACACGCGCATCACGCGTGGTGTCAATCCACGTGCTCTCCGAAGGCAGAGTCTCGTACAATGCGTTGTCGATCGCCTCTCGAAGAATGTCCTCGTTACTAGAGTCAGAATCGTGGCCGTCGAATCTGGTGGTTGTCGCAGACGCGGCGAGAAGAAGGATTGAGCCGAGAAGGTCGTCAGAGAATCGAGAAAAGTGATCACCATGCGTCATGTCGTGCTGTTCAAGTGATAATGGCTAATCGAACGCTGAAGGAGCTGCTTCATCAAAATAAGGGCGTGTTACATTTTTTACTTCAGCCCGTCCGGATAAGCAGTCGTCCGGACTTTTTAGCGGTTACCGTTGTCGTTTATCTTCGTCAGTTTCCTCGCTAGACCACTTGCGACGTCGTTAACGATCGGACCGATGATGGAACATTTTGCGTGAATTGCCTTCCCAACTCGACCGGACGATTACAGTTCGATAAGTGGACGGACGTAACAGTAAAGCATTTTTATTGGTCTACGATTCGAGTCTTTCAGTCGCTTGAGTGTTACCTTTGTCGCAATCTCGTCGTGATCATGGTTACAACCTAGCGAACACTCTGAGTTTCGTCAGGTTGAAAATGTTTCATAAACAACGTCGGACGAGGTTTAGTCTGGACGCTGGACCCGGACTGCCCGAGATTCAGAATCTGAACCGTTCTCGGACGGTTGTCAGAATTTTAGCCACTGTTAGAAAATGTAACACGCCCTAAATGCACGAAATTCACTAGGAACGTCAAGGGAATGTGAAGCAGCCTTGGTATTGAGGCGGGTCAGTAGCGAGCGGTTCCAAGCGGTGCAAAGGGTGAACCACAAAAGAATGGTACCGGTACAGTAAAAGAAAATACCGGTAATCAGTAATCAGTGGACTTCTGGGGGGCCTGAAAGGAGGCATTACAGAATGTAGTCTCAACTGCCTCAAGCTTTTCAATACGTCCTGTTACGAATAGTAATACTTGAATATTACTGTGCACTCCTCACCGCAGCAAAGAGAAGCACGCAGTATCGCGAATGAACGAGAAGCGTCAGACGGTTGGAAACGACTCGAAGCGTCAGACAGTTGGGACGCATCTGAACCGTCGGAGCAGACAGCATCAGGCAGCTGCAGGCAGGATGGCTTCGGCGGGAACAGTTTCGTAACTGTTCGCGCCGCACGGTTGGGAATGTATTTGAATAAGGGAATGTACCCCTTAGAGTACATGGCTAGCTAGGTCGTTTCATCTCCCCTGTACTCATATTTATATTTGCTGTATTTGCATGTTTTATTTCATCTCAAAGCATTTTACATTCACTCTGCTATTGAGGTCAAGGGCCCACCAACATCACTTCTCTGCGTGCGAACCTTCCTGAGTAGATCCTAGGCCACGATCAACTTCTGATCGCAGCATGGTATGAGAGCGACTCAGGAATCCTTCGCACCGCCATCTCCGAAATCTGCGACATTCGGAAAGTGGCGTCCGGCACACGATCACGTGTAAGAATGGCCGGAGGATCTGGAGGTCAGACGAATCTGACGGCTGAAGCGCAGCCCAACCCGGCTGCGACAAACGAGGAAACGACGACGATTCCTTCCGCCGTCCTCGCACAACTGCTTCAGCGACTCACGAGCCTGGAGCAAGGGCTCCAGACATTGCGGAATGGCGATGCGGGAACTTCTTCCCAACCCACTCAACCGGCCCCAAACGGCCAAAACTCCGCCCCGCAAGGCTTCTCCCTAGATACGAACGGCTCAACCCCCAAGACTCCCTATCCCAGCAATGAAGCAATTCTCTCCGCGCAATCAAGGTTTTTGAGCATATAAAAAATAAAGACAAGTGTGTGTTTTGACGGCAGAGACTTTTACACCTGGAGCTTCGAGCTGGAGCTGCTGCTGCAAAACGCGCAGATTTATCATTATTTCAACGGGAGCTACTCAGGGCCTGCTGAGGACACCGACGACGCAAGGACTCGCTATTATAACGAGTCCCTGATGGCGTACGGGATTCTTCTGCGTAACATGTCGCCGGCGGAGCAGCTGAACATTCGTTCATACAAGACATCGGCTGCCCCAGCCCTCGACGCTTGGCGCCACCTGAACGGCGTGTATCAGCCCAAGGACTCCGTCTCCTCGAGCCGACTACTCCAGCAACTGCTGGAAACTAAGATTACCTCAGAGGAGAAGGTCAACAGCTACATCAACCGCTGTCGGAGCCTTCGCGATCAAATCGTGAAGTTGGGAAGCTCGATTTCCGAGGAAATCTTCGTGAACATTGTGCTTCAAGGGCTTGGCCCAGAGTGGCGGCCCTGCAAGGCGCTCCTCCGACAGCAGGGGGTCATCTCGGAGGCCGCCCTTTGCGCCGCCCTTCTCGTCGAACAACGGGATATGGATCAGCAGCGACCAGCGCCACGACGAGAACGTGAACGGCTCGCCTTCTACACCGACAACAACGAAGAGCGACGACCGCGGCGCCTCTACTGCAAAATCTGCAGAAACTTCGGGCATTTGGCGGATCGATGTAAGTTCCGATCTCGCCCTCGCCAGACCAATCCGAGCAACTGGTCCGGCCGACAAGACGCACGAGGCGACGTGCGTCCAGCCCAAGGGTATCAACCCCCACCCGCGCGCAATCTGAACTCAACCGTTCAGCATCAGCAGCAGCAGCCATCAACTGCCCCTACGCGCAACGTCATGAGCAACATGGCCATGATAGGCGAGTCACGTCGTCGCCGTGTTCGCTCACCCTCACCTGAGCCAGCACCGCACCCCATCGGCGCGTTCACCAATAACAACCCGTTCAGCCCGCGCCGCGACTTCAACGACGACGACGACCAGGACTGGAACCTCCCAGTCCCGCTGCTTGAAAGTCCCCCGCACATACCAGACATGCGGGTGGCGCCACTTGATTGGCTCTTGCGCGAGCAATTTCTGAAGTTCGATACCCCGCACATCGTCACACCGCGATTGGCGCTGCTCGCACGTGACGACAACAAGCGCTACAACACCTGGTACCTGGACAGCTGCTGCGGCCAGCATATGGTGGGCTCCGAGCGTTACATATCCAACGCCGTCCCCACCCCTACAGTCACTTACGTCATTGTGGCGAACAACACGCGCCTGCGCGCAAGCGCACAAGGCATTGTCGTGCTCAAAGCACGTGGAAGCCGCACGCACATCACGCTTAACGATGTGCTGATCGTCCAGAACCTGCGCTTCAACCTCCTGTCCGCTGCACAGCTTATGGACTGCGGCGTCGACCTCAGCACGGATCGCGAGACGCGAGACATCCTGCTGCACTACGAATCGCACACATTTCCCCGCAGGCAGATCGGACGAGCGCACTCCGAAAATGGAGTGTATGTCCTAGATTTTGACATTCCCGACTGCAGCGGCGACTCGCACGAGTTGATTGATCTCGTGCCACTGCGCTTCGAGCACATCCACCGCAGGGACTGGAAGCACCCTGACGGCAGACCGTGGGTGCCGCATCATCCCCACCCACGCGAAACGGCGTTACACAAACCCGATCCAGATGGCATCTGCAGGGATTGTTACACGCCAACGACATCAACGAGCGCGATTGCCGGCCGCGGACTCGCCGCCATCGCTGAAGCAGAGCGCCACGCGCCCCCAGAGGAAGGGATGTCGCAGCTCGAGCTTGAAGTTACCACCCACGGCATTTTCGGCACGCCAGAGCATCCCCTCATCGGTCCGCCCTCACAGCACCTTCAAGGCATGCTGCGGGGAACCGGCGTCGACACCTTTGATGCCCATGGCGAGCCGCGACCCTACACCTACGAGAGGTTTCTGGCCATCTACTCTCATCGACGCGACTCATCAAAGAAACTCACCGCGGAGCAAGAGGAAGAATTGGCGCGTCGCGAAGCTGAGGAGCTTCGCCAGCAAAGCCTCGCAGAAGCACGTGGGACCTTCGCTTGCGCCACCTGGGGAGCTGAGGCTGAAGAAAGTGCCTCCAATGAAGGGGGGTGGGGGAGCGCTGGAGGATGGGGGACAAGTGACACTAGCGGCTGGGGAGACACCGGCGGAACCTGGGCCAACGCGAGCGGCGGATGGGGCGCCGCAACTAGCGCCGACAATAGCGGCTGGGGTACTTTCCGCGAAGAACGAAAGGGGGGAGAGGATGAAACTGAGGAAACTGAGGCAACACCTGCAGTCGTTCCTCTTGGCCGTCCCCCGCGTCACATTCCACTCGCACCACCTCCTCCTGACAACCCCCTGCGTCACGATCCATGGGACACCATCATCTGGGGCAACGAGCCGTCAACCCCGCGTCGCACCGTCTACGGACCTGCCCCTGAGCCACACGAACCCACCTTCGTCCCTGGAACCATCCCCGGGACCAACATTCTGCTCTCTGAGATTTGCGACAGAGAGTTCTTGGTGCTGATGCTGACCACCGCGCCGGAAGAAGAAGAAGCAGAGGGAGTAGCAGCAGAACCTGCTCCTGTACCTGACGAAGACCCTGAGGAAGCGCGCGCACGCTACACACGCACCTCCGGCTTTCGCGCTGACGATACTCTCTGGCACCAGCGCCTCGGACACTCTTCACGCGCGACGATGAAAAACTGCATCGACGCAGGCGTCTTCGCTCCTGGCGCACTCCTGCGCCCTGATGGCTCCGAAGTGAGAGGCGCGACACATCCGCGCAACTGCACCGTCTGCCCCGAAGCTGCGCTGAGCCACCAACCGTTCCCGCTGCTCGAACCTGGAACGAACCGCTACCCCAAGCTACACAAGGTGTACAGCGATTTCCTGAACGTGGGGCATTGCGGAGCCGAGGACGAAATGTACATGCTCACCTTCATCGACGCTGGAACGCGCTACGTGTGGGTCGTGAACGTGGAGTCACGCGACAGAGCCTACGAGGTGTTTCGCCTCTGGCTGGCGCACGCAGAGCGACAGTCTGGGAAGAAGCTGAAAATCTGGCAATATGACGGCGCGGCAGAATTCAGGAGCAACCAGATGCAAACCTACCTCACGCAAAAGGGGATCGAGCACCACATTTCTCTCCCCTACGCGCACCAGCAGCAGGGCATAGCTGAGCGGACGAACCGCACGCTAATGACGAAGGTGCGCGCGCTGATGAAGCAGTCGAAATTGCCGCCGATCTACTGGACCTACGCGATGCACCACGCAGTGCGGGTGCACAACCTACTCTCGACCACCGCCATCACCGGCAATCTGTCCCCGCACGTCAAATGGACCGGGACCAAAGGGGATACCTCCATGCTGCGCGTATGGGGGTGCATGGTTCAATACCGCCCGCCGACCTCAACCATCGGCAAATTCGCCAGCCGCGCGCGCTGGGGGATCCACCTCGGCATCAGTCATGAGTACAAGGCGTGGATCGTGCTGGACCTCCTCAGTCAGAAAATCGCTCACGCTCGCGACGTCATCTTCTACGAGCGCCTCTTCCTCGACCAGTTCCGCCGCGACGAAGAAACGAACGCGAACCGCGTCTACGCGAACGATGGGCACAGCTACGCAACGCCCGAAGACGAAGCCGCTGCAGCAATCTTGGAGCAGGACACGAGGGGCGAGTTCGTGTGGGAAGAACGACGCAGCAGCGACGACGATGACGACGATTCCTCGGGAGGAGGAATGGGCGCAGCAGGCGGAAGCGGAACAGGCGGAAGCGGCAGAGCCACAGCACCACCAGCGCCTCCTGAACCAGAAAGCGATGACAACGACGTACAGGAAGTCATCCTGCAACGTCGCCACGACAGCACTATCTCAGGACTATAGCTGCTCGGGCTTCACACCGCAACTTCGAAGGCGCCACGTGTCATCGAGCCCCGAAATCCGCGCGAAGCTCTTTCTGGACCACACAGCAAGGAATGGCGTGAAGCAATGGACGCAGAGATCAAGGCGCTGGAGTCACGAGACACCTGGGTGCTAGTCGACCGCGCGGCGATCAAAGGCGCAAGAATCCTCTCGGGGAAGTGGGTCTTCCTCGTGAAAACCGCAGCGGACGGAACGATCGAGCGCTTCAAGGCACGTTGGGTGGTTCGCGGCTACGATCAGAGGCATGGCATCGACTTCGACCAGACGTTCGCCCCAGTTAGCCGCCATACCTCCGTTCGAATCCTGCTCGCCATTGCAGCCGCAAGGCACCTACCACTCCGCCAGATCGACGTGAAGAACGCGTTCCTGTACGCGTTAGTGGACGCCGTGATCTACGTGGAGCAGCCGCACACCTACGCCGGAGGGGACTCGCGCGTGTGCCAACTGCGCAAGTCACTCTACGGGATCAAACAGGCTCCGAGGCTGTGGCAGCAGTACCTGCACAACATCTAGCTTGAAATCGGATTCAAGCAGATGCCGCACGATCCAGGGATGTATCGCCGCGAATTCCGGGGGGAATACATTCTCCTCACGGTGTACGTCGACGACCTGCTTTACACAGGCTCAAACAACGAGCTTCTCGAGCAGTTCGAGAAGGCCTTGGCGGGGCGCGTCGACATCACGTGCAACTACGAGGTAAAGCAGTTTTTAGGCCTCAACATCTCCTACGCGCCTGAGGCCATTCATCTCTCAGCGGCTAAGTACGCAGAGGAGTTAGGGAAGCGGTTCAACATTTCACCTGCACCTCTCTCAACTCCCTACCAAACTCCCGGACCGAACCACAAACCCGACAACAAACCCCTATCCCTTGCTGGGATTCAGACTTACCAGCAGCAGTTGGGATGCCTCCTCTTCGCCTCTGTCACCTGCAGGCCAGACCTCTCGTACATCGCCAGTCAGCTGGCGCAGTACTCACGCAAACCAACGGCTGAGAATCTTCTGGCTCTGCAGCGCGCCCTTCAGTTCTTCGTCTCAACGCCCAAGATTGGGCTGTGCTACTTAACTGCACCAACTCCATCCTTCAACCTCATCGGCTATGTGGACGCCGATCACGCAGCAGACCCCGATAATCAATGGTTCAGGACTGGCTTCCTGTTCCGACTCGAGCCAACGGGACCAATCTCCTGGAACTCGCAGAAGCAGGAGCTGGTTGCCCTCTCGTCAGCCAAAGCGGAATTCATCGCAGCAACCGCAGCAGTTCGCGAAGGCCTCTACCTGCAGGAACTCCTGCAAGAGGCGAAAATTCCAGCTTCACCCACATTTCACCTTCACTGCGACAACCAGAGCGCGATTCGCATCGCTAACAAACCTGGTTTCGTCAACCGGACCAAGCACATTGCGCTGCGGTACTTCTTCGTGAAGGATGAGGTGGACAAGGGCAAGGTCAACTTGACCTACTGCCCGACCGGTGACATGGCAGCAGACTTCCTCACGAAGCGACTGCCACGCCAGCAGTATCAGCACTGCTCCGAACTCAGCGGCGTGGTCAAGCAGGTCAAGTCGAGCTGCGGCCAGGAGTGAAGGGGGGTGTTACGAATAGTAATACTTGAATATTACTGTGCACTCCTCACCGCAGCAAAGAGAAGCACGCAGTATCGCGAATGAACGAGAAGCGTCAGACGGTTGGAAACGACTCGAAGCGTCAGACAGTTGGGACGCATCTGAACCGTCGGAGCAGACAGCATCAGGCAGCTGCAGGCAGGATGGCTTCGGCGGGAACAGTTTCGTAACTGTTCGCGCCGCACGGTTGGGAATGTATTTGAATAAGGGAATGTACCCCTTAGAGTACATGGCTAGCTAGGTCGTTTCATCTCCCCTGTACTCATATTTATATTTGCTGTATTTGCATGTTTTATTTCATCTCAAAGCATTTTACATTCACTCTGCTATTGAGGTCAAGGGCCCACCAACATCACTTCTCTGCGTGCGAACCTTCCTGAGTAGATCCTAGGCCACGATCAACTTCTGATCGCAGCACGTCCAAGCCGAGGCTGCAAGCCCACACAAAGTGATAATTGTGGAGGAATGAGGAATGAATGGAAGGAAGCAAGTAGGTAGGTACAAGTAGGAAACCTAGAAATGTTGTACCCTATAGTGTCTACCCCACTACAGCCTAGATAGACCATAGCATATAAGTTTGACACACCCCCATAGGCAAAGTGGGGTAGAACAAGAGGTCACAAGACCAGTCAAGCAAAGCAAAGCAAGCTCAGGGTGGATCACAACGTCACCACACATTCCGAGCACAAGTTCAAGGCCACAAGGCCAGTTCACATGCAAGATCATATATAAAGGTAAACAAGCAAGTGCAGGTATAGAAAGATCACAGTACAAGCAAGGTCAAGAAGTGAGCAAGTGAGGCCAAGTAGACACAAGACCTAGCATCGTACAGAAGCGCTGATGATCACAAGGCGGAAGTGCCTTGGTAAAGATATCAGCAGTGTTGGCCTCATAGGCCACGTACGCAAGGCGCAGCTGACCACGCTGCTGCAGCTCACGAGCAAGGAAGTAGCGAAGAGCAATGTGCTTCGTTATGTGCTCCAGTCTGTGCTCCCGACACAAGGCCAGCATGGCCTTGTTGTCTACGTACAGAACTGGAGGAGAACGAGGCGGCGCTCCTAGGTCAGTCAGCAGGTAGGTGAGCCAGTGTAGCTCCTGTGCAGCCATGGCCCCCGCGTAGATCTCAGCCTCACAGCTGGAGCCGAGAACAGAAGACGAGCGGGTAGACCGCCACGAAACAGAGCCGGAACCAAGGCTGAAGGTGTAACCCTGTGACGACCGCTGCGTAGCCTGGTCGTCAGCCCAAGAAGCGTCTGCGTGACCTGTGAGGACCACTGGACGTCGCCCTCCAAGCACTAGCCCCATGCCCGACGTACTGCACAAGTAGCGCAACACCCTCTTCGCTGCAGCCATGTGCTCTGGTCGGTGTCTCCCAGGAGCAACATAGCGTGCCAAGATGCTAAGAGGGTATGCAAGGTCAGGTCGTGTGCAGGTCATCAGGTACATGAGGCAGCCAACAAGCTCTGGGTACGGGCCACTCGGCTCTACGGACTCGTCCGAAGGCAGAGCTGAGAGCGAGTGGCGAGTAGACAGAGGAGTGGCCTGAGGCGAGGAGTACGTGAAGTCGAAGCGCTGAAGGACCTGCTGCACCATGTGTGACTGAGTCAGGGTAATGGTGCGCTGTGCTCTATCCCGGGTGATCTGCAAGCCAAGGTAGCTACGCAGTTCACACAGGTCTGTGCACGTGTGTCTCTTCTGCAGCTCGGACTTCACGTGGGCGAGTCCAGCAGTGTCAGCAGTGGCAAAGACCAAGTCGTCGACGTACACGAGGATGTAGAACGGCGGCAAAGAGGTGTCGGTGCGCAGAAACAGCGACGGGTCGGCGGTAGAAGGAGCAAACCCAAGAGCCGCAAGTGACCACGCTGCTGCAGCTCATGAGCAAGGAAGTAGCGAAGAGCAATGTGCTTCGTTCTGTGCTCCAGTCTGTGCTCCCGACACAAGGCCAGCATGGCATTGTTGTCTACGTACAGAACTGGAGGAGAACGAGGCGGCGCTCCTAGGTCAGTCAGCAGGTAGGTGAGCCAGTGTAGCTCCTGTGCAGCCATGGCCCCCGCGTAGATCTCAACCTCACAGCTGGAGCCGAGAACAGAAGACGAGCGGGTAGACCGCCACGAAACAGAGCTGGAACCAAGGCTGAAGGTGTAACCCTGTGACGACCGCTGCGTAGCCTGGTCGTCAGCCCAAGAAGCGTCTGCGTGACCTGTGAGGACCACTGGACGTCCAAGCCGAGGCTGCAAGCCCACACAAAGTGATAATTGTGGAGGAATGAGGAATGAATGGAAGGAAGCAAGTAGGTAGGTACAAGTAGGAAACCTAGAAATGTTGTACCCTATAGTGTCTACCCCACTACAGCCTAGATAGACCATAGCATATAAGTTTGACACACCCCCATAGGCAAAGTGGGGGAGAACAAGAGGTCACAAGACCATTCAAGCAAAGCAAAGCAAGCTCAGGGTGGATCACAACGTCACCACACATTCCGAGCACAAGTTCAAGGCCACAAGGCCAGTTCACATGCAAGATCATATATAAAGGTAAACAAGCAAGTGCAGGTATAGAAAGATCACAGTACAAGCAAGGTCAAGAAGTGAGCAAGTGAGGCCAAGTAGGCACAAGACCTAGCATCGTACAGAAGCGCTGATGATCACAAGGCGAAAGTGCCTTGGTAAAGATATCAGCAGTGTTGGCCTCAGAGGCCACGTACGCAAGGCGCAGCTGACCACGCTGCTGCAGCTCACGAGCAAGGAAGTAGCGAAGAGCAATGTGCTTCGTTCTGTGCTCCAGTCTGTGCTCCCGACACAAGGCCAGCATGGCCTTGTTGTCCAGAACTGGAGGAGAACGAGGCGGCGCTCCTAGGTCAGTCAGCAGGTAGGTGAGCCAGTGTAGCTCCTGTGCAGCCATGGCCCCCGCGTAGATCTCAGCCTCACAGCTGGAGCCGAGAACAGAAGACGAGCGGGTAGACCGCCACGAAACAGAGCCGGAACCAAGGCTGAAGGTGTAACCCTGTGACGACCGCTGCGTAGCCTGGTCGTCAGCCCAAGAAGCGTCTGCGTGACCTGTGAGGACCACTGGACGTCGCCCTCCAAGCACTAGCCCCATGCCCGACGTACTGCACAAGTAGCGCAACACCCTCTTCGCTGCAGCCATGTGCTCTGGTCGGTGTCTCCCAGGAGCAACATAGCGTGCCAAGATGCTAAGAGGGTATGCAAGGTCAGGTCGTGTGCAGGTCATCAGGTACATGAGGCAGCCAACAAGCTCTGGGTACGGGCCACTCGGCTCTACGGACTCGTCCGAAGGCAGAGCTGAGAGCGAGTGGCGAGTAGACAGAGGAGTGGCCTGAGGCGAGGAGTACGTGAAGTCGAAGCGCTGAAGGACCTGCTGCACCATGTGTGACTGAGTCAGGGTAATGGTGCGCTGTGCTCTATCCCGGGTGATCTGCAAGCCAAGGTAGCTGCGCAGTTCATACAGGTCTGTGCACGTGTGTCTCTTCTGCAGCTCGGACTTCACGTGGGCGAGTCCAGCAGTGTCAGCAGTGGCAAAGACCAAGTCGTCGACGTACACGAGGATGTAGAACGGCGGCAAAGAGGTGTCGGTGCGCAGAAACAGCGACGGGTCGGCCGCCCACACAAAGTGATAATTGTGGAGGAATGAGGAATGAATGGAAGGAAGCAAGTAGGTAGGTACAAGTAGGAAACCTAGAAATGTTGTACCCTATAGTGTCTACCCCACTACAGCCTAGATAGACCATAGCATATAAGTTTGACACACCCCCATAGGCAAAGTGGGGGAGAACAAGAGGTCACAAGACCAGTCAAGCAAAGCAAAGCAAGCTCAGGGTGGATCACAACGTCACCACACATTCCGAGCACAAGTTCAAGGCCACAAGGCCAGTTCACATGCAAGATCATATATAAAGGTAAACAAGCAAGTGCAGGTATAGAAAGATCACAGTACAAGCAAGGTCAAGAAGTGAGCAAGTGAGGCCAAGTAGGCACAAGACCTAGCATCGTACAGAAGCGCTGATGATCACAAGGCGAAAGTGCCTTGGTAAAGATATCAGCAGTGTTGGCCTCAGAGGCCACGTACGCAAGGCGCAGCTGACCACGCTGCTGCAGCTCACGAGCAAGGAAGTAGCGAAGAGCAATGTGCTTCGTTCTGTGCTCCAGTCTGTGCTCCCGACACAAGGCCAGCATGGCCTTGTTGTCTACGTACAGAACTGGAGGAGAACGAGGCGGCGCTCCTAGGTCAGTCAGCAGGTAGGTGAGCCAGTGTAGCTCCTGTGCAGCCATGGCCCCCGCGTAGATCTCAGCCTCACAGCTGGAGCCGAGAACAGAAGACGAGCGGGTAGACCGCCACGAAACAGAGCCGGAACCAAGGCTGAAGGTGTAACCCTGTGACGACCGCTGCGTAGCCTGGTCGTCAGCCCAAGAAGCGTCTGCGTGACCTGTGAGGACCACTGGACGTCGCCCTCCAAGCACTAGCCCCATGCCCGACGTACTGCACAAGTAGCGCAACACCCTCTTCGCTGCAGCCATGTGCTCTGGTCGGTGTCTCCCAGGAGCAACATAGCGTGCCAAGATGCTAAGAGGGTATGCAAGGTCAGGTCGTGTGCAGGTCATCAGGTACATGAGGCAGCCAACAAGCTCTGGGTACGGGCCACTCGGCTCTACGGACTCATCCGAAGGCAGAGCTGAGAGCGAGTGGCGAGTAGACAGAGGAGTGGCCTGAGGCGAGGAGTACGTGAAGTCGAAGCGCTGAAGGACCTGCTGCACCATGTGTGACTGAGTCAGGGTAATGGTGCGCTGTGCTCTATCCCGGGTGATCTGCAAGCCAAGGTAGCTGCGCAGTTCACCCAGGTCTGTGCACGTGTGTCTCTTCTGCAGCTCGGACTTCACGTGGGCGAGTCCAGCAGTGTCAGCAGTGGCAAAGACCAAGTCGTCGACGTACACGAGGATGTAGAATGTCAGAATTATATTATAACTGCATGTAGTTCTAGCTTTAGTGTAGTTATCCTAACTTCCTGCTTGGTGGTGTACCCACCTTTCCTACCCTATTTGTACTCAACTTTCTATAGTGAAACCATTCTCGCCTACTATTCTCACATGGTATAGAGCAACTTTCGATCCTAAGGGCCCACCACGTCTTCAACTTTTCATTCCTCACCTTCCTGCCGCGCGCGTCGCGCCTACCCTTAAGGCCCCGTAAGGCCCCGTCAGGCCCCGTTTACGGCCCCGTAAGGCCCCGTTTACGGCCCCACTTTCAGGCCCCTCGCGGCCCCCTTCGCGGCCCTGTCGCCGCCCCTACCGGCCCGTCGCCGCCCTTCCAGGCCCTTCGCGGCCCCTTCGCGGCCCCGTCGCCGCCCCTATCGGCCCCGTCGTCGCCTTCAGCGGCCCCGTCGCCGCCCTTTGCGGCCCCGTCGCCGCCCCTCACGGCCCCGTCGCCGACCTTTCAGGCCCCTCGCGGCCCCCTTCGCGGCCCCGTCGCCGCCTTTACCGGCCCGTCGCCGCCCTTCCAGGCCCCTCGCGGCTCCTTCGCGGCCCCGTCGCCGCCCTTATCGGCCCCGTCGTCGCCTTCAGCGGCCCCGTCGCCACCTTTTGCGGCCCCGTCGCCGCCCCTACCGGCCCCGTCGCCGACCTTTCAGGCCCCTCGTGGCCCCTTCGTGGCCCTGTCGCCGCCCCTATCGGCCCCGTCGCCGCCTCAAGCGGCCCCGTCGCCGCCCCTTGCGGCCCCGTCGCTGCCCCTTTCGGCCCTGCCTCGACCCTGCCCCGGCCCCGCCCCGGTCATGCTCCGTCGCCTGTCGCGGCGCACCGGGGGCACGTGCACCGCCCCCCCCTCTTTTCCCGTCGCCTGTCGAGGCGACCTGAGGGGCGACCTGGGGGGAGGGGGCGAGCGTCGCCCCTTCTGCCGCCTGCTTTGGCGCCCTGGCACCCGCGGCGGTGCCCTGAGCCGCCGCGGACCCGCCCCTGGCGCCCGCGGCGGTGCCCTGAGCCGCCGTGGACCCGCCCCTGGCGCCCGCGGCGGTGTTTTGAGCTGCCGCGGACCCGCCCCTGGCGCCCGCGACGGTGCCCCTGCCTCACCCGCGCCTGCACTCGGTGCAGCCGCCCCTGCACCACCCAGCGTCTGCCCTTGGAGCAGCCGCCCCCGCTCCTGCACTCGGTGCAGCCGCCTCTGCCTCACCCCGCGTGTGCACTCACTGCAGCCGCCCCTGCCCTACCCGCGCCGACCCTCTGTAGCCGCTCTACGGCTTTCTCCCCGCCCCCCCCCTCCTCCTTCGTCTCTTTGCAGCCGTGGGGGGGAGGGTATGGGGGTGGCGGGTGTGGGGGTGATGGGGGGTGTGCTTCCCTTCCCCTCCTCCTCCTTTTGTTCCCACTGCTGCAGTTGCCGCTGGGGGGGAGGGTGTGAGGGTGTGGGGGAGCCGGGGGAGTGGCACTGGGGTGGCGGGTGTGAGGCCAACCAGCAGCTGTCCCGCCACCTCTCCTCTCTTCCCCCCTCTGCTGCTCCTGCAGCAGTGTGGGGGGGAGGGGGAGGGGGAGGGTGAGGGGATGGAGGGGGTGACCAGCCAGAGCCAGCCCGCCTCCTCTCTCTCCCTGCTGCCCCTCCTGTGGTCGGGGGGGAGGAGAGTAAGGGGGTGGCAGAAGTGCCTTGCTATCGCCTGCCCCTTTGCTGCAGAACCTGTTCTGCTGCCTTGCCTGCTGTTTTCTCTGTCTGTGGTGTACCCCTGCAGGTTGTGTCTTTCACTTAGCTATTCCTGCATGCAGTTACGGGGGGATGTCAAAATTATATTATAACTGCATGTAGTTCTAGCTTTAGTGTAGTTATCCTAACTTCTTGCTTGGTGGTGTACCCACCTTTCCTACCCTATTTGTACTCAACTTTCTATAGTGAAACCATTCTCGCCTACTATTCTCACATAGAACGGCGGCAAAGAGGTGTCGGTGCGCAGAAACAACGACGGGTCGGCAGTAGAAGGAGCAAACCCAAGAGCCGCAAGTGTAGTCCTCAGTGTGTCGTGCCACTCACGGGGCGCCTGGCGGAGACCGTAGACTGGCCGCCGGAGGCTCCACTGGGTACCAGGGGGAAACGACCCAGTGAAGCCAGGTGGGCGGCGCCAGATCTCCTCGTGCAGGCTGCCCTGCAGGAAAGCTGTGCTGAAGTCAAGAGAGTGAAGCTCGTAGTCGCGCTGAGCGGCTATGTGCAGCAGTACCCGAAGAGTGGTCATCTTCGGGGTGGGAGAGAAGGTCTGAAAGTAGTCAACTCCCTGCCGCTGACTGAAGCCTCGAGCCACGTAACGCGCCTTGAAGACAAGTGGAGAACCCGGCGGCCGCTTCACCCTGAAAATCCACATGCCACTGACGATGTTCGCCCCAGGTGGGGGAACCTCGTCGACGTAGGTGCCTGTGGACTTCCAGGAAGCCATCTCTGCGTCCATGACTGACTGCCACTGTGAGGAGTAGGGACCCTCGATCGCCTCAGTGTACGATCGAGGAGTCGGGATGTCTGGTGCATCCGGGTCTCCCTCAGGAGCAATCAGCGTGGACACGAGATGAGGCAAAGCAGCAGCAAAACACTGGAACTCCTCCTGCCTGTCCTCAAGGACCTCCGTGCTAAGAGCACACTCACCCCCGACGGACAGAGGACAGACAGACTCAGACTCAGCAACAGGACTAGCAGCGTAGTCTAGACGACAGCGAGCAGCAAAGTCGACAAGCTCAGCAACTAAGGCAGACGCAGCAGTGGACTCAAAGGAAGGGTCAGTGACAACAGTAGCCAGGAGACGCGTGACAGTAGGACTGGTAGCACGAAGAGAGTCAGACTCCGGGTCAGCAAGGACAGGAAGAGAGGACTCTGGAGGAGACGGCAACGGGACACGCAGAGGAGCAGTGGAAGGACGCAATGCCATCTGGTGTGTGCCTGGGACCGCAGTGCCATCTGGTGTGTGCCTGGGACCGCAGGAGGACGCGGACGCGGAGCACGACTACTAGTGCGAGCAGCACGAACAGGCGACGCAGGACGAGACGCAGGCTCACGACGCTCAGCAAGACCTCCAGTAGGACCAGTGTAGGGAGAAGGAGCAGGCAGGGGGGGAGGCAGGCTGGAACTGTGACCGCGACTGGACAGGCTGTGGACACTCTAAGGGAGGAGCACGACTAGCAGAGGGCGGGAGACGAAGAACCTGCTCAAGGAGCGGAACGAAGTACGGCCGCGGCCGCCACCCAGATGGGGCATCCACCTCGGCATCGAGCAAAATTACCATGCATGGATCATCCCCGACTTTGCCACCCATCAAGTCACGTGTCCACGTGTTTGCATCTTCCCACTCGCGATTATCCTCTAGTTTCGCATGTGCTCCGCCGATGTAGTAGTCTTCAGGATCACAAGAAAATCCTGCCATCAACAGCACCGGCTTAAAAGGCACGCCCTGTAGGTATGACCTCCGCATCTCTCCATGCTCCCAGCCTCCCAGCTTCGCAATGAGGCTATTTGGGCACCGGTCGTTGTTGAGACCCTGCGCCCCGGATCTGCGGAAGATGTGGATCACTTTGCTCGACGTCCACCCCGCCCAAGTCATCACCCAGTCGATCCGATTGTTGTGCGTCTTGTATTCCATCTGGTCCTGCTCTTGGGGGGAATTTGTCGGTGTGCTTGTTGATCTGGAAGAAGATGTGCTTTTCGAAACTCAGCGGTGAAATGAGTTTTTTCTTGTAGTGGACCTCGACAAGGTCGTACATGAAATGGATCCACAAAAAGACACCAGCGAATCCGCACCGCTTGTAGTCGATGTGCCTGGCGACGTACTGGTGAGACAAACGGTCCGTGGGATTGTTCTTCGTTTGTCTAGAAACGAATACCATGACCGTAAGGTCAAGGAACTCGTCTTGAAGAGTAGTGCTTCTGGTCTCGTGGACGTACATGTTCGCAAATCGCATAGAGCGGACGCTGCACCCTCTGCCCAGCACCTGATGCGCCAGCATGATCATGACGGCCACTGCCAGAACCCTCCACAATCCCTCCGTGAGGAACTGCATGCTTTCCTTGAATTATTTTGTCCTCTGTTCAGGCAGAACCTCGTGAAACAACTTCTTGTACTACTCTGCCGTGTACACGTCGTTCAGCGAACCACGTGTATGTTTGAAGCCCTCGCTGCAACAGACGGAAACAAACATGTTAGTTTCACCAACCCAGAAGCACAAAAAAAAAGCAGCCCTCTATCTTACTCAATCTGCTTATTGTTGAGATTGCGCATTTTGACCCTTAACAGGCCCCTTGCCTCCCTGAGCATGTCCGAGACGCGTGAGGTAGTGTAGTTGAAGAGGCGCCGTTCGATTTATCCGAGACAGCTCTGCGCGTTCATCTTCGCTTTCAGCATGGAAGCTGTGCAAGACTTCGA
This sequence comes from Closterium sp. Naga37s-1, assembly GCA_947471745.1. NCBI lineage: Eukaryota > Viridiplantae > Streptophyta > Zygnematophyceae > Desmidiales > Closteriaceae > Closterium > Closterium sp. Naga37s-1. The sequence continues at coordinate 127,961 of CANJKZ010001044.1, forward strand.
CACTTTCCCCACAAACATCTGTCGATCTTTCCGCATATCCTTCGCATCCTCCTCTGTTTCGGAGAACAAGTACTCCATGAACCGACAAACCGTCACAAAGCCAGTTTTGGCCCGTGCAGATAGGATTCGTTCTTCGGAACAAGGTCCCAGTCATGTCCCTTGTCATTGCCAAGATATATCCCAATCTCGTCCGGCTTTGTCGAGTCAAGCCTCTCCTCTTCTGTAACCTCGGGCATCTTTGCCATCTTCTTGTAAGCCCATCTTTTGTAGTACCACCAGCCACCGATATAAGAATTGTTCGTTTGATCCCCCCTTCCAATAACATGTTTCCATGCTCGACGGTTAGCTTCCTTTTTCTCCCCTGACATTCTAGGACGCACACCAGGAACGGGCTGTTCCGGATCCCAGTCCAGGCAACGGCACGTATCCGTCCCTCCCCCTTCACCTTCGACCTTGGGTGCAGGTGGAACCCTAAACCCACCACCGGGAGATGCTGTCGACCCACCCACGGGTGCAGGTGGAACTCTAAACCCACCGTCTGATGCTGGCGACCCACCCACTAGTGCATGTGGAACCCTAAACCCACCATCTGATGCTTGCCACCCACCCACTGGTGCAGGTGGAACCTGGAACCCACTGTCTGATGCTGACGATCCAATCTCTGCAGACCCGCTACCCCCATCTTTGCCAGAAAGCTCATCTTCCGAAGCGTGTTCCTCTTGGACTCCGACGCAAGGCGGCACCTCATTAAAAAGCCTATAAAGTCCCATATAAAGCCTCTGTCCTCCACACCCGTATCTCCTGGTTCCTCATTTGCGTTGTAAAATCATTCGTTCTCGATGTCCTCCTCCTCGAGTACTTGCCTTGCGTCTGCAAAAATGTCATCGTCGAAATTTTATACCTTGACTGATTTGAAGTTCTTGGCGTAATAAAGCTTGCCCGTAAGGTCGATACCTCCGGGGACGGGTTGAAGATCGTCGTCATTTGAATCTGCCGGGTCCTGGTCCGGTTTGGCAGCGTTTACCCAACCAGCCTCAAGATGTTGTTCCATTACGATAACTATTATCTAGAATCAGAAGGCCATGATCCACACTGAAAATGCACGAGACCGTTCGCTAAGCTAGATTCTCTAAAATAGAAGACCACCTACCGCAAGGTCAGACACTCCATAACTTAACCTAAAAGAGGGCTATACTCTACAACTGGATTTGGATAGACTGCTCGAAAATCGAATCATCGAAGAACGTAACATTCAGCATACCACACATTTGGAATCCTAAACTAGAAGTTAGAGAACGACATAATGTCGAACGATAGAGCAGCAGTGCAGGTACCGTGCAGTCCTAAATCTAATAGGTTTTTTTATACGAGGAAGTCAAAATCAAATGCAGCACAATGATTGGACAAGGATGCATGTTACGTTGAACAGAAAAAGACAGGCGACGAAATAAACCGGAAGAGACACTAAACAGCGAAGACATAGATCGATATTGCCCAGTCTCCACGCATCGCGTCGAGCAGAACTGCACTGGTTGCTTCTGCAGAATTTGTCACTCGCGCCAGTTTCTGATCTGTCGATTGGGTGCCAGCAGGGAAGGCGGACACTCGCTGGATGCAGCGCTGTGATGTTGCAGATATCAGCGTGTGTCCTCGACGCACGTGGGTTGAGTCAGGAACAAGAATGTGTCAAATGTTATATGGGTTACAGTATTGTAGGCTACAGTGGGTTTAGCCTTAGGGGGTACAACATTCTAAGGTTTCCTACTTGTACTCCCATTCTTGCTAGTTCAAACCACTTCTCTCATTCTGATATGGTATCACGAGCCAAGGTTGGGAACCTAGGACCACGTACCTAAGGGCCCACCGTTCCGCTAGAGGTGCCCTCGTGCGCCCTACTGTCTTAGCGCCCTCGTGCGCCCCTCTCTCTTAGAGCGCCCTCGCGCGCCCTCCTCTCACGCTGCTCGATTGCGGCCCGCTAGCAGCCCGAGCGCGGCCCCGCGTGTTTAGCGCGAGTAGCACGAAACCGCCTAGGGCGGCCCGTTTTCTCTCGAGCGCGCCAGCAGGCCGTCGCCCGTAGGCCGTGCGCGCCCCTAGGCCGACGCTCGACCCACCGCCGCCCGCTCGCAGGTCGCAGCCCGCGCGCAGCGGCGATCGCGCGTCGGCTGCTGCAGCTCGCGCTTAGCCGCCGCACGAACGCAGCCACGGCCCGCGCGCAGCCGCACCCTAGGCGCCGCCGTGCATCGTGCCTAGGCCCGCCGTCGCGCCGCCCTACCTGCCCGTGCCTCGCCGCCCGAGTCGCGTCGCCCGAGCCGCGCCGCCCAAATCGCGCCGCCCGAGTCGCGCCGCCCTGATCGAGCCGCGCCGCCCCACCTGCAGCAACTGCTGTTCCTGTTCCTGCTGTTACAGCTGTTCTTACTGCTACAGCTACTACTACTACTGCTCTTACTGCTGCTACTGCCACAATGTCCACTCCTACTGTTCTCACCTTTGACGCTGAGGGCCGTCCGATTAAGTTCGATGTTTGGCTCGATGACCTGCACTTGTTCCTCCAAATCACTGCCAAGGATGATGTTCCCCTGTATGACCACACGTCCGGCGCCGCTCCCGCACCTGCTGCTACTGCTGACAGTACTGCCCGCTCACAGTGGCAGACCCGTGATGCTCACGCTCGCCTAGCCGTTCGCAGCCACCTGCCGTTAGATGAGCGCGAGCACTTTGGCCAGCATAAGACCGCTAAGGAGCTGTACGATGCTGTAGTTGCGCGCTACTCCTCCCCTGCTACTGCTGCGATAGGCCGTCTCTCTCTGCCCTACCTCTTCCCCGATCTGTCTGCCTTTGCCACTGTAGCTGACCTCATCACTCACCTCCGTACTAGTGATCTCCGCTATGGTGCCGCGCTTCCCCCCGATTTCCTCGCCAAGAACCCCCCCCCGATGTACCTCACACTGTACCACCTAGTCACCCGCCTCCCTGACTCCCTTCGCACGGTCAGGGACCACTTTCTCGCCCTCTCCCCCACTGACCTCACTGTCGACCTGCTCGAGAAGGAACTCCTAGCAGCTGAGAAGAGCATTGTAGCTGTAGGTGCCTCTCGTGGCGACCCCCGCTCTCCCTTCTTTGAGGGGTGCTCCCCCTCCCCCCTCCTCCCCTCCATTGCATCTGCTGCTGCTGTCGACTACCTCGGTGCTGAGGGGGTCGGGGCTACGTCTACTCCTAGTGGGAGGCGCAAGGGCGGCAGGGGCAAGGGGGGCAGGGGTGGAGGAGGTGGCGGCGGGGGCGGCGGCGGTGGAGGGGGTGGGGGGGGCGGGGGTGGTGGCGGAGGTGGGAGTGGCGCTGGTGGTGGAGGGGTCAGTGGCGGCACAGGGGGTGGTGGCGGCGGCGGTGATGGGGGTGGTGGGGGTGGTGGTGGCAGTGGTGGCAGCGGTGGAGCTGGTGGCGGGCACGGTGGAGCGGTGCAGCGTGGGGGGTTCGGCGGTGGCCAGAGGCAGCAGCAGCAGCGTCCCGGCGAGACTCCCTCGCCCCAGCAGCTCCGTGAGTGGTACTCTCAGCGTGGGGGGTCTGGGGGTGGAGGTACCTGCCCGTACGTCATCCGCACAGGTGACCGCACTGGCCAGACCTGTGGGAGGTTTCACACGGCGCAGCGTTGCTTCTTTCGTCTCGACAACGCCTGGCGCGAGCAGTTCCCTGACGCCTCTGAGCTGCCCCGCTGGGCTGATCTGCTTAAGAAGGGAATTGATATCTTTGCTCTTGATTATGATACTATCCTTGGTGCTATGTATGCATTGACTATTAGTGTTGAGGGTGACTGCTACCTGAGTGTACCGCCCGACCCGGGTATTGAGACCAGTGAGACTGCCGCTCTAGGTGCTAGTGCGTCTGCTGCCCTAGGTCTTGGTGAGGCTGCTGCCCTTGGTGCTGGTGAGTCTGCTCCCCCAGGTGCTAGTGCGTCTGCGCTTGCTGGTACTGCGTCTACTGAGGCACTGCACACTTTCACACTGGACTCGGGTGCTTCCCGCTGTTTCTTCCGTGACCGCACTGCCCTTGAGCAGCTAGCTCGGCCAGTGGCTGTCTCCCTCGCTGACCCCTCTGGGGGCCCGGTCCTTGCGACCTCCTCCACTGTCCTCCCTTGTCCTGCAGTCCCGTCCGGCACCCTGTCGGGTCTTTACCTCCCCTCGTTCTCTACGAACTTGGTGGCGGGCTCTGCTCTTCAGGACGGGGGTGTTCACCAGTTCACCCCTGCCTATGAGCGTGTGACCCACTGTACGTGTGCTCGGACATGTCGCCACCTAGCTACCTTCACTCGGCAGCCGGGGTCAGACCTGTACACACTGACCACTGAGTCCCCTCAGGTAGCTGCGTCTGCGTCTACGTCAGGTCAGCTGTCGCCCCCCTGCTCGTGTCGCTCCCTGTCGCACCAGACAGTTCTCTGGCACCACCGTCTTGGTCACCCGTCAGTGCAGCGCCTTCGTGGCATGCACTCCCGGTACCTTGTCTCTGGTCTTCCCAGGGTTCTCCCTCCCCTCCCGCCCTCGCCTGCTCCTCCTTGTCTTCCCTGCGTCGAGGGGCGGCAGCGCGCCGCTCCTCACTCCTCCTCGTTCCCTCCCACAGAGGCTCCCTTGCAGACTCTCCACCTGGACGTGTGGGGCCCAGCCCGCGTCCGTGGACAGGGCCACGGGCGGTACTTCCTGCTGGTTGTCGACGACTACACGCGCTACACCACGGTCTTCCCCTTGCGCACCAAGGGTGAGGTCCCTGATGTTTTGATACCTTGGATCCACACTGCTCGTCTCCAGCTCCGCGATCGGTTCCAGTCGGACTTTCCCGTCCTGCGTCTGCACTCTGACCGAGGTGGTGAGTTTTCCTCCGACCTCTTGGCAGCCTACTGTGCGGAGCACGGCATCCGCCAGACGTTCACACTTCCGGCCTCTCCACAGCAGAATGGGGTTGCTGAGCGCCGCATTGGCTTAGTCATGGAGATCGCTCGTACCTCCTTGATCCATGCGGCTGTCCCCCATTTCCTGTGGCCGTTTGCAGTCCGGTACGCTGCGCATCAGCTCAACCTCTGGCCCCGTGTCTCTGCTCCAGAGACCTCGCCCACACTGCTGTGGACGGGGCAGGTTGGCGATGCGTCGCGTTTCCGAGTCTGGGGTGCTCGTGCCTTTGTCCGCGATACAACTGCGGACAAGCTCTCTGCCCGCGCTGTGCCCTGTGTCTTCCTTGGCTTTGTCCCCGACGCGCCTGGTTGGCAGTTTTACCACCCCACCTCGCGCCGTGTCTTCCCCTCTCAGGACGTCACTTTTGACGAGTCGGTACCCTTTTACCGTCTGTTCCCCTACCGCACTGCTCCGCTCCCTCCCCCACCTCTCTTCCTCACCCCAGGTGCCCCTTCGGTAGACCCCCTCCCTCCCCAGGGTCCTGCTCCCTCACGTGTTTCCCAGGTAGACGCAGTCGAGCCTGTCGAGGTAGCTGTCGACTCTGGTCCTGCGAGGGGTACTGAGCATGGGGGTGCTGAGCCTGGGGGTGCTGAGACTGGGGGTGCTGAGCCTGGGGGTGCTGAGACTGGGGGTGCTGAGCCTGGGGGTGCTGAGACTGGGGGTGCTGAGACTGGGGGTGCTGAGACTGGGGGTGCTGAGCCTGGTTGCGCTCCCTCTTCACAGCAGCTGCGTGAGTGGTACTCTCAGCGTTGCAGCCTCCGGCGTGGGGCTACTGGAGCTGGGGTTTCTGCCGGAGTTGGGGCTCGTGGTGCTGCGGGTACTGTGTCGCGGCCGGAGCCTCCCTCCCCTCAGCGGCTACGTGAGTGGTATGCTCGGCGCTGCAGCCTCCGGAGTGGAGCTCCTAGTTTTGAGGTGCCGCCTGCTGGAGACCCTGTTGTTGGTGGAGGTCCTGGAGCTGTTGGAGGTGCTGCTGGTGCTGCTGGAGGTCCTGGAGCTGCTGGAGGTGCTGCTGGTGCTGGTCCTGCTGGAGGTGCTGCTGGTGCTGCTGGAGGTACTGGAGCTGCTGGAGGTGCTGCTGGTGCTAGTCCTGCTGGCGGTGCTGCTGGTGCTGCTGGGGGTACTGGAGCTACTGGTACTGGGGCTGGTGGTGCTGCAGAGGCTGGAGCTGGAGGTGCTGCTGGAGGTACTGGAGTTGACACTACTGGAGCTGCTGGTGGTGCTGCGGGAGTTGGAGCTGCTGCTGGGGGTTCTGGTACTGTCTCTGCTGGTTCTGGGGGCACGTCACGGCCGCGGCCGTACTTCGTTCCGCTCCTTCAGCAGGTTCTTGGTCACCCGCCTCCTCCAGCTCCTGCTCCCTCCGTAGGGTGTCCTCCGCCTGTCCAGTCGCAGTCACAGTTACCGCCTACCTCGCCACTTCCTGGTCCTTCTCCCTACACTGGTCCGACAGGAGGTCTTTCGGAGCGTCGTGAGCCTGAGTCTCGTCCTGTGTCGCCTGAGTCTCGTTCTGCGTCACCTGTTCGTGTTGCTCACACTGGTCGTCGTGTCCCGCGTCAGCGTCCTCCTGCTGTCCCAGGCACTCACCAGATGACGCTTCGTCTTTCCACTGCTCCACAGCGTGTCCCTCTGCCTTCTCCTCCTGCGTCCTCCCTTCCTGCCTTTCCTGATCCGGAGTCTGACTCTCTTCGTGCTGCTAGTCCTACTGTCACGCGTCTCCTGGCCACTACTGTCACTGACCCTTCCTTTGAGTCAGCTGCTGCGTCTGCCTTGGTTGCTGATCTTGTCGACTTTGCTGCTCACTGTCGTCTAGACTACGCCGCTAGTCTTGTTGCTGAGTCTGAGTCTGTCTGTCCTCCGTCCGTCGGGGGTGAGTGTGCTCTTGGCACGGACGTCCTTGAGGACAGGTAGGAGGAGTTTGAGTGCTTTGCCGCCGCTGTACCTCATCTCGTGTCCATGCTGATTGCACCTGAGGGAGACCCGGATGCTCCAGACATCCCGACCCCGCGCTCTTACGCTGAGGCGATCGCGGGTGAGTACTCCTCTCAGTGGCAGACATCCATGGATGCAGAGATGGCATCCTGGAAGTCCACTGGCACTTACGTCGACGAGGTTCCCCCACCTGGGGCGAACATCGTCAGTGGCATGTGGATTTTCAGGGTGAAGCGGCCGCCAGGTTCTCCGCCTGTCTTCAAGGCTCGGTACGTTGCTCGAGGCTTCAGTCAGCGAGAGGGAGTAGACTTCTTCCAGACCTTCTCCCCCACCCCGAAGATGACCACTCTTCGGGTGCTACTGCACATTGCCGCTCAGCGTGACTACGAGCTTCACTCTCTTGACTTCAGCACAGCTTTCTTGCAGGGCAGCCTGCACGAGGAGATCTGGCTGCGCCGCCCTCCTGGCTTCACTGGGTCGTTTCCTCCTGGTACCCAGTGGAGCCTCCGGCGGCCGGTCTACGGTCTCCGCCAGGCGCCACGTGAGTGGCACGACACACTGAGGACTACACTTGCGGCTCTTGGGTTCGCGCCTTCTACTGCTGACCCGTCGCTGTTTCTGCGCACCGACACTTCACTGCCGCCGTTCTACATGCTCGTGTACGTCGACGACTTGGTCTTTGCCACTGCTGACACTGAGGCTCTCGCCCACGTGAAGTCGGAGCTGCAGAAGAGACACACGTGCACAGACCTGGGTGAGCTGACAAGCTATCTTGGCTTGCGGATCACCCGGGACAGAGCACGCCGCACCATCACACTGACTCAGTCACACATGGTGCAGCAGGTCCTTCAGCGCTTCGGCTTCACCTGGTCCTCGGCACAGGCCACTCCTCTGGCTACAGGTCACTCGCTCTTAGCTCCACCTTTGGACGAGTCCGTAGAGCCGAGTGGTCCTTACCCAGAGCTATTTGGTTGCCTCATGTACCTGATGACTTGCACTCGTCCTGACCTCGCGTACCCTCTTGGCCTTCTGGCTCGCTACGTGGCTCCTGGTCGGCACCGAAATGTGCACATGGATGCTGCTAAGAGGGTACTGCGCTACTTGTGCAGTACATTAGGCATGGGGCTCGTGCTTGGAGGAAGGAGCTCAGTTGTCCTCACTGAGCACTCAGACGCTTCTTGGGTTGACGACCAGGCTACTCAGCGGTCGTCACAGGGTTTCACCTTCAGTCTTGGCTCTGGTTCAGTTTCTTGGCGTTCTACTCGCTCGTCTTCAGTTCTCAGCTCCAGTTGTGAGGCTGAGATCTACGCCACAGCCATGGGTGCACAGGAGTTACGCTGGCTCACGTACCTGCTGACTGACTTGGGAGAGTGGTCTCGTTCCCCTCCAGTGCTGTACATCGACAACAAGGCTGCCATTGCCTTGTGTGAGGAGCACAGACTGGAGCACAGAACGAAGCACATTGCTCTGCGTTACTTCCTGGATCGAGAGCTGTAGCAGCGTGGTCAGCTTCGTCTGCGTTACGTGGCCACTCAGGCCAACACTGCTGATATATTCACCAATGCACTTCAGTCTGGTGATCATCAGCGCTTCTGCACTATGCTGGGGCTTTTGCCCACTTTTCCTCACTTGCTGTAGGCTTTGCCTGTACTGTGATCTCTATATATATATTTGCTTGTTTGCTTTGCTAGGTTGAGATCACTGTGTTGTTTGTGTTGCATATATGCCTCTGCATATGAACTGGCCTTTCGGCCCTTTGCTTGTGCTCAGAGTGTGTGGTGACGTTGTGATCCACCCTGAGCTTGCTTTGCCTTTCTTGACTGGTCTTGTGACCCCTTGCTCTCCCCCACTTTGCCTATGGGGGTGTGTCAAATGTTATATGGGTTACAGTATTGTAGGCTACAGTGGGTTTAGCCTTAGGGGGTACAACATTTCAGGGTTTCCTACTTGTACTCCCATTCTTGCTAGTTCAAACCACTTCTCTCATTCTGACAGAATGTCTACACTTTTTCCGCATAAAAGTGGTAATTGTATTTATTTTCTTAAAGGTGAGGAAGCAAAAAACGCCTGAAGCTGCCAAACATCAACTATTAGAAACTGACTTACCATGCTTGTCATTTTGCGGTCAAGAGGGCGGGATTTCTTGTCGATTGTGGAAGGAAACGAGTGGACAAGGAAGTAGAGTGATGGGGTGTTCACGCAGAAACCGTGCCTTTATTTCACCCGTAACTTAACGTCGGGGAATGTCATGTCCCGAAACAAGTGCAAAGAAGGCGAGGCCTTTCCAACTTGTATGAGGTCAATTATCACGTGACTGTGATTAGACGAGAGTCGCTCCATATCGGAACCACGATTCAGCGTCGTGCGACTTCGCACGCACCGTTTGGTTGCAACCGGCCGGGCGACTGGTCACCGTCAGTATGCGGCCTAAATGGTTTACGTTGACGATAGTCGCTCTTTCGCGAACATTACAATTCGAATTTTCAAACACTCAAAACTCGGGCAGGACCGGGTCGAAACGAGCAATTGCAGCAGTGCACGAGGGGCGGTGGGAGATGTCGTACTAGGCGCGGGCTTGCGCCAACTTTGCGCCGAATTTCGACTCATCCCAACTCCCAGGACGAGACGAGGATGACGGTCATTTTTCCACAGGCGAATCCGCAGGATGAGCGGAGGGACCCTTTCATCATCCATAGGTAGTCCTCCCGCCAACGAATTCCCCTTTTCGCCTGCGCTCGCGACGTTCGCTTTCTGTGGTTAATCTAATTCTCGAGAAGTACAATGGTCGGTGCTCCAAAGTAAGGATCTAATTGGATAACTAGGAAAAACCTCGACGTCCATTGGTGAACGAGCTGCTTCGAGAACATCGCGAGCTTGGCGACTATGAACCGAATGGCCTTCGCGAGCCAACGGGGAAAGCCAATGAACGAGGGACTGCAATACCTTAACCGCCTGATAACGTTCTTTGACATCTGTCATCCCATTGAACCGTACTCAAACGGACTTTCCCCCTCGAAGCTGGTGAAATAGCACTTCCTTTCCCCATCCTCCCCCTCGAAGCCGTTGAGCAGTCAGCCTCATCAATTTGCCAATTCACAAGGTGCACGTTCGTATCTGTTCGACACATCAGCTCAGGTGAGCTGTTCGCCTCTTGATCATTCTCGCAGCTCACCCGTACCGCGTGACTGCCGCATCCGCAGCGAGGCAATCGCCACGCCACACCGTTTCAGATCAGGACTACTACGGCACCGTCGTTATTTGAGGCGCCTCAAAAATTGGCTAAATTGCCTCGGTCTCCTTGTTTGCCTCGAGAGCGAGAGCGAGCTTAGCTTTTGAGCGGCGCTGGAGTTCGCAACGCCAGTACTCTGGGCGACGCTGGAGCGTGCGAAAGAATGAGCGACCCTAAACAAAGAGCGAGTGAGGCAAATGCGTCTTCGTTTCAAGCGATAGAGCCGCTCGGCGCGCAGCGAGCGGTGATGGTTTTCGTAAAGCGGCCGGTGCCGGGGTGCGTGAAGACGCGCCCGGCGGCCGGCGTGGGGGCGGACGCGGCGTGCGTCTTCTACCGCGCGTGCTGCGAGCACGTCGTCACCAGGGTCACGCGCTACCCCAACCTGTACGTGACTATAACGAGGTGACAAGTCGACCCAAAAGTCATCTTCTATCGTGCGTGCTGCGAGCACGTCGTCACCAGGGTCGTGCTCTGCCCCGACCTGTACGTGACTATAGCGAGGTGACTGTTCAGGCGAATCAAAATTCGCCTTTTACCGCACATGCTGCGAACATGTCATCGCCAATATCGAGCGCTGCCCCGAGCTATACGTGACTATAGCAAGGCGCAGGGCTTTTGTGGAGTACGGGGATGTTATAACATGACCTCCAGCTGAGTCTATATACATCGGAAAACCAGGGGGGTTGGAGGGGTAGGTTTTGTTGTAGATGCTTCAATGTAGCTCTACTCAAAGTTACGCCAGTTGCTTTCAGCGTGGGCGCTTCGGGAATCAGAGGGATGATGAAAGCGTGGTTTGGCGTGGAGCTGGCGTGGATGATTTTTATTGGACTTCGATTCATACATTCGGGACAGGTGCAGTTGGCAAAATGACTCGGGTTCGTTTGCGTTTCCTGTGATTGCGTTCGCCCATTTTGTCCAATCAAGTTACCAGCAAGGATTCAATCGTGTTCGGAACCCCGCTAAGGACTTGGTTATTTTGCATTGGTTGTTCAGGGTTATAATGGGTGTAAACAGCATGCAATGTTTGCTGCCTCATTCTAACTTGATATTTGTAACTGAACTTTTACGTTGTAACTATCTTATTTCTCGCAATTGCCCTAGAATCATCGAGTTTCAATTCGCCGAGAAGGCCTTATCGCAATCCAGTGTACAACCCTTTTAACATTGTATGCGTCACATGATCGAACGCTATGTTATTAATTACTATTATTATTTAAGGGAAGGCTTCTAGCACTACATATAGATGCCCTGCAAAAAATAAGCTCATTCCAAAAACAAGAGATAGCTAATCCACAATTTGGTCCACGAGTGGACCTCTAACATCAACAACGCCATCTATTGTTGCACATACGGTATGAGAACAGTCCAAGCTTCGTTAATCCAAAGGCTCCTAAATTTACTGGTAGATTCCTGACACTATATATGTATGCCCCACAAATATTGTCAGAAATTAACGAGCAGGAATGAATGCATTAGGCAGAAAGTTGGTACAAGTATAACCCGAATTGAGTTGTACCCCATACAACACACACAACATAATAGTTTGACACACCCCCATAGGCAAAGTGGGGGAGAACAAGGGGTCACAAGACCAGTCAAGAAAAGCAAAGCAAGCTCGGGGTGGATCACGAAGTCACCACACACTCTGAGCACAAGCAAATGGCCACAAGGCCAGTTCACATGCAGAGTTATATAAATGGGAACAAGCAGTATAGTGATCACAACCTAGCAAGTGTAAGCATGCAGGTACAAGTATATAGATCACAGTACAAGCAAAGTCACAAAGTGAGCAAGTGAGGGAAAGTAGGCACAAGGCATGAAACAGTACAGAAACGCTGATGATCACAAGGCTGAAGTGCCTTGGTGAATATATCAGCAGTGTTGGCACGAGTGGCCACGTAAGCAAGACGAAGCTGACCACGTTGCTGCAACTCTCGAGCAAGGAAGTAACGCAGAGCGATGTGCTTCGGCATGTGCTCCATTCTTTGCTCCTGACACAAGGCAATCATGGCCTTGTTGTCTACGTACAGAACTGGAGGAGAACTAGGCCGCTCTCCCAAGTCGGTCAGCAGGTAGGTGAGCCAGCGTAAATCCTAAGCAGCCATGGCCCCTGCGTAGATCTCAGCCTCACAACTGGAACTGAGAACAGACGACGAGCGGGTAGACCGCCAAGAAACAGAATTGGAGCCAAGGCTGAAAGTGTAACCCAGTGACGACCGCAGCGTAGTCAAGTCGTCAACCCAAGACGCGTCTGCGTGGCTAGTGAGAACAACTCGACTCCGTCCTCCAAGCATGAGCCCCATGCCCGACGTACTGCACAAGTAGCGTAACACCCTCTTAGCGGCCTCCCAGTGCTCTGGTCGGTGTTTCCAGGGCGCAACGTAGCGTGCCAGGATGCTGAGAGGGTAAGTAAAGTCAGGTCGACTGCAGGTCATCAGGTACATGAGGCATCCCACCAGCTCTTAATACGGGCCACTCGGCTCTACGGACTCGTCCGAAGGTGAAGCTGAGAGCGAGTGACCGGTAGGCAGAGGAATGGAGTGTGGCGAGGACCAAGTGAAGCCGAAGCGCTGAAGGACCTGCTACACCATGTGTGACTGAGTCAGGGTGATGGTGCGGCGTGCTTTGTCCCGGGTGATCTGCAAGCCAAGATAGCTGCGCAACTCACCCAGGTCTGGCGTGTCCTCAATGTGTCGTGCCACTCGCGAGGCACCTGGCGGAGACCATAGACTGGCCGTCGGAGGCTACACTGGGTACCTACAGGAAATGACCCAGTGAAGCCAGGTGGGCGGCGCAGCCAGATCTCCACGTGCAGGCTGCCCTGTAAGATAGTTGTGGTGAAGTCAAGAGAGTGAAGCACGTAGTCACGCTGAGCGGCGACGTGCAGCAGCACACGAAGAGTGGTCATCTTCGAAGTAGGGGAGAAGGTCAGGAAGAAGTCAACTCCCTATCGCTGACTAAAGCCTCTAGCAACGTAACGAGCGTCGAAGACAGCGGAGAACCTGGCGGCCGCTTCACCCTGAAAATCCACATGCCATCGTCTATGTTCGCCCTAGGAGGGGGATTCGCGTCGACGTAAGTGCCTGTGGACTTCCAGGATGCCATCTCTGCGTCCATGGCTGTCTGCCACCGAGAGGAGTAGGGACCCGTAACCGCCTCTGCGTAAGAGCGCGGGGTCGGGATGTCTGGAGCATCCGGGTCTCCCTCAGGTGCAAGCAGCATGGACACGAGATGAGGTACAGCAGCTGCAAGACACTCAAAGTCCTCCTGCGTGTCCTCAAGGACGTCCGTGCCAAGAGCACATTCACCCCCGACGTACGGAGGACACACAGACTCATACTCAGCAACAAGAATAGCGTCGTAGTCGAGACGACAGCTAGCAGCAAAGTTGACAAGCTCAGCAACTAGGGCAGACACAACAGTGGGCTCAAACGAAGGGTCGGTGACAACAGTGGCTAGGATACGGGTGGCATTAGGACTGGCAGCACGAACTAAGTCAGACTCAGGGTGTGGAGCCTCAGGAAGAGAGGACGCAAGAGGAGACGGCAGGGGAACTCGCAGTGGAACAGAGGAAGGATGAAGTGTCATATTGTGAGTGCCGGGGACAGGAGGAGGACGCGGACGCGGAACACGACTACCAGTGCGACCAGCACGAACAGGCGAGGCAGGGCGAGACGCAGGCTCACGACGATCTGTAAGAGAGTCTATCTGCTCAATATAAGGAGAAGGAGCGGGCAGTGGGGAGGCTGGCTGTAACTGTGGCTGGGTCTGGTCTGGCGGTGGACACAGTAGAGGCGGAGTAAGGTCAGTAGAAGACCGGAGACCAAGAACCTGGCGAAGCAGTGGAACAAAGTACGGGCGCGGCCCCACAGCGCCTCCTGCACCAGTACCGAGAGCTCCAGCACCCCCACCACCAGCACCTCCAGCTCGAGGCTCTCCAGCTCCAGCACCCCCAGTGCCAGCACCTCTAGCTCCACGGTCTCCAGCTCCAGTACCTGCAGCACCACCAGCTCCAGCAGCTCCTGCACCTCCAGCACATCCAGCAGCTCCTGTACCTCCATCAGCTCCATTACCTCCAGCAGCAGCAGCACCGCCAGCTCCAGCAGCTCCAGTACCTCGAGCACGAGCACCTCTAGGACTAGCAGCTCCAGCACATCCAGCACCACTAGTAGCAGCATCACCACCAGCTCTGGCAGCTCGAGTACCTCGGGCATCCTTCCCTATTCCAATCACTGTGAAGGAGGACAAGACTGGAGAGAACGACGACCCTTACGGTTTGTCCGTTGAAAACCGGATCACAGAACAGGCGTTGCATAAGAACTGCTCAAGTGGGAAATCCGAGGAGCGCAAGCCAATGAAGGCGGACACATCTCCGCCTCCCACAGGTATGTAAACATTGTCCCCCCATTACTTGTCCGCATGTATCCTTTCACAATCATTGCGAGGCTTTGGAGGAGCATATCAGGTAGTGCTCCAGATGCTCGGATGTGTCAGTTTTCTATCATCTCTAGTACCTGTCGTGCAGGTGATTGTAACAAGCACGCAGCTGAATTGGAGTGCACAGAAGTGGGTGGTCCTGACAGCGGGATGTGACGCCTTCTGCATGGTATCACTACTACTCCGTCCTGTATGGGGTCGTACATTCGTCATGCACCATGGATGGGTCTGATGGACGCACTGGCACCGTGCCCAGATCGTGCGACGCCGTGTCGGAGCCCAGTGGTGCCTCTAGTGACGAGGAATGGTCGCCGTCCACTGACGTCGGCGCGAGTGGGTATGAGTCGAAAACTAACATTAATGTCGTGACTTCACGTGCAAGAACACAGTCTTCGGGTGGAAAGCAAGGAGGCCGTAAGTGTGCAGGCCGGGGTCGTGGAAAAGGTGCTGTGCAGAAGCAGGTGAAGGATCTAATGGATGTGATCCAGAGCGTGAAGCAACGCGTCCCCCGTAGGACGAAGGACGGCGGTGGATGTGTATGGCGCTTACGGCAGCAGTTCTGCCAAGCTTGAACCACCCGCGCCGGAGGCGATGGATACAGACCCGGCTCCCACTTCGCGCCTTGTTGAGGAGGAGGACGTTGTAGATGTGACCGCAAGTGCGGGCGTCTCAACACCAGTCTGCCTGTTTGAAGAAACCCATGCCCGCCCAAACTGGTAACGATTATCATTGCACCGACAGCGTGAAGACACCAAACATCAATAAGCGGGGTCGGGTCGGTCATGTGCACGGGTCTGAGCTGATAGGGGAAGGCACGCCAACACGCACGTATGTCGCCCCCAGCCCTGTCGTCACAACTGACGCAGTGAAGGCCGAAGCTGGTGGTGGACCTGGCATGGCGTCCGCCGCTGCAGCGCCTGACGTGGCAGTCATTGCTCAACTCCTCCTCCAAGTGCTGGGAGGTGCCGGCTCTTTGGTTGAAGCTGCAGTACCTGGGTTCAACACTAGGGAGCAAGGTGGTGTAGCGGCTGAGCTGATTGCCGTCATGCAGAGGCTCCGGTCAGCAACCACGCCAGTAGAGGCCTCGATGGGGAGGGAGAGGACAACACCTGCTACAGCGAAAA
The DNA here is from genome assembly GCA_947471745.1 of Closterium sp. Naga37s-1. Taxonomy (NCBI): domain Eukaryota; kingdom Viridiplantae; phylum Streptophyta; class Zygnematophyceae; order Desmidiales; family Closteriaceae; genus Closterium; species Closterium sp. Naga37s-1. Next base: position 143,611 of record CANJKZ010001044.1, read on the forward strand.
CAGGGAAGAAAAACACTGCTGCTTCCCCTGAGTCAGCACGAATCAGTGACGTTGTGGATGCAGGGACCCCGGCTGCTGTCGCGGCGGAAGGCAGGTCGTTACGCCGGGGCGGCAAAGCAAAGGGCGCCAGCTCTGGAGAACATACGGCGGCCAGAGGCGGGGAGCTGACGAAGGGACTGAACTGTGGGCTTTGGAAGAATCCCCTGGAGCAAGACAACATGGTGGAAGAGCGGTACGGGCCTGTTCAGGGTGTGTTGTGAAGTAATCGGGTTATTAGTCAAGTGGGTGATGAGCTGATGTGATGAATTGCATTTGCAATTGACCCTACAGGGCTCGCGACTATTGAAACCAGATCTGCCGAGGGTCTAATCGGGAACATTTCGGTGGTCGTTGACTACGACCCGGACTGCAAGGTCCGGCAACTCAAAACTGGACTACCCAGCCCCGGCAAGGTCGTTGAGTACACTGGGCTTGGGTGTGCTTAATGTATCATGCGCGTGGAGAACTACGAGATGACTCTGTGGGATCGTAAGGAATGTGGGGTGGACAAATTGGCAGTGGGTGACTGTGCCATTTCTGACTCCTTTTTGTAGTGTCCTCACATTTCCGAGCTATGCCGAGTGTACGTGTTGTACTTGGCAGTTCTACTGCAAGATGACGATGGATTACTTGCTCCGCAAGTGCCGCGCACGTGGAGTGACCTATTGGCCGAACAACACCATGCGCCACTACGCTTTGAAGGTGGCGTTACGGCGGGACTATGACGTGTGCTATTAGGACGTGGTGAAGCTCATGGAGGACAAGAACTACAGTTCGAAGATCAACAAGCTTTGGGCGAATTGGAGGACGGACACCTCCACAGCGTCACGGCGGTCGTTGATTGACGCCTTGGAGATTGATGTGGAGGCTGATGGCGTATTCAAGATCGAACTAAGCTAAGCTGGACCCCGTTTTCCGGAACAGCAGGTCACCAAGCGTGTCGGTAGGACGATTGGGATTTAGCATGCGCAGAGCACGCCTGAGGGCAGAGGTGACCACCTGGATCCGAGGGCAGAGAAGAAGGCAGTGATCCAAGGTCTCCTCCCCTCCGAAGTAGGGGCAGGTTGGTTTCCCGCTGAGAAATGCAAGGCGCTCCCCCACTTGCAAATTTAAGTTGTGGACACGAATGAGGACATCACGTGGACGGCTGGGGACTGCCAGCGAGTCTCGTGACGACACCACCCACTTCCAGTTGATTCGTCTCCCCCATCTTTTCGCCCACTTCTCCCTCTTGCTCGACTCCTGGTAAGCCCCTTTCCAGCATTCCCTCATCTTCCTGAAGGGAATCACCTCCCCTCCCTCCAGAATGTTCAACGGGGGGGTGGATTCAGCCGAGCAGGGAGGGACCGAACAGAACCCTAGCAGTTGCCACCAGGACGCTGGCAGGGTAGTCAGTGCTTTCACCGCCAACCTCGCTGGACCGTTTCCCGAGCAGCCGTGACAATTCTCTCTGCTGCTTTAACACAAGCTCGCCGTTACCGTCTACCTCCAGCAGATCTCCAACACACACCTCCCAGAGTCCCTTGCCATCCTTTTGCCCACCAACGGGCGTATGCAGTAAAGATGCCTTGTTGAAAGCTAACCACTCCTTCAGTATCTCCACTCTGCTGACCGCCGTCGGCCGGACGCAGAACGGAGAGTTAACAAAATTGTCGCACGTTTGCTTCCACCTCATACTCCTACTCTTCCAATGTTTCACCAGGTTCGCGTGTGAAGAGAAGGTGTCCTCGCCCAGGGGTAGATCTGCCGCCTGCGCCATAATTGCTTTCTTCATGGGGTTCTGCTCCGTGAGATAGAGGCCCACTCTCCTGGCTGCGAGACATGTGATGGTTATCTCCGGATCTTTCAAACCGATGCCACCCGCCTCCTTTGGGGTGTAGAGCAGCGTCCTGCTCCAGAGTATGAATCCCTTCACTGTCGCCACGCGGTTACCTGACGTGAAGCTTTGCAGCAACCTGGTAATTTCTTCCCAAATATCTGCCAGGGGAGGGTAGATCTGCGCTTGGAAGGCTAGCAGCGGTGTGATGTAGCTGTCGACGACTGTAGCCCTTGCAGTTATCATGAGGTACTTCAGCTGCCACTTCGTTAATTTCCCCACGATGTATTACCACGCCTTCTCCTATGTTGGCAAGCCGCTTCCGGAAGGCGTCACCCAGACTCCCAGCAAGCGCTCTGCATCCTCCGCACCGGCCCATTTGAAGTCACTTGAACCGTCGCCCTTCTCGCCCAGGTTCGCGCCAAGAGGCAGTAGCACCGACTTCGACTTATTTGTTGCCAAACCGGACACTTTCTCGAACCGATCCACCACCTTCTCCGCTTTGACTCTTTGCTCCGCGCCTTGCAGGGCCAACATTGTGTCGTCGGCGTAGCCGAGGTAATCAAAGCGCGGGCCCTGCTTGGCGAGACCGAGTTCCTGTCTTTCCACCTCCCTCGCCAACGGCTCAACTGCGCAGAAGAAGAGAAGGTGCCAACGGGCATCCTTGCCAAACACTCGACGCCACTTCCACACCTTTCCCCGTCCAGCCATTAATCATCAATTTTGTCAATGTGTTGGCGTGCAGGCCCTTTATCCATTCGACGAACCGCTTTGGAAAACCCATCTTGGCCAACACTTCAAATAGGAAGTCTCTCGACACCGAATCGAATGCTTTTTGAAAGTCCACCACAAGTAAGTACCAGTCCTCGTTGCCGTTCTTAGCAGCGTCTATAACGTCAGCCACCAGCGCCACCGCATCCGATAGTCGCCGCCCCGGGATGAACCCGTACTAATCTGGGGAGATGACCAAGTGAAGCACCGACTTCATTCTATCCGCCACCACCCTTGCCAGGACCTTGTAAGTGAAATTTAGCAGGGTAATCGGTCGGTAGTTGTTAATCTCGCCTTTCTCGCCTTTCTTATGCAGCAAAGTAGTAACCGTTTCCTTGGTTTCTACTAGCAGGGAGGCAAATGACTCGAAGCTCCTCACCATGGTCATGAAGCTTTCCCCCAGCAGGTCCCAGTGAGCTTCGAAGAGCTCCTTGGGCAGCCCATCCCCACCAAGCGATTTGTTTTTTGCCATCGCCGCAAACGCCTTCTTTACCTCCTGCTCGGACCAGTCCGCCGACAGTATCTCCGCCACCGCACCGTCCAACCGCCAAAGCGAGGTAAGATCCCAGTCCGAGAAGTCAGTGCGTCGATCTTTCCCAAAGATTTTCCGAAAGAAAACAGAGGCTGTGTCCAGGATCTGCTGTGAGCCAGTAAATCTTCCTGCACCGACTTTGGTCTCCTTGATCTGGGTGCACGCTTTCCGATCACGGACCTTCGCCGACAAATGCTTCGAGGCCAGCTCCCCCATGAGTTCCGCCGTGAGGCCGTCGTGAAGGTACAGTCGCTCGGTCCATGAGTTGTTGTACTCCTTCAGCTTTGTCTCCCTCGCCTCCAATAAAGCTCTTATGACAGAGCAGTCTGGGTTCCGCATCATTTCCTGCTTCAGCTTAGCCACCGTAGATGTCAAGTGCAGAAGAGTTTTTTTAATCCGTTTACTCTCCTCCTTTGCATACATTCTGAGCCCGGCTCCCAGTCTCTTCAGAAGCAGCTCGAAGCTGCAACCATCATTCACAGGAGTGCGTAGCACCGTTGCCTCTATGATCTTCCGAACGCCTGGACGGTGGATCAACGAAGCGTGTAAGCGCCATAAACTTGGACCTCTGCAGTGCTCCTTATCAAGCCTGAGAGCGACAGAGATCGCATACCCGTGGTCTGAAATGGGTTCGTCAGGCATAACATGCGCAGAGTAAAAAAGGTAGGGGATCAGGGATTGTGAGACTAAGGCTCTATCAATGCGAGTGCTGACTCTATGGCTTTTTGCAAAAAAGGTGTACTCCCTGCATCCTGGATGTAGGATTCTGAAAGCGTCTGAAAACTGAAAGGCCGCGCAGCGGTGGAAAAACCGTTCGTTTTCTAAGGCCTTGCCATGTCCTCTCGAGTTGTGTAATTTTGGGTTCTCTATTATGTTCAGGTCGCCTATCAGCAGGAGATGCTCCGATGGTGAGATCTGATCTAGAAGGGGACCGAAGGAGTCTCTAAAGAAGGCGGATCTGGCTGGAATGCTGGATGGGAAATAGATCGCAAGGAGGACTATGTCTAAACCGAGACCTTTGATCGTGGTTTTCACTATTCTACCAGACTGGTGAGCTAAGGAATCATGGAACGTGATGGCGGGGTTACAGCTGAGGATGGCTACACCGCCAGCGCTGGTCCTAGGTGCGGTGGCTATGAAGGAGGTGGCTGAGAGAGAGGTCCAGTAAGGATGGTTTGAGGTGAGTCTGGTGTCAACTAGCACGGCTATGTCCGATCATGTCTTAAACCATGTTCTTACTCTGTTCTGCTTGGTGTTGTTGCCTAAACCGTTCACGTTTAAGCTTGAAAGGGTGAAATGGTTTTTAATATTCATGGGTCCACTGACTTGCAGCCCATGATCATCCACAGGCTGATATTAGAGACAGTTCAGGCGACGCTGTCAAATATTATATATGTTGCTATTCTGTAGGCTACAGTGGGTTTAGCCTTAGGGGGTACAATATTCTAGGTTTTCCTACTTGTACTCCCAATGTTGTCAGTCCAACCACTTCTCATTCTGACATGGTATTAAGAGCCTAGGTTAGGGACCTAGGACCGCTTACCTAAGGGCCCACCGTTCCGCTAGAGGTGCCCTCGTGCGCCCTACCGTCTTAGCGCCCTCGTGCGCCTCTCTCCTAGTGCGCCCTCGCGCGCCCTCCTCTCACGCTGCTCGTTTGCAGCCCGCTAGCAGCCCGAGCGCGGCCCCGCGTTTTTAGCGCAAGTAGCCCGTTAGCCGCCTAGGGCAGCCTGATTTTTTCTCGCGCGCGCCAGTAGGCCGTCGCCCGTAGGCCCCGCTCGCCCCTAGGCCGACGCTCGACCCACCGCCGCCCGCCCGCAGGTCGCAGCCCGCACGAAGCGGCGATCGCGCGTCGGCTGCTGCAGCTCGAGCTTAGCCGCCGCACGAATGCAGCCGCGGCCCGCGCGCAGCCGCACCCTAGGCGCCGCCGCGCACCATGCATAGGCCCGCCGTCGCGCCGCCCTACCTGCCCGAGCCGCGTCGCCCGAGTCGCGCCGCCCTGACCGAGCCGCGCCGCCCCGCCTGCAGCAACTGCTGTTCCTGTTCCTGCTGTTACAGCTGTTCTTACTGCTACAGCTGCTACTGCTACTGCTCTTACTGCTACTACTGCTACTGCAACTGCTACTGCTGCTACTGCCACTATGGCCAGTCCTACCGTTCTCACTTTTGACTCTGAGGGCCGTCCGATTAAGTTTGACGTTTGGCTCGATGACCTGCACCTGTTCCTCCAGATCACTGCTAAGGACGATGTTTCCCTGTTTGACCACACGTCCGGCGCCGCTCCCGCACCTGCTGCTACTGCTGACAGCACTGCTCGCTCACAGTGGCAGACCCGTGACGCTCATGCTCGCCTAGCCGTTCACAGCCACCTACCGTTAGATGAGCGCGAGCACTTTGGCCAGCATAAGACCGCTAAGGAGCTGTACGATGCTGTAGTTGCACGCTACTCCTCCCCTGCTACTGCTGCGATAGGCCGTCTCTCACTGCCCTATCTCTTCCCCAATCTGTCTGCTTTTGCCACTGTAGCTGACCTCATCACGCACCTCCGTACTAGTGATCTTCGCTACCGTGCCACGCTTCCCCCCGATTTCCTAGCCAAGAACCCTCCCCCGATGTACCTCACACTCTATCACCTAGTCACCCGCCTCCCTGACTCCCTTCGCACTGTCAGGGACCACTTTCTCGCCCTCTCCCCTACCGACCTCACTGTCGACCTACTCGAGAAGGAAATCCTAGCAGCTGAGAAGAGCATTGTAGCTGTAGGTGCCTCTCGTGGCGACCCTCGCGCCCCCTTCTTTGAGGGGTGCTTCCCCGTCCCCCTCCTCCCCTCCATTGCATCTGCTGCTGCTGTCGACTACCTCGGTGCTGAGGGGGTCGGGGCTGCGTCTGCTCCTAGTGGGAGGCACAAGGGCGGCAGGGGCAAGGGGGGCAGGGGTGGCGGAGGTGGCGGCGGGGGCGGCGGTGGTGGAGGGGGCGGGGGTGGTGGCGGTGGTGGGAGTGGTGCTAGTGGTCGGGGGGTCAGTGGCGGAGCCGAGGGTGGTGGCGGCGGCGGTGGTGGGGGTGCCGGGGGTGGTGGCGGCGGCGGTGGTGGGGGTGGCGGGGGTGGTGGTGGCAGTGGTGGCGGCAGTGGAGCTGGTGGCGGGCGCGGTGGAGCGGTGCAGCGTGGGGGGTTCGGCGGTGGCCAGAGGCAGCAGCAGCAGCGTCCCAGCGAGACCCCGTCGCCCCAGCAGCTCCGTGAGTGGTACTCTCAGCGTGGGGGGTCAGGGGGTGGGGGTACCTGCCCGTACGTCATCCGCACAGGTGACCGCACTGGCCAGACCTGTGGGAGGTTTCACACGGCGCAGTGCTGCTTCTTTCGTCTCGACGACGCCTGGTGCGAGCAGTTCCCTGACGCCTCTGAGCTGCCCCGCTGGGCTGATCTGCTTAAAAAGAACATTGATATCTTTGCTCTTGATTATGATGCTATCCTTGGTGCCATGTATGCATTGACTATTAGTGTTGAGGGTGACTGTTACCTGAGTGTACCGCCAGACCCGGGTATTGGGACCAGTAAGGCTGCCGCTTTAGGTGCTAGTGCGTCTGCTGCTCTAGGTCCTGGTGAGGCTGCTGCTCTAGGTGCTAGTGAGTTTGCTGCTCTAGGTGCTCGTGCGTCTGCACCTGCTGGTACTGCGTCTACTGAGGCACTGCACACCTTCACACTTGACTCGGGTGCTTCCCACTGCTTCTTTCGTGACCGCACAGTCCTTGAGCAGCTAGCACGGCCTGTTGCTGTCTCCCTCGCTGACCCCTCTGGGGGCCCGGTCCTTGCGACCTCCTCCACTGTCCTCCCTTGTCCTGCGGTTCCGGCCGGCACCCTGTGTTGATTGTGTAGGTGGTTGTGGTATTTTGCTCTAGCTGGTTGTGGGCTAAGGGTTTGGGCAAAATGTGGTGGTTAGACTTGTTGCGGGCTGGAATTGATCTCGCACCCAACAAGCACCAACAAACCTTTGCTATTCACTACAACACCTTTGGTGTTGCTAGTTTAGCACTTTGGGTTGTTGGGGATTGTTGTAGGGCGAGGGTTGGGCTGGTAGGGTTTGAACAACTCGTCACTTTGCAGAGCTGAACTCTTGCTAAAACTAGTCTCTTGATCTAATCCATGGCTGCCTATTAACTCCGCCAGAATACACCGTCGCACTTAAATCGCGATAGCGATCGGCCTAGATCTTGGTTGAAGGCGTGCGTTACTATTCTGGATAGTAGAGATTAAGACCTTTCCAACGCGTACCTGCTCATAGTTTAAAGTTACGTGAGCTGCACGCAATGTTCCGTCGAAGTCGGCGGACTTAATCTCTTGTACGCTCTCCAGATTCGCTCGCTTTCCATCAGTGGTATCAGAGCTGGTTAGGCCTGCGACATTCCCTCCTATTATCACATTTCGAATTGGCTTAAGAACCTCCAGATCTAGGGTTGGTTATGGCCCAGAAATTTGATGGCCCTCCTAGGTTCACCGGCTCGGATTTTTCGCTATGGCGGTTCCAGTTTACGCTCTGGCTAGGTATTAAAGACCTAGAGGGCGTTTTGGAGGGATCGGAGCGAAGACCTGAAGCTGATGAAGGAAAGGCATCTACTGGAGTCTCTAGCCAAGTGGGAGAAGGGGCTGGGGGAGCCTCTAGCTCATCCATAACTGAGGGAAGTGGAGGTGGATCAGCAGCACCGCGAACCGGAAGGCAACGGCTTAGTGCGGAGGAGCTCATCAAGGCACAGGAAGCATGGGACCGCAAGGACAAGCAAGCGTTCCAGTACCTGTGTTGGGCCTTGGAAGGCCAACTAGAGCTCCTAAAGATGCTGATTGACCTGAAGGGGAAGCAAGTAGCAGCTGCCCAAGCATGGAAGAGAGTTCAAGATCGCCATTTGCAAAAGAGACTGCTAAGCATACTCACATGGGGGAAGCGGTTTTACACCATGGAACGCAACTATGGTGATGGGGAGACCATGGTGCAGTATCTCCAGAGGGTGGATGAGTATGTGAGAGCCTTAGAGGACTTGAACTACACTGTAGATGAGAAGGAGATCATCTACACTGCACTCCAGGGGCTGGACCAAGAGGCAAACGAGGCCCTGCTGCAGTACCTTCACCTTGAGCAACAGAAATGGACCAAGACCTGGATATGGGAGGTGTTGGTCTCTGATGAGGCTCGCAAACGGGATGCTGGTAGAGGAGTTGAAGGGGGAATGGGGGCAGGGGATAGGGCTGCCTCCAAGAAATACCAGCAGCGGCAAGGAGGTGGGGGGAAGAAGAAGAAGGATCTCGACAAGTGCCTCGTCCCTGGATGCAACCGGAAGCACTCTTGGAAGGAGTGTTGGAGCCGACCAGATGGGTGGAAGCCTCAAGGGTACCCAGGAGAGGCTCCACCTGTCACTAGGCCTGAGTGGGTGGAGAGGAGGATGAAGAATGGAGCATGGAACAAGATGGGCAGCAAGGAGAAAGTGGCAGCAGTGGCGGCAAACGAGGATAAGAAGAGAATGGAGGACTCATCGGATGATGGATTCTCCTTCTTATCCTTGGAGATAGAGACGGCGCTTGCTGGTCGTACGTTGGCTGACCCCAATCTGCTCATTCTGGACTCTGGAGCAACCTGTGGAATGGTACCTCGGCGCGACCTCTTCACCACCTATCACTCCCTCCCACCTAACTCCAGAAATGTGATTGTGGGGAGCGGAGATGCGCTACAAGCAATCGGCATCGGCACCATCACCGTCAAGGGGAAGGAGGGGGAGGTGCTGAATGTGAAGGGTGTGCTTCATGTTCCTGAATTGGCAGCCAACCTTCTCTCATGCTCTCAGCTTGCGAAGCAAGAATACATATGCACCTTCACCATGGAAGGTGGCACGGTTCGCAAGGGCGGAGCTGTGGTGATGGAGGCCAAATTAGAGAAGGGTCTATACCTTGTTCCAGTTTGTGTGCCTCAGATGGAGAGGGCACATGGTGTTGAAGCCGGAGAAGCCGCTTGTAGCACCCGTTGGAGGGACGTGGAGCAGGTGACGGCAGATTTGCTGCACCTACGCATGGGGCATGCAGGAAGGCAGCAACTTGTGGAGTGTGTGAAGAAGGGGGAGCTGAAGGGTGTGGAGATCAAGGAGGGTGGTGGGCAGCCAAGCAAGTGCCCTGATTGCACGACCGGGAAGCTGTCAAGGACCTCTTTCCCTACCTCCACCACTAGAGCCTCCGCACCTCTCGAGTTGGTGCACACGGATGTGTGTGGCCCCATGCAAACACCAGATAGGGAGAAGGGCAGCAGATACTTCATCACCTTCTTGGATGACTTCAGCCGCCTAAGTTGGGTTACCTTGGTGAAAACCAAGGATGAGATGGCCAAGGTCTTCAAGCGTTGGATACGCTATGCGGAGAGGGAAGCCGGGGCGAAGGTGAAGATACTAAGGTCTGATCGGGGTGGGGAGTACATGGGGAAGGATCTGGAGTCTTTCCTTGAAGACAAGGGCATCACCCACCAGCTTTCAGTTGCCTACACGCCGCAGCAAAATGGGGCAGCGGAGCGGCTAAACCGGACCCTCATTGACCTTGCTCGAGCCATGATTGCGCATGCGCAGCTGGACCATACTTGGTGGGGGGCAGCAGTGCAATATGCCAACTGGGTTAAGAACAGAATGGGCAGCAAGGGGCTAGGGGGCAAGAGCCCTTACTTCATGTGGACCAGGAAGGTGCCTAGTGTGTCCATGGCACGAGTGTGGGGGTGCATGGCGCAGTACAAAGTGCCCGACCAGCAACGGAGGAAGCTGGACCCTAAGGCACAATGGGGAATTTTCCTTGGGGTGTCGGAGAGGAGCAAAGCTTGGATGTTGTGGAGTGTGGCGGATCAGCGGGTGGTGGAAAGTCGGGATGTGGTTTTCCACGAGGGGCTGAGCTACAAAGGGTGGAAGGAGCATGGTGCTAGTACAGTTGGGAGCTCCCTCCAGGATCCCTACACCTCTTCCATCTTTGAGGGGGCATGGGAGGACCCTGGAGAGGAGCTGGAGGAGCAGCAAGAGGAACAAAAGGCAGCTGCACCTCACCATGAGGAGTCACCAACTGCTGGCTCTACCCCTGACTCTAACGCACCAGCCCATGACCCGGAGCAGCCACAGGGGCAGCAGCAGCAACAAGAGAAGCCGCAGCAGCCACCACAGCAGCATACACCGCCTGTTCCTGTGAGTAGGTGGCAGCAACTACTGCAGCAGCAGCTATCTAAGTCACCACGGTCCCCCTTGAAGAGAGTAACTTGGAAGGAGAAGCTGCAAAGTTTGGAGCAGGGGGAGGCATCACCTCTGCGCCGCACCACACGCATCTCCCGGCCACCTGAAAGGTTCACACCAAGTGCACAGTATGCTTGCATGCATGATCATGAGGTGCATGATTTGGAGGAGTGCATGCTTGTGGATGCTGAGGGGGGTGAGCTTGGGCTTGATTTGTGTCTCATGGGTCAGGTGCATGAGCCTAAGTCGGTCAAGGAGGCCTTGTCCCGTCCTGAGTGGGTCGAGTCCATGCGTGAGGAGCTTGAGTCTCATAGGGTGAACGAGTCTTTTGAGCTGGTTGATCCAGCTTGTGTGCCACCTGGAATGGAGGTCTTGAGGTGTCAGTGGGTGTGGAAGTATAAGCACATGGCTGATGGGAGCATTGAGAGGCCTAAGTCTAGGTTGGTGGCCATGGGGAACACTCAAACACGAGGCGTTCACTATGACCAGGTATATACCCCGGTGGGTAAACCTACCACCCTGAGAGGTTCTCTTGGGATGGCAGCAACCTCGGGGTTTCACATCCATCACATGGATGTGACCACTGCCTATCTTCATGGGGTCTTGAAGGAGGATCTTTACATGAGGCAGCCACCTGGTTTTGATGATGGGTCCGGCAAAGTTTGCCGACTCAGGAAATCAATCTATGGGCTAAAGCAAGCTCCAAGGCAGTGGTACCTCAAGTTTGATGAGGCGCTGATGGATTTTGGGTTTGAGAGGTCGGAGTGTGACCCCGCCTTGTACCACTTGGTGAGGCGTGAGGGCAGGCTGTCCCTCTACCTCTATGTGGATGACATTCTGCTCATGTCTTCGAGCATGGTCTTGCTGGACGAGGTGAAGGGTCTATTGTCCTCTCGTTTCCGCATGAAGGACTTGGGGGAGGCTAAGTACTATTTGGGGGTGCAGATTGAGCGTGATGAGAGTGGCATCTTGATTCATCAGGAGAGGTACATTCTCAACATGCTTGAGTCCTTTGGCCTGTCTGAGGCTAACCCCGTGCGTACCCCTCTCCCTACAGGGTTCGACGTGCATGCACATGCTGAGGAGCCCTTGCTGCGAGATGAGCTGGTCCAGCTCTATCAAAGCATTGTGGGGTCTCTCATGTATGCAAGCACGACCACACAGCCCCAGATTGCTTATGCAGTGTCACAGCTGTCCAAGGTGGTGTCTTGTCCTATGGCATTTCACTTGCAGGCTGCTAAGAGAGTGCTAAGGTACTTGAAAGGTTGTGTCAAGTCAGGTATCTTCTACCCCGCACACAGCAAGCCTCAGGTCGAGTTGGTGGGCTTTAGTGATGCTGATTATGCTGGGGATTCAGCTGATCGCAAGAGTCACACCGGCTATGTATATTGCCTCAATGGTGCAGCCATCTCTTGGCAGAGCAAGAGGCAGCCGGTGGTTGCATTTTCCACCACTGAGAGTGAGTACATCAGTCTATGTCAGTGCATTCAGGAGGGTGTGTGGCTGAAGCGTTTGTTTGGGGAGTTTGGGCATGAGTTTGCTGGTGGTGTGCCTGTGTTTGTGGACAACCAGTCTGCCATTGCCCTTGCACAGAATGCATGCTTGCATGGCCGCACCAAGCACATGCAGGTTCGGTGGCATTTCATCAGGGAGATGGTGGCGTGCGGCGAGGTGATCCTCCGGTGGTGCCCCACCAACCGTCAAGCAGCAGATATACTCACCAAACCCCTCCCTTTTGAGCGGCATGGTGTGTGCATGTCCTTGATGAGGATGCAGCCCCATGTCAGCATGGTGCCTGAGCAGGATGTGGGAGGACTGGTGCTTCTCTGCCTTGACGACCTCATGCTGTGGATGGCGCCCTTCCCTGGGCAAGAGGGAGTGAAGTGAAGGATTTTGCCCAGTGGTGTTCAGCCACCTCCAGCACGAGCAAGGGGGAGTGTTGATTGTGTATGTGGTTGTGGTATTTTGCTCTAGCTGGTTGTGGGCTAAGGGTTTGGGCAAAATGTGGTGGTTAGACTTGTTGCGGGCTGGAATTGATCTCGCACCCAACAAGCACCAACAAACCTTTGCTATTCACTACAACACCTTTGGTGTTGCTAGTTTAGCACTTTGGGTTGTTGGGGATTGTTGTAGGGCGAGGGTTGGGTTGGTAGGGTTTGAACAACTCGTCACTTTGCAGAGCTGAACTCTTGCTAAAACTAGTCTCTTGATCTAATCCATGGCTGCCTATTAACTCCGCCAGAATACACCGTCGCACTTAAATCGCGATAGCGATCGGCCTAGATCTTGGTTGAAGACGTGCGTTACTATTCTGGATTGTAGAGATTAAGACCTTTCCAACGCGTACCTGCTCATAGTTTAAGGTTACGTGAGCTGCACGCAATGTTCCGTCGAAGTCGGCGGACTTAATCTCTTGTACGCTCTCCAGATTCGCTCGCTTTCCATCACCCTGTCGGGTCTTTACCTCCCCTCGTTCTCTACGAACTTGGTGGCGGGCTCTGCTCTCCAGGATGGGGGTGTTCACCAGTTCACCCCTGCCTATGAGCGTGTGACCCACTGTACGTGTGCTCGGATGGGTCGCAACCTGGCTACCTTCACTCGGCAGCCGGGGTCGGACCTGTACACACTGACCACTGAGTCCCCTCAGGTAGCTGCGTCTGCGTCTACGTCAGGTCAGCTGTCGGCCCCCTGCTCGTGTCGCTCCCTGTTGCACCAGACCGTCCTCTGGCACCACCGCCTTGGTCACCCGTCAGTGCAGCGCCTTCGTGGCATGCAGTGTACCTTGTCTCTGGTCTTCCCAGTGTTCTCCCTCCCCTCCCACCCTCGCCTGCTCCTCCCTGTCTTCCCTGTGTCGAGGGGTGGCAGCGCGCCACTCCTCACTACTCCTCGTTCCCTCCCACAGAGGCTCCCCTGCAGACTCTCCACCTGGACGTGTGGGGCCCAGCCCGCGTCCGTGGACAGGGCAACGAGCGGTACTTCCTGCTGGTCGCCGACGACTACACGCGCTACACCACGGTCTTCCCCTTGCGCACCAAGGGTGAGGTCCCTGATGTTTTGATCCCTTGGATCCGCGCTGCTCGTCTCCAGCTCCGCGAGCGGTTCCAGTCGGACTTTCCCGTCCTGCGTCTGCACTCTGACAGGGGTGGTGAGTTTTCCTCCGACCTCTTGGCAGCCTACTGTGCGGAGCACGGCATCCGCCAGACGTTCACGCTTCCGGCCTCTCCACAGCAGAATGGGGTTGCTGAGCGCCGCATTGGCTTAGTCATGGAGGTCACTCGTACCTCCATGATCCATGCGGCTGCCCCCCGTTTCCTGTGGCCGTTTGCAGTGCAGTACGCCGTGCATCAGCTCAACCTCTGGCCCCGTGTCTCTGCTCCGGAGACCTCACCCACACTGCATTAGACGGGGGAGGTTGGCGATGCGTCGGTGTTCCGGGTCTGGGGATGTCGAGCCTTTGTTCGCGATACGTCCGCGGACAAGCTCTCCTCCCGTGCCGTTCCCTGTGTCTTCCTTGGCTTTGTCCCTGACGCGCCTGGCTGGCAGTTTTACCACCCCACCTCGCGCCGTGTCTTCCCCTCTCAGGACGTCACTTTTGACGAGTCGGTACCCTTTTATCGTCTGTTCCCCTACCGCACTGCGCCGCTCCCCCCCCCCGCCTCTCTTCCTCACCCCAGGTGCCACTTCGGTAGACCCCCTCCCTCCCCAGGGTCCTGCTCCCTCAGGTGTTTCCCAGGTAGACCCGGTCGAGCCTGTCGAGGTAGCGGTCGACTCTGGTCCTACGAGGGGTACTGCGTCTGGGGGTGCTGAGACGGGGGGTGCTGAGACTGGGGGTGCTGAGCCTGGGGGTGCTGAGACTGGGGGTGCTGAGCCTGGGGGTGCTGAGACTGGGGGTGCTGCGCCTGGGGGTGCTGAGACTGGGGGTGCTGAGCCTGGGGGTGCTGAGACTGGGGGTGCTGAGCCTGGGGGAGCTAAGACTGACCGTGCTGCGCCTGGTGGTGCTCCCTCTTCACAGCAGCTGCGTGAGTGGTACTCTCAGCGTTACAGCCTCCGGCGTGGGGCTGCTGGAGCTGGGGGTTCTGCCGGAGTTGGAGCTGGTGGTGCTGCGGGTACTGTGTCGCGGCCGGAGCCTCCCTACGCACAGCGGCTGCGTGAGTGGTACGCTCGGCGCTGCAGCCTCAGGAGCGGCGCTCCTAGCACTGGGGTGCCGCCCGCTTGAGGCCCTGGTGCTGCTAAAAGGTGCTGCTGGTGCTGGAGCTGCTGGAGGTGCTTCTGGTGCTGGAGTTTGAGCTGGAGGTGCTGGAGCGGCTGGAGCTGCTGGTGGAGCTGAGGACGCTGGGCCTACTGGTGGTGGTGTAGCTGCTGACCCTGGGGTTGGTGCTGCAGAGGCTGGAGCTGGAGGTGCTGACGCTCGTCCTCCTGCAGGTGCTGGAGCCGACGGTGCGGCTGGAGCTGGTGCTACTAGGGGTACTAGAGTTGGCACTACTGGAGCTGCTGGTGGTGCTACAGGAGTTGGAGCTGCTACTGAGGGTTCTGGTGCTGTCTCTGCTGGTTCTGGGGGCGCTTCGCGGCCGCGGCCGTACTTCGTTCCGCTCCTTCAGCAGGTTCTTGGTCAGCCGCCTCCTCCTTGTCCTGCTCCCTCCTTAGAGTGTCCTCCGCCTGTCCAGTCGCAGTCACAGTTACAGCCTTCCTCCCCACTCCCTGGTCCTTCTCCCTACACTGGTCCGACAGGAGGTCTTACGGAGCGTCGTGAGCCTGAGTCTCGTCCTGTGTTGCCTGAGTCTCGTTCTGCGTCACCTGTTCGTGCTGCTCGCACTGGTCGTCGTGTCCCGCGTCAGCGTCCTCCTGCTGTCCCAGGCACTCACCAGATGACGCTTCGTCTTTCCACTGCTCCACAGCGTGTCCCTCTGCCTTCTCCTCCTGCGTCCTCTCTTCCTGCCCTTGCCGACCCGAAGTCTGACTCTCTTCGTGCTGCTAGTCCTACTGTCACGCGTCTCCTGGCCACTGCTATCACTGACCCTTCCTTTGAGTCAGCTGCTGCGTCTGCATTAGTTGCTGAGCTTGTCGACTTTGCTGCTCACTGTCGTCTAGACTACGCTGCGAGTCTTGTTGCCGAGTCTGAGTCTGTCTGTCCTCTGTCCGTCGGGGGTGAGTGTGCTCTTGGCACGGACGTCCTTGAGGACAGGCAGAAGGAGTTTGAGTGCTTTGCCGCCGCTGTACCTCATCTTGTGTCCATGCTGATTGCACCTGAGGGAGACCCGGATGCACCAGACATCCCGACCCCGCGCTCTTACGCTGAGGAGATCGCGGGTGAGTACTCCTCTCAGTGGCAGAGAGCCATGGACGCAGAGATGGCATCCTGGAAGTCCACAGGCACTTACGTCGACGAGGTTCCCCCTCCTGGGGCGAACATCGTCAGTGGCATGTCGATTTTCAGGGTGAAGCGGCCGCCAGGTTCTCCGCCTGTCTTCAAGGCTCGTTACGTTGCTCGAGGCTTCAGTCAGCGAGAGGGAGTAGACTTCTTCTAGACCTTCTCCCCCACCCCGAAGATGACCACTCTTCGGGTGCTGCTGCACGTTGCCGCTCAGTGTGACTACGAGCTTCACTCTCTTGACTTCAGCACAGCTTTCTTGCAAGGCAGCCTGCACGAGGAGATCTGGCTGCGCCGCCCTCCTGGCTTCACTGGGTCGTTTCCTCCTGGTACCCAGTGGAGTCTCCGGCGGCCGGTCTACGGTCTCCGCCAGGCACCACGTGAGTGGCATGACACACTGAGGACTACACTTGCGGCTCTTGGGTTCGCGCCTTCTACTGCTGACCCGTCGCTGTTTCTGCGCACCGACACTTCGCTGCCGCCATTCTACATCCTCGTGTACGTCGACGACTTGGTCTTTGCCACTGCTGACACTGAAGCTCTCACTCACATGAAGTCAGAGCTGCAGAAGAGACACACGTGCACAGACCTGGGTGAACTGCGCAGCTACCTTGGCTTGCAGATCACCCGGGACAGAGCACGGCGCACCATCACACTGACTCAGTCATACATGGTGCAGCAGGTCCTTCAGCGCTTCGGCTTCACCTGGTCCTCAGCACAGGCCACTCCTCTGGCTACAGGTCACTCGCTCTCAGATCCACCTTCGGACGAGTCCGTAGAGCCGAGTGGTCCTTACCCAGAGCTAGTTGGCTGCCTCATGTACCTGATGACTTGCACTCGTCCTGACCTTGCTTACCCTCTTGGCCTTCTGGCTCGCTACGTGGCTCCTGGTCAGCACCGACCGGAGCACATGGCTGCTGCTAAGAGGGTCTTGCGCTACTTGTGCAGTACGTCAGGCATGGGGCTCGTGCTTGGAGGGAGGAGCTCAGTTGTTCTCACTGGGCACTCAGACGCTTCTTGGGTTGACGACCAGGCTACTCAGCGGTCGTCACAGGGTTACACCTTCAGCCTTGGCTCTGGTTCAGTTTCTTGGCGTTCTACTCGCTCGTCTTCAGTTCTCAGCTCCAGTTGTGAGGCTGAGATCTACGCCACAGCCATGGCTGCACAGGAGTTACGCTGGCTCACCTACCTGCTGACTGACTTGGGAGAGCGGCCTCGTTCTCCTCCAGTGGTGTACAACAATAACAAGGCTGCCATTGCCTTGTGTGAGGAGCACAGACCGGAGCACAGAACGAAGCACATCGCTCTGCGTTACTTCCTGGCTCGAGAGTTGCAGCAGCGTGGTCAGCTTCGTCTGCGTTACGTGGCCACTCTGGCCAAAACTGCTGATATATTCACCAAGGCACTTCAGTCTGGTGATCATCAGCGTTTCTGCACTATGCTAGGGCTTGTGCCCACCTTTCCTCACTTGCTGTAGGCTTTGCCTGTACTGTGATCTATATATATATTTATATATATATACCTGCATGCTTGCTTTGCTAGGCAGAGATCGCTGTATTGTTTTGTGTTCCATATATGCCTCTGCATGTGAACTGGCCTTGTGGCTCTTTTCTTGTGCTCAGTGAGTGTGGTGACGTTGTGATCCACCCTGAGCTTGATTTGTCTTTCTTGACTGGTCTTGTGACCCCTTGCTCTCCCCCACTTAGCCTATGGGGGTGTGTCAAACATTATATATGTTGCTATTCTGTAGGCTACAGTGGGTTAAGCCTTAGGGGATACAATATTCTAGGTTTTCCTACTTGTACTCCTAATGTTGTTAGTCCAACCACTTCTCATTCTGACAGACACTAACTCCTAAGCACCAACAGGCCGCTGCATCCAGGTAACTCTCAAACTCTGTCGGAGTCCGTACTCCTTGCGGATGACCTCTAGGTTCAGCTTGTCGAGGGACTCCTTCGTTGCAGAGCCTGCCTTCGACAGCTCTAGCAGGTGAGAAGCTGCAGAGATATGATCTGCCGCCGCCATGAGACTTTTCCCCTTCGCCTTCCCGCAGCCCGTTTGCGTGCAGATCCAATCTTCCCTGCTGCTGCCGGTGGAGACGAGAGCAATGGCCGGATCGCGGAGGATGGGAAGGAAGAGCGATGACGCTTTCACCGACACGGCTGCGAAGTTCCGAGAACAGGTTAGTGCGTGATGGAGAGAGATGAAGCGGAAAGCAAACGTAAGACTGACTGCTGCTTTTACCGTTAAGCATGTGCACTTTGCCAAGAGTGAGGCTCCATTTACTGACATTATTCTGACGCTCAGTGACAAAAGCATCATGATACTTATCATAATGCTTGCCGCCACAGAGTGAACTGGATAAGGACGGATAATGGACGAGGATAAGCAATCGTGTGGGTCCAACGACGGTTCTTACTCTTAGGGTGAGCATAAACCAGACCTTTCACCACGTCTGTGTCTGCTCCAGTCACATGGTGAAGCATACAGTGCAGGCAGGTACACCGCAGAAACGCCGAACGCCTGGTACTGGTAAGCGGGTAAGTAGCCATGCAGTCATGAATCAGGAACAGCTCGACAGCAGCAGAAACACCCGTGATCATGAATTCGATAGCCTGCGGGTTCAATGCCTTCTCGCGAATGTAGGACAAGTCCTCGGTGTGTTGCCAGTGAAGCGTGATGAGTTGAGCCTGATTCTTAAGCGGCTGATAAATTACTTCTTTCTTCCGCACCCATCCCGCGTCAAATTCCTTGACGAAAGAAACTTGCAGGCGACAGAAGCGCGTCTTGGCGATGTAGGCCGTGTGAAGTTCCTGAAACTTAGTCGTTGTTGCAGCATCATCTAATAACTTTGCGTACCACCCGTGTTTTATCAGTGCCGTTACAGCCTCAATCACGCATGGAAATTCCTTGTGCAACATGAAAGGAATCAACAAACCGGAGCCTGCTTCCTCAACCAGATCAATAGCCATCTCATTATCAGAGTCGTCATCGATAAAGTCATCATCAACAGTGAGTCCAACCGAGGGAATGTTGACCTTGTCAGCAGCAGTTAGCCCAGATCCGTTAGCGGCTGAAGAGGCTGACTTGTCCTTGTCATTGATTACAGGAGCCTGAAGCCCGTTGGAGTTATCAGCACCCGTGGAAGCAGACGGGTCGAGCGCAGGACGAGAGTGCGGACCCTTAGGCAGAGTCAGGACATCAGCTGGGTGAGCCATTGTGCGATGATGAAAGAATGAAGGCAGCAGGAGAACGTGCCGAGCACTCTCGAAGTCTGTGTGTGATGCCTGATGACTGAGCACAGAGCCATTAAGTAGTGTCCTGGACTTGTCAGGTTCCAGTATCTCGAGCAAATGGTGATGCATTCTCGAGGTCGCCACCTTGGTAGTGTCATTCTTGATAATAGAATAGTTGTTATAGTTGTTACTGTCAGAATTATGTTGTTATAACTGCATGTAGTTCTAGCTGTAGTGTAGTTATTAACTTTGTAAGCGGTGCACCTCTTCATTTGTTTGCTATATGTACCCTCGTGCTATAGTGAACACCACCATTCTTGACACTCCTTGCCACAACTCACTCGACTCCCCTTGGCCTAGGCTACTAAGCCTAGGCCCTCACTTAAACCTCAACCTCACCTACCTACCTACTCTAACATGGTATTAGAGCCTGTTATGTCCTGGCCTGTGGGCCAGCCTCTCGCTTCCGCTGCTGTTTTTCCGGTCGCGCGTATCGGGCGCGTGGCGATTTTCGTTCTGTCCCGCGCCCGGGTGGCGCGTGACGTTTTTTCTGCCCATCGCGGACCCACCCCTGGCGCCCACGACGGCGCCCTGAGCCGCCGCGGACCCGCCCCTGGCGCCCGCGACGGTGCCCTGAGCCGCCGCGGACCCGCCCCTGGCGCCCGCAACGGTGCCCTGAGCCGCCGCGGACCCGCCCCTGGCGCCCGCGACGGTGTCCTGAGCCGCTGTGGACCCGCCCCTGGCGCCCGCGACGGTGCCCTGAGCCGCCGCGGACCCGCCCCCGGCGCCCGCGACGGTGCCCTGAGCCGCCGCGGACCCGGCCCTGGCGGCCGCGACGGTGCCCTGAGCCGCTGCGGACCCGCCCCTGGCGCCCGCGATGGTGCCCTGAGCTGCTGTGGACCCGCCCCTGGCGCCCGCGACAGCGCCCCTGCCTCACCCGCGCCTGCCCTCGGAGCAGCCGCCCCTGCCCTACCCGCGTCTGCCCTCGAAGCAGCCGCCCCTGCCTCACCCGCGCCTGCCCTTGGAGCAGCCGCCCCTGCCTCACCCGTGCCTGCCCTTGGAGCACCCGCCCCTGCCTCACCCGCGCCTGCCCTCGGTGCAGCCGCCCCTGCCCTACTCGCACCTGCCCTCGGTGCAGCCGCCCCTGTCCTTCACGCGCCTACCCTCGGTGCAGCCGCCCCTGCCCTTCCCTGCGCGCCGCCCCTCTGTGGCCGTGAGGCGGCTTCTTCCCCGCCACCCCCCCCCCCCCCCCCCCTCCTCCTCCTTCGTCTCCCTGCTGCGCGTGCAGCCGTGGGGGGGAGGGTATGGAGGTGGCGGGTATGGGGGTGATGGGTGTGTGTGATCCCCTTCCCCTCCTCCTCCTTTCTCTCCCACTGCTGCAGCTGCCACTGGGGGGGAGGGTGTGAGGGTGTGGGGAGCCGGGGGAGTGGCACTAGGGACGTTGAGGAGTGTGCAGAGGGGGTTTGGGAGCATGGGGGAGGTTCTAGGAGGCAGCCGCCGTGAAGCCAGCAGCCTCACCTGCCGCCTCCCAACTCCTCCTCCTCACTGCCCCTCTAGTGCTGCTTCTTGTCTTTATTTTGTGAACTTGCATCTGCTCTTGCCTGCTGTTGCTATTTTCTTTGTCTGTGATGTACCCCTGCAGGTTGTGTCTTGCACTTGGCTATTCCTGCATGCAGTTACGGGGGGGTGTCAGAATTATGTTGTTAAAACTGCATGTAGTTCTAGCTGTTGTGTAGTTATTAACTTTGTAGGTGGTGCACCTCTTCATTTGTTTGCTATATGTACCCTCGTGCTATAGTGAACACCACCATTCTCGACACTCCTTGCCACAACTCACTCGACTCCCCTTGGCCTAGGCTACTAAGCCTAGGCCCTCACTTGAACCTCAATCTCACCTACCTACCTACTCTAACAGTTAAAGCTCGTTGATGAGGAATGGCTGAGCTGAGAGCCTAATGCTTGTACAAACGATCCGAATGAGGTGATGAACAAGCCAGTACCCAGATGCATGAACCTCTCCTCGATCACTGAGAGCCAGGCGAAGCGACGAAACCTGCCACTGGCATACCAGCGCAGCAACCACCAGTGTGGCATCAAATATGCTGATTCAGTGGTTGAGCAGCCATACACGTAAACGGAATTGGCAGCGCTGTCACGAGCCTACGCAACCATTGGGCATAGTGGAAGTTTGGTGCCACAGCATTGTCCAGCGGTGACACCGGTCTGAGCACCGATTGGCCACAATGGCATTTTTGGGCGTCGTGAGGTGTACAGAAATGTCCAGGTCGACGAATCGAACTTGCTCGCTAACTCCTGCCATCTAGACAAATACGGATATTGATACAGCACTGCAGTTTCAAGACCCCACTGTACACATGTTTCTCGAACAAAGACCTACCTGTTTATATCCTTTTCCAGCCAAGATCCAGTTTCAAGAACCAACAAAGAATAACACAAATAGTCATGATAATAGGCGAAACCTGAACATTGGCAACAAAATACCAACAAATGGTGTGGATAATAACTGTTTTTTTTATATTTCAAGTTATATACCTAATCCTTTACAAAATCTGGATACAATTTTTTGTAAAACTTAACGTACGTACTTATAATTTTCTATAATCCGTATATGTTTCCAAGCACATTTGTCATCTTTTAGCATCGAAACGGAATATATGGGGGAAAAAACAGTAATGTGTACCAAATATTACTATGTATCACATTCTCATCCTTGCACATCAATTTGCTTTACATATATTGAAATGTAATTATTTTATCTCATTCATCCCAGATTGGCTATAGGTTATATCAGACGTTCTATTGCGATATCTCGTTACATTACATCTCATATCAGATATATATCATTAACTGAATTAATGAATAGTAAAGGCATGTGATGGGTTATATCAAGCAAGCATATACCTTGTATTGTGCAAGCAACACAACCTTGCGTAGATAATACTCAAGCTAATGTGTCGAGAGGCTATGCGCTGGTCTCTGCGCGAACCAGCCGAACGTTGTTCGACTGCGAAGGTCGTAGATGTGCGCGAACTTCGCCTCATGAGGTTTTCGCGAAGTCAACCTGCGGAACGGCATCACGTGCTCGTTAGTGCACCGCTGGCGAAACCGCCGACACGTGTTATACCTGGCACATGCGCAATGTGCCTGGCGACGCGACCGTCTATCTGCACATACTTGGTATGTGCGCACATGTGGAGATGTTCACCTGCCTCTGCGGCTCTTGCAGACCGCTGCAATGCAACGTTGGGAAAACTACTCTGCTGCAACGTTGGCAAGCCGCTCTTCCACTGCGCTGGCAGAGTTTGCTCCGCAAAGGTCTTACTAGGTGTTGCGATGCCATTCTAGCTATATCGACTTGCATGTCTGTGATCTATTGTTGTTTCAATTTATTAGTGAAACTCTTGCCAAATATCGTTGTGAACACAGCAAGTTGTGAGAACGCTAGTACAACGCACAACCCCGCACAACCCCGTGCCTTCCTCCGTAGTCCACTCCCGTTGTGTAGTGACTCTCCGCATGAATGTTGACAACATCTGCCTTTAAATTATAGCATGCATCAGATGGTGATATTGTAATTAAACAAAATTAAGAACATTTCACTGATCCTTCTTTAACAATGTTGGAATAACCGAAATGTTATTGTAACATTCCCGAAGGATCTCCACTCACACGTCACTTCAGAACGAAGCAATGCGTCTGTACCAGTACCGCAATAGCTCATATAGAGCAAAACAGGTAAGAACGGAAGTGTTGATACTACGTGTTGCAATAAAATCAACCAGCGTATTATTATGAGAACCATATGGTTGAATGAAGATTGAAAGAGAATTCATATGCGGTAAGAAGAATTTGCTACTGAAATAATAACAGCAATTTGTATTGCCAAAGTATGATATTTCTCAGTGCTCTATGCCTTCCTTAAGTGATACAGCATTTATTATGAAAGTAGCATAATACAATAGCGCGATTGATCGGAGTTGAAGAATGGGTGCGTGACTTGGCAACTGTCCACGTAGGCCAAATCGATGTGCAGTGCGATGTACAGCCACATGGCAACATCGCGAGATCCAGCCAGTCCCCGAGCAGCTGGCGCAGTGCCACAACCTGCAATTTCCAACCATTTCGATTTAGAAATGTCCAAACCCATCAGCACAGGAGACCCCGCCCCGTACATGGTAATTTCCAGAGCACCCCCTGCTGCTCCTGGAAATGCAGTTCGCCTGGAGGCCTGTCTGCGGCTGGGTCACAAACTTTCTGATGTCGTAGCTCGCCAGGTCCGAGTCTCTGAATAGTGTCTGTGTCTCTCGTAGCTCGCCGGGTCCGAGTCTCTGAATAGTGTCTCTAAGTCTCTCGTAGCTCGCCGGGTCCGAGTCTCTGAACAGTGTCTCTAAGTCTCTCGTAGCTCGCCGGGTCCGAGTCTCTGAACAGTGTCTCTAAGTCTCTCGTAGCTCGCCGGGTCCGAGTCTCTGAATAGTGTCTCTGAGTCTCTCGTAGCTCGCCGGGTCTGAGTCTCTGAATAGAGTCTGCCATGGCGACCGGGGCGCGCGCAGCGATTTTCCGCTACGACTCTCTCGCCGCTGCCAAGGCGGCGGGAGGATTACCGCGTCTGCGCCGCGCGTCCTACTACCGACTAGCCCCTTCCCCCTCCCCTTCCAGCCGCCTCTCCCAATCCAATGGCTCGCGTTTTCCGCCCATGACAGAGAATCGTCTCGTTGGCAGCCAAGAGGGGCGGAGACGCGCCACGCTACATCCCGGAGGAGCCGAAACTCAATGGTCATCCCGTCCTCTCACACCTCATTCTTAAGCACTTGGCAGCGTTTTCGAGTTATCCTTGGAGCTCCACATTGCCTCTTCGGCCTCATCTCGTCTTTCAACATTCCTTTTTTTTACTGCATCCACTGCAACACTGTGAGACGGAACCACCACCACCCCCTCCTCCACCCCCCACCATGGCAGCAATGGCGGACATCGAGACGCAACAGCGGCAGGCGGGCGGCAGGTTGAACAACATGCAATCTAAGAACAAGGACAGCGGCAAGAACAAGGACAAAAGCTTCTTTTTCCCAACTTTCCTGCAAACTGCAAGCAAGTCCTTTTTCGCGATGAAGCCACCGCGTGACGAGAACAATGCTGGTCTTGTCGTGCACGATCTCACCGAGATGAAAGTGCAGCGTGGCATGAAGACGATCATCGCGACCGAGTCGCGCGATGCCGCGATCCGCGAGTGTCGTCGCAAGGTCGAGAAGATCTCGCGCGAGTGCCGCATGGACAACGTCAAGTACCGGGACCCGCACTTCGACCTCGCGAATATGCCCAATTTCTGTCTCAATGGGCTGAGGCAGCGCCACGAGGGCGGCGCGGGGAAGCCGGCTGCAGCGAAACGCGTCGGCGATCTCTACGATGAGCCGCTTTTCATCGTCGATGGCATCCGCGCCGATGATATCAAGCAGGGCGGCGCGGGCGATTGCTGGTTCCTCGCGGCGGTCGCGACGATCGCGAACATGCCCAAGCTGCTCGAGTCGATCTGTGTCGCGCGCGACGAGCGAGTCGGGGTCTACGGGTTCATCTTCTTCCGCGACGGCGAGTGGATCTCCGAGGTCATCGACGACCAGCTCTTCGTGACGCACCCAGACTACGCCGACGCCGACGCTGGCATGAAGCGCGTGTTCCCGACCGAGAAGGACTACGTTCAAGCTGTCCAGCGCGGCTCGAACGCACTCCACTTCGCAAAATGCGTCGATTCGAACGAGACCTGGCTCCCCCTGCTCGAGAAGGCGTACGCCAAGGCGCATGGCGATTACTCCTCCATCGAGGGCGGGTTCACGGGCGAAGGGGTCGAGGATTTGACCGGTGGCGTCACGTCCGAGATCATCACGCGCGATATCCTGGATAAAGACCGGTTCTGGACGGACGAACTAACGAAAGTGAACAAGGAACTGCTTTTCGCGTGCGCGATCTCTGGCGTAAACGCGGTCTCCGTGAACGGGATCTTCACAAACCACGCCTACTCTGTGCTCCAGGCCGTCGAGATCAAGGGGACGCGTCTCGTGCACGTGCGCAACCCGTGGGGCGAGTCCGAGTGGACGGGCCTATGGGCCGACGGCTCGCCCGAGTGGACGGCCGAGTGGATGACCGCGCTGAACCATCGGTTCGGGGACGATGGCGCGTTCTGGATGAGCTATGACGATTTCCTCGCCACGTTCACGGAGCTCGATCGCACGCGGATCTTCACGCCCGAGTGGACCATGGCGCAGGCCTGGACCCACGTCGAAGCGCTCTGGCCGGCCAAGTTTGCGGAGCAGGAATTCCAGCTCACACTGAGCAAGCGCTCGCCGGTCGTGATCGTGCTGCAGCAAGTGGATGCGCGGTATTTCACGGGGCTTGAAGGGAAATACGACTTTCGGCTGCATTTCCGCGTGCGTCGCGAGGGCGAGAGCGATTACTATGCGCGCTCGAAGCAGACACTGACGATGAACCGGTCGGTGAGTAAGGAGTTGTTCCTGGAGGCCGGCACGTGGCGCGTGAGTGTCAAGGTCTCCCGCGTGCCGACTGATCGGGCGACGCGGCAGGACTATGTGAAGGCATTCGTGAACGCGCAGTCGGCGAAATTCCTCACGGTCGCGGGAAATTTCGTTCACGCGCTTTCCAAGGCCGTGGATTCGACGCAGTGGGACGAGACTGAAGAGGAGGAGGTGGAGGAGGCTGTGGTGGGGGAGGAGGAGCCCGAGACGAAGCAGCAGGTGGGTGAAGAGGAGGGAGCAGAGGAGGAGGAGGAAGAAGAGGAGGACGACGACGCGGTGGATGCGGTGACAGCGGTTGGTGTGCGTGTGTACGCCGCGGACCCGGAGCTCAAGGTCGAGTGTGCGCCCATGGAGGAGGACGTGGTGCTGGGCTTGGACCCGGATGACACGTCCGTCATGGCGTAACTCGCGAATGCCTCCGCGGGTCAGGCCTCCGCTGCAGGGCGGGGCTGGGGTGGGGCTGCAGGGCGTACCTGGTGTGGCTGGTGTGAATGCGGGTGTTGGGGAGGTGTTGGGGGGATTGGGTGGGGGTGGGGGTGTGGGGGGGATGGGCGCAGGGGGTGTGGGAATGGGGGGTAATGTCGTGGGGGCGTGGGGTTTGGGGCAACTGCAGGGATGAGCATGGGGGTTACAGGGATGGGGGAAACTCTGGTGGGGGAAGCACGTATGGGGGGAGTAAGAATGGGTGTAACAGGAACTGGGGGAACACGGATGGGGGAAACAGGAACGCGGGGAATACGGATGGGGGAAACAGGAACGCGGGGAATACGGATGGGGGAAACAGGAACGTAGGCAATGCGAGTCAACCAGCGGTCAATGCGGGTCCAGCACTGGTCAACGTGGGTCAAGCAGCAGTCAACGTGAGTCAACCAGTGGTCAATGCAGATCCAAGTAGGGGAGCATCAGCGAATCAGGTGGAGACAGCTGTCAGCCAGCCAGGGCTGGGTGCAGGTCGTGTGAGAGGAGTTGATGTGCTACAGACAAGAAATGCTGGTCAAGCAGCAGTGAATGCAAGAGGAGGGGCAGTGGGTGTGGGTCAAGGCAGAGCGGATGTGGGAGCAGGGGGGGAGGGGTTCGGAGGGAAGCAGCGATCGTGGGGCTGCCATTGGTGGAGCGGTGCTGTGGCGAGGGGAAAGGGAGAGGACAGCAGGCAGGGAGAGGAGCAGCAAGGGGAGCAAGGTGGGGAACAGGGAGGGGAACAGGGAGGGGAGGCGAGAGGGGAGCAGGGAGGGGAGGCGAGAGAGGGCCAGGGAGGGCGGCAGGTAGGGGATGAGTGTGCCGGGGGGCAGGGGCAGCGGAGGGGGGGTGTTCACGCTGTCGCACCGCTGTGTGGCGGACGGGCCGGCAGGGCGGTAAGGAGGTGGCAGGAAGGGTGAGGGCAGAGGAGGGTGGTGAGTGAAGGGTGAATGGTACAATTCAGGCTAGCTAATAGTATCAAATGTGTTTTGACTATGCATTTATATATGAAATTCTATGCTCGGTTTCAATGTTGTAAAATGTGTGTGAAGAAATATATTGAGTGAGGGAGCGTAGACGGAGGCAGGGCGAGGGCATTCGGGCATGGGCTGGTGAGGGCTTGTGTGGGGAGGAATGGGGAGGGCATAGGGGCAGAGATGAGTGAAAATGGGGGAATGAAGGCAAGAGGAGGGCATGCAGGCATGGCCTGGTCAGGGCGCGTGTGGGGAGTAATGGGGAGGGCATAGGGGCAGGGATGGGTGAAAATGGGGGAATGAAGGCAAGGGGAGGGCATGCAGGCATGGGCTGGTCAGGGCGCGTGTGGGGAGGAATTGGGAGGGCATAGGGGCAGGGATGGGTGAAAATGGGGGAATGAAGGCAAGGGGAGGGCATGCAGGCATGGGCTGGTCAGGGCGCGTGTGGGGAAGAATGGGGAGGGCATAGGGGCAGGGATGGGTGAAAATGGGGGAATGAAGGCAAGGGGAGGGCATGCAGGCATGGGCTGGTCAGGGCGCGTGTGGGGAGGAATGGGGAGGGCATAGGGGCAGGGATGGGTGAAAATGGGGGAATGAAGGCAAGAGGAGGGCATGCAGGCATGGCCTGGTCAGGGCGCGTGTAGGGAAGAATGGGGAGGGCATAGGGGCAGGGATGGGTGAAAATGGGGGAATGAAGGCAAGGGGAGGGCATGCAGGCATGGGCTGGTCAGGGCGCGTGTGGGGTGGAATGGGGAGGGCATAGGGGCAGGGATGGGTGAAAATGGGGGAATGAAGGCAAGAGGAGGGTATGCAGGCATGGGCTGGTCAGGGCGCGTGTGGGGAGGAATGGGGTGGGCATTGGGGCAGGGATGGGTGAAAATGGGGGAATGAAGGCAAGGGGAGGGCATGCAGGCATGGGCTGGTCAGGGCGCGTGTGGGGAGGAATGGGGAGGGCATAGGGGCAGGGATGGGTGAAAATGGGGGAATGAAGGCAAGGGGAGGGCATGCAGGCATGGGCTGGTCAGGGCGCGTGTGGGGAGGAATGGGGAGGGCATAGGGGCAGGGATGGGTGAAAATGGGGGAATGAAGGCAAGGGGAGGGCATGCAGGCATGGGCTGGTCAGGGCGCGTGTGGGGAGGAATGGGGAGGGCATAGGGGCAGGGATGGGTGAAAATGGGGGAATGAAGGCAAGGGGAGGGCATGCAGGCATGGGCTGGTCAGGGTGCGTGTGGGGAGGAATGGGGAGGGCATGGGGGCAGGGATGAGTGAAAATGGGGGAATGAAGGCAAGGGGAGGGCATGCAGGCATGGGCTGGTCAGGGCGCGTGTGGGGAGGAATGGGGAGGGCATGGGGGCAGGGATGAGTGAAAATGGGGGAATGAAGGCAAGGGGAGGGCATGCAGGCATGGGCTGGTCAGGGCGCGTGTGGGGAGGAATGGGGAGGGCATAGGGGCAGGGATGGGTGAAAATGGGGGAATGAAGGCAAGGGGAGGGCATGCAGGCATGGGCTGGTCAGGGCGCGTGTGGGGAGGAATGGGGAGGGCATAGGGGCAGGGATGGGTGAAAATGGGGGAATGAAGGCAAGGGGAGGGCATGCAGGCATGGGCTGGTCAGGGTGCGTGTGGGGAGGAATGGGGAGGGCATGGGGGCAGGGATGAGTGAAAATGGGGGAATGAAGGCAAGGGGAGGGCATGCAGGCATGGGCTGGTCAGGGCGCGTGTGGGGAGGAATGGGGAGGGCATAGGGGCAGGGATGGGTGAAAATGGGGGAATGAAGGCAAGAGGAGGGCATGCAGGCATGGCCTGGTCAGGGCGCGTGTAGGGAAGAATGGGGAGGGCATAGGGGCAGGGATGGGTGAAAATGGGGGAATGAAGGCAAGGGGAGGGCATGCAGGCATGGGCTGGTCAGGGCGCGTGTGGGGTGGAATGGGGAGGGCATAGGGGCAGGGATGGGTGAAAATGGGGGAATGAAGGCAAGAGGAGGGCATGCAGGCATGGCCTGGTCAGGGTGCGTGTGGGGAGGAATGGGGAGGGCATAGGGGCAGGGATGGGTGAAAATGGGGGAATGAAGGCAAGGGGAGGGCATGCAGGCATGGGCTGGTCAGGGCGCGTGTGGGGAGGAATGGGGAGGGCATAGGGGCAGGGATGGGTGAAAATGGGGGAATGAAGGCAAGGGGAGGGCATGCAGGCATGGCCTGGTCAGGGTGCGTGTGGGGAGGAATGGGGAGGGCATAGGGGCAGGGATGGGTGAAAATGGGGGAATGAAGGCAAGGGGAGGGCATGCAGGCATGGGCTGGTCAGGGCGCGTGTGGGGAGGAATGGGGAGGGCATAGGGGCAGGGATGGGTGAAAATGGGGGAATGAAGGCAAGGGGAGGGCATGCAGGCATGGCCTGGTCAGGGTGCGTGTGGGGAGGAATGGTGAGGGCATAGGGGCAGGGATGAGTGAAAATGGGGGAATGAAGGCAAGGGGAGGGCATGCAGGCATGGGCTGGCCAGGGCGCGTGTGGGGACGAATGGGGTGGGCCTAGGGGCAGGGATGAGTGAAAATGGGGGAATGAAGGCAAGAGGAGGGCATGCAGGCATGGGCTGGTCAGGGCGCGTGTGGGGAGGAATGGGGAGGGCATAGGGGCAGGGATGGGTGAAAATGGGGGAATGAAGGCAAGAGGAGGGTATGCAGGCATGGGCTGGTCAGGGCGCGTGTGGGGAGGAATGGGGAGGGCATTGGGGCAGGGATGGGTGAAAATGGGGGAATGAAGGCAAGGGGAGGGCATGCAGGCATGGGCTGGTCAGGGCGCGTGTGGGGAGGAATGGGGAGGGCATTGGGGCAGGGATGGGTGAAAATGGGGGAATGAAGGCAAGGGGAGGGCATGCAGGCATGGGCTGGTCAGGGCGCGTGTGGGGAGGAATGGGGAGGGCATAGGGGCAGGGATGGGTGAAAATGGGGGAATGAAGGCAAGGGGAGGGCATGCAGGCATGGGCTGGTCAGGGCGCGTGTGGGGAGGAATGGGGAGGGCATAGGGGCAGGGATGGGTGAAAATGGGGGAATGAAGGCAAGAGGAGGGTATGCAGGCATGGGCTGGTCAGGGCGCGTGTGGGGAGGAATGGGGAGGGCATTGGGGCAGGGATGGGTGAAAATGGGGGAATGAAGGCAAGGGGAGGGCATGCAGGCATGGGCTGGTCAGGGCGCGTGTGGGGAGGAATGGGGAGGGCATAGGGGCAGGGATGGGTGAAAATGGGGGAATGAAGGCAAGGGGAGGGCATGCAGGCATGGGCTGGTCAGGGCGCGTGTGGGGAGGAATGGGGAGGGCATAGGGGCAGGGATGGGTGAAAATGGGGGAATGAAGGCAAGGGGAGGGCATGCAGGCATGGGCTGGTCAGGGCGCGTGTGGGGAGGAATGGGGAGGGCATAGGGGCAGGGATGGGTGAAAATGGGGGAATGAAGGCAAGGGGAGGGCATGCAGGCATGGGCTGGTCAGGGCGCGTGTGGGGAAGAATGGCGAGGGCATAGGGGCAGGGATGGGTGAAAATGGGGGAATGAAGGCAAGGGGAGGGCATGCAGGCATGGCCTGGTCAGGGTGCGTGTGGGGAGGAATGGTGAGGGCATAGGGGCAGGGATGAGTGAAAATGGGGGAATGAAGGCAAGGGGAGGGCATGCAGGCATGGGCTGGTCAGGGCGCGTGTGGGGAGGAATGGGGTGGGCATAGGGGCAGGGATGGGTGAAAATGGGGGAATGAAGGCAAGGGGAGGGCATGCAGGCATGGGCTGGTCAGGGCGCGTGTGGGGAGGAATGGGGAGGGCATAGGGGCAGGGATGGGTGAAAATGGGGGAATGAAGGCAAGGGGAGGGCATAGGGGCAGGGATGGGTGAAAATGGGGGAATGAAGGCAAGGGGAGGGTACGCAGGCATGGGCTGGTCAGGGCGCGTGTGGGGAGGAATGGGGTGGGCATAGGGGCAGGGATGGGTGAAAATGGGGGAATGAAGGCAAGGGGAGGGCATGCAGGCATGGGCTGGTCAGGGCGCGTGTGGGGAGGAATGGGGTGGGCATAGGGGCAGGGATGGGTGAAAATGGGGGAATGAAGGCAAGGGGAGGGCATGCAGGCATGGGCTGGTCAGGGCGCGTGTGGGGAGGAATGGGGAGGGCATAGGGGCAGGGATGGGTGAAAATGGGGGAATGAAGGCAAGGGGAGGGCATAGGGGCAGGGATGGGTGAAAATGGGGGAATGAAGGCAAGGGGAGGGTACGCAGGCATGGGCTGGTCAGGGCGCGTGTGGGGAGGAATGGGGTGGGCATAGGGGCAGGGATGGGTGAAAATGGGGGAATGAAGGCAAGGGGAGGGCATGCAGGCATGGGCTGGTCAGGGCGCGTGTGGGGAGGAATGGGGAGGGCATAGGGGCAGGGATGGGTGAAAATGGGGGAATGAAGGCAAGGGGAGGGCATGCAGGCATGGGCTGGTCAGGGCGCGTGTGGGGAGGAATGGGGAGGGCATAGGGGCAGGTATGGGTGAAAATGGGGGAATGAAGGCAAGGGGAGGGCATAGGGGCAGGGATGGGTGAAAATGGGGGAATGAAGGCAAGGGGAGGGCATGCAGGCATGGGCTGGTCAGGGCGCGTGTGGGGAGGAATGGGGAGGGCATAGGGGCAGGGATGGGTGAAAATGGGGGAATGAAGGCAAGGGGAGGGCATGCAGGCATGGGCTGGTCAGGGCGCGTGTAGGGAAGAATGGGGAGGGCATCGGGGCAGGGATGGGTGAAAATGGGGGAATGAAGGCAAGGGGAGGGCATGCAGGCATGGGCTGGTCAGGGCGCGTGTGGGGAGGAATGGGGAGGGCATAGGGGCAGGGATGGGTGAAAATGGGGGAATGAAGGCAAGGGGAGGGCATGCAGGCATGGGCTGGTCAGGGCGCGTGTGGGGAAGAATGGCGAGGGCATAGGGGCAGGGATGGGTGAAAATGGGGGAATGAAGGCAAGGGGAGGGCATGCAGGCATGGGCTGGTCAGGGCGCGTGTGGGGAGGAATGGGGAGGGCATAGGGGCAGGGATGGGTGAAAATGGGGGAATGAAGGCAAGGGGAGGGCATGCAGGCATGGGCTGGTCAGGGCGCGTGTGGGGAGGAATGGGGAGGGCATAGGGGCAGAGATGAGTGAAAATGGGGGAATGAAGGCAAGGGGAGGGCATGCAGGCATGGGCTGGTCAGGGCGCGTGTGGGGAGGAATGGGGAGAGCATAGGGGCAGAGATGGGTGAAAATGGGGGAATGAAGGCAAGAGGAGGGTATGCAGGCATGGGCTGGTCAGGGCGCGTGTGGGGAGGAATGGGGTGGGCATAGGGGCAGGGATGGGTGAAAATGGGGGAATGAAGGCAAGGGGAGGGCATGCAGGCATGGGCTGGCCAGGGCGCGTGTGGGGAGGAATGGGGAGGGCATAGGGGCAGGGATGGGTGAAAATGGGGGAATGAAGGCAAGAGGAGGGTATGCAGGCATGGGCTGGTCAGGGCGCGTGTGGGGAGGAATGGGGAGGGCATAGGGGCAGGGATGGGTGAAAATGGGGGAATGAAGGCAAGGGGAGGGCATGCAGGCATGGGCTGGTCAGGGCGCGTGTGGGGAGGAATGGGGAGGGCATAGGGGCAGGGATGGGTGAAAATGGGGGAATGAAGGCAAGGGGAGGGCATGCAGGCATGGGCTGGTCAGGGCGCGTGTGGGGAGGAATGGGGAGGGCATAGGGGCAGGGATGGGTGAAAATGGGGGAATGAAGGCAAGGGGAGGGCATGCAGGCATGGGCTGGTCAGGGCGCGTGTGGGGAGGAATGGGGAGGGCATAGGGGCAGGGATGGGTGAAAATGGGGGAATGAAGGCAAGGGGAGGGCATGCAGGCATGGGCTGGTCAGGGCGCGTGTGGGGAGGAATGGGGAGGGCATAGGGGCAGGGATGGGTGAAAATGGGGGAATGAAGGCAAGAGGAGGGTATGCAGGCATGGGCTGGTCAGGGCGCGTGTGGGGAGGAATGGGGAGGGCATTGGGGCAGGGATGGGTGAAAATGGGGGAATGAAGGCAAGGGGAGGGCATGCAGGCATGGGCTGGTCAGGGCGCGTGTGGGGAGGAATGGGGAGGGCATAGGGGCAGGGATGGGTGAAAATGGGGGAATGAAGGCAAGGGGAGGGCATGCAGGCATGGGCTGGTCAGGGCGCGTGTAGGGAAGAATGGGGAGGGCATCGGGGCAGGGATGGGTGAAAATGGGGGAATGAAGGCAAGAGGAGGGTATGCAGGCATGGGCTGGTCAGGGCGCGTGTGGGGAGGAATGGGGTGGGCATAGGGGCAGGGATGGGTGAAAATGGGGGAATGAAGGCAAGGGGAGGGCATGCAGGCATGGGCTGGCCAGGGCGCGTGTGGGGAGGAATGGGGAGGGCATAGGGGCAGGGATGGGTGAAAATGGGGGAATGAAGGCAAGGGGAGGGCATGCAGGCATGGGCTGGTCAGGGCGCGTGTGGGGTGGAATGGGGAGGGCATAGGGGCAGGGATGGGTGAAAATGGGGGAATGAAGGCAAGGGGAGGGCATGCAGGCATGGGCTGGTCAGGGCGCGTGTGGGGAGGAATGGGGTGGGCATTGGGGCAGGGATGGGTGAAAATGGGGGAATGAAGGCAAGGGGAGGGCATGCAGGCATGGGCTGGTCAGGGCGCGTGTGGGGAGGAATGGGGAGGGCATAGGGGCAGGGATGGGTGAAAATGGGGGAATGAAGGCAAGGGGAGGGCATGCAGGCATGGGCTGGTCAGGGCGCGTGTGGGGAGGAATGGGGAGGGCATAGGGGCAGGGATGGGTGAAAATGGGGGAATGAAGGCAAGGGGAGGGCATGCAGGCATGGGCTGGTCAGGGCGCGTGTGGGGAGGAATGGGGAGGGCATAGGGGCAGGGATGGGTGAAAATGGGGGAATGAAGGCAAGGGGAGGGCATGCAGGCATGGGCTGGTCAGGGCGCGTGTGGGGAGGAATGGGGTGGGCATAGGGGCAGGGATGGGTGAAAATGGGGGAATGAAGGCAAGGGGAGGGCATGCAGGCATGGGCTGGTCAGGGCGCGTGTGGGGAGGAATGGGGAGGGCATAGGGGCAGGGATGGGTGAAAATGGGGGAATGAAGGCAAGGGGAGGGCATGCAGGCATGGGCTGGTCAGGGCGCGTGAGGGGAGGAATGGGGAGGGCATGGGGGCAGGGATGAGTGAAAATGGGGGAATGAAGGCAAGGGGAGGGCATGCAGGCATGGGCTGGTCAGGGCGCGTGTGGGGAGGAATGGGGAGGGCATAGGGGCAGGGATGGGTGAAAATGGGGGAATGAAGGCAAGGGGAGGGCATGCAGGCATGGGCTGGTCAGGGCGCGTGTGGGGAGGAATGGGGAGGGCATGGGGGCAGGGATGAGTGAAAATGGGGGAATGAAGGCAAGGGGAGGGCATGCAGGCATGGGCTGGTCAGGGCGCGTGTGGGGAGGAATGGGGAGGGCATAGGGGCAGGGATGGGTGAAAATGGGGGAATGAAGGCAAGGGGAGGGCATGCAGGCATGGGCTGGTCAGGGCGCGTGTGGGGAGGAATGGGGAGGGCATGGGGGCAGGGATGAGTGAAAATGGGGGAATGAAGGCAAGGGGAGGGCATGCAGGCATGGGCTGGTCAGGGCGCGTGTGGGGAGGAATGGGGAGGGCATAGGGGCAGGGATGGGTGAAAATGGGGGAATGAAGGCAAGGGGAGGGCATGCAGGCATGGGCTGGTCAGGGCGCGTGTGGGGAGGAATGGGGAGGGCATAGGGGCAGGGATGGGTGAAAATGGGGGAATGAAGGCAAGGGGAGGGCATGCAGGCATGGGCTGGTCAGGGCGCGTGTGGGGAGGAATGGGGAGGGCATAGGGGCAGGGATGGGTGAAAATGGGGGAATGAAGGCAAGGGGAGGGCATGCAGGCATGGGCTGGTCAGGGCGCGTGTGGGGAGGAATGGGGAGGGCAGGGGTGAGTGAAAATGGGGGAATGAAGGCAAGGGGAGGGCATGCAGGCATGGGCTGGTCAGGGCGCGTGTGGGGAGGAATGGGGAGGGCATAGGGGCAGGGATGGGTGAAAATGGGGGAATGAAGGCAAGGGGAGGGCATGCAGGCATGGGCTGGTCAGGGCGCGTGTGGGGAGGAATGGGGAGGGCATAGGGGCAGGGATGGGTGAAAATGGGGGAATGAAGGCAAGGGGAGGGCATGCAGGCATGGGCTGGTCAGGGTGCGTGTGGGGAGGAATGGTGAGGGCATAGGGGCAGGGATGAGTGAAAATGGGGGAATGAAGGCAAGGGGAGGGCATGCAGGCATGGGCTGGCCAGGGCGC
The DNA here is from genome assembly GCA_947471745.1 of Closterium sp. Naga37s-1. Taxonomy (NCBI): domain Eukaryota; kingdom Viridiplantae; phylum Streptophyta; class Zygnematophyceae; order Desmidiales; family Closteriaceae; genus Closterium; species Closterium sp. Naga37s-1. Next base: position 178,898 of record CANJKZ010001044.1, read on the forward strand.
GTGTGGGGACGAATGGGGTGGGCCTAGGGGCAGGGATGAGTGAAAATGGGGGAATGAAGGCAAGGGGAGGGCATGCAGGCATGGGCTGGTCAGGGCGCGTGTGGAATGGGCGCGCGTGCAGGCATAGGGGGACTAAGGGTACATTCCGCACTGGACATGTCCCAATCGAAAGTGTCTGAATCGATTCTACCGCACTGCATCGTATTACACCGAATTACACCCTAGTTTCAAACATTGTCGAAATTTTCGCGTCTCTGGTTTAGTTCGGTTCGGAGCGGTACACTCGATTGGGACACATCGATTGGGACAGTGTCCACAGCGGAATGTACCCTAAACTGCACTCACATGAAGGGTAGTCAAATCCACCCCGCACCGCTCCATGTCGTCTTGCAAAGCATCCAGCCTCCCACCCAATGTAATATTGTACAGTGCAAATTGGTCCGGCCCGCCACGGCGGTAGGTGCTCCCCTCCATGTGGAAGACCACGTACGTGTGCAAAAACGCCCGTTTTTGGGTGGTGTCCGCCTAGCGAGGGCAGTGAAATATGTGCATATAGAAGGAGAAATGGCTTTCAGTTCAAGTTTAGGTGTAGCCTCTGGCTAGCGTTGAAGATAGTAGATGCTTGGAGAGATTTATGGTTTTTCAAAACGTGTTTCACTCAAAACAGAGAAGTACACAAAATGATTCAACACAACACAATTTAAGCATTTCGAAATGGGGTGTGCGCCTCGCGTAAGGCGTCATCCGCGTTTCAGCCCGAGTCGCATGCGTAACCGAATTCGGTAACCGTCACCGGAACCGAACCCTAGTTGTCTCTTCCGCACCAAACACGGTTCGGTTGCGGTTGGACATTTTAGGTTACGGAAATGTCTTCTCGACATTTCCCGAAACCCACTCTCCCACCATTCCGTTTCTTCCCGCTTTCTTCACGCTTTCCTTCCGTAGCTTCTTAGCATGCAGCCCCACCATTCTACCCGTTGACTCTCCTCCTTAGGTCGACATTTCCACCGCTCCTAATGTTATTCTACCGTCCCTAGGTTAGGCGCGTAGGCCGGTAGACATTAGGGCAGTGGCAAACCACCCTAACAATCTCCCCTGTGGTTTGCCAGCTGCCACCCTCCTATGCTCCAGTGGTTACCATGTAACAAGCCTTGTTCTTCCCTTGCTGATCCCCTCCGTAAGTTGGTGTGGTGTCTCGTGTTGCAGCTCCACTGCCTCCCTTGCAAGTCCTTGAGTGTGCGTATGCCGACAAAATGCTTGCAAAACTCGAAGTTTGCTTTTGGCAGTGTCAGAATGAACAAGGGTGATTGAACTAACAAGATTGGGAGTACAAGAAGGAAACCCTACAATGTTGTATCCCCTAAGGCTAAACCAACTATAGCCTACAGAATATAAACATATACAATGTTTGACACACCCCCATAGGCTAAGTGGGAGACAACCAGATGGTCACAAGACCAGTCAAAGAAAAAACAAAGCAAAACAAGCTCAGGGTGGATCTCAAGGATACCACACAAATTCCGAGCACAAGCAAGTGGTCACAAGGCCAGTTCACATGCAGTTTGATAATATAACAAGAGATACAGTGATCACAACCTAGCAAGTGTAAGCATGCATGTATGTATATAGAGATCACAGTACAAGCAGAGTCAAGAAGTGAGCAAGTGAGGCACAGTAGGCACAAGGCCTAGAACAGTACAGAAACGCTGATGATCACAAGGCTGAAGCGCCTTGGTGAACACATCAGCAGTGTTGGCCCGAGTGGCCACGTAAGCAAGACGAAGCTGACCACGCTGCTGCAGCTTTCGAGCAAGGAAGTAGCGCAGAGCGATGTGCTTCGTTCTGTGCTCCAGTCTGTGTGTCTGACACAAGGCAATGGCGGCCTTGTTGTCGACGTACAGCACTGGAGGAGAACGAGGCCGCTCTCCCAGGTCGGTCAGCAGGTAGGTGAGCCAGCGTAACTCCTGTGCAGCCATGGCTGTGGCGTAGATCTCAGCCTCACAACTGGAGCTGAGAACTGAAGACGAGCGAGTAGAACGCCAAGAAACTGAACCAGAGCCAAGGCTGAAGGTGTATCCCTAAGACGACCGCTGCGTAGCCTGGTCGTCAGCCCAAGAAGCGTCTGAGTGCCCAGTGAGGACAGCTCGAGCCCGTCCTCCAAGAACAAGTCCCATGCCCGACGTACTGCACAAGTAGCGCAACACCCTCTTAGCTGCATCCATGTGCTCCTTTCGGTGACGGCCAGGAGCGACATAGCGTTCTAGGATGCTAAGAGGGTATGCAAGGTCAGGTCGAGTGCAGGTTATCAGGTACATGAGGCAGCCCACAAGCTCTGGATACGGGCCACTCGGCTCTACGGACTCATCCGAAGGCAGAGCTGAGAGCGAGTGACCGGTAGGCAGAGGAGTGGGCTGAGGCGAGGAGTACGTGAAGCGGAAGCGCTGAAGGACCTGCTGCACCATGTGTGACTGAGTCAAGGTGATGGTGCGCTGTGCTCTGTCCCGGGTGATCCGCAAGCCAAGATAGCTTGTCAGCTCACCCAGGTCTGTGCACGTGTGTCTCTTCTGCAGCTCCGACTTCACGTGGGCGAGTGCCTCAGTGTCAGCAGTAGCAAAGACCAAGTCGTCTACGTAAACAAGAACGTAGAACGGCGGCAGAGTGGTGTCGGTGCGTAGAAACAGCGACGGGTCAGCAGTAGAAGGAGCAAACCCAAGAGCCGCAAGAGTAGTCCTCAGTGTGCCGTGCCACTCACGGGGTGCCTGGCGGAGACCATAGACTGGCCGCCGGAGGCTCCACTGGGTACCAGGAGGGAACAACCCAGTGAAGCCAGGTGGGTGGCGCAGCCAGATCTCCTCGTGCAGGCTGTCCTGTAGGAACGCAGTGCTGAAGTCAAGAGAGTGGAGCTCGTAGTCACGCTGAGCGGCATCGTGCAGCAGAACCCGAAGAGTGGTCATCTTCGGGGTCGGGAAGAAGGTCTGGAAGAAGTCAACTCCCTCTCGCTGACTGAAGCCTCGTGCAACGTAACGCGCCTTGAAGACAGGCGGAGAACCCGGCGGCCGCTTCACCCTGAAAATCCACATGCCACTGACGATGTTCGCCCCAGGTGGGGGAACCTCGTCTACGTAGGTGCCTGTGGACTTCCAGGAAGCCATCTCTGCGTCCATGGCTGTCTGCCACTGAGAGGAGTAGGGACCCTCCATTGCCTCTGCGTAAGAGCGTGGGGTCGGGATGTCTGGTGCATCCGGGTCTCCCTCAGGGGCAATCAGCATGGACACGAGATGAGGTAAAGCAGCGGCAAAGCACTCAAACTCCTCCTGTCTGTCCTCAAGGACGTCCGTGCCAAGAGCACACTCACCCTCGACGGACGGAGGACAGACAGACTCAGACTCAGCAACAAGGCTAGCGGCGTATTCTAGACGACAGGCGTCAGCAAAGTCAACTAACTCAGCGACTAGAGCAGACGCAGCAGAGGACTCAAAGGAAGGGTCAGTGACAACAGTGGCGAGGAGACGCGTGACAGTAGGACTGGCAGCACGAAGAGAGTCCTACGCCGGGTCAGCAAGAGCAGGAAGAGAGGAGGCTGGAGGAGACGGCAGAGGGATACGCTGTGGATCAGTGGAAGGACGCAAGGTCATATAGTGAGTGCCAAGGACAGGAGGAGGACGCTGACGCGGAGCACGACGACCAGCGCGGACAGCGCGGATAGGCGACTCTGGACGCGACTCAGACAACTCTGGACGAGACTCAGGCGACAGAGGACGAGACTCAGGCTCACGACGCTCCGTAAAACCTCCCGTCGGCTCAGCGTAAGGAGAAGGACCAGGCAGTGGAGAGGCTGGCTGTAACTGTGACTGCGACTGGACAGGCGGTGGACTCAGTGGGGGATGAGTAGGACCAGGAGAGGGCGGGAGGCCAAGAACCTGCTGAAGGAGCGGAACGTAGTACGGCCGCGGCCGCTCAGCACCTCCTGAACCAGCAGAGACAGCACCAGGACCCTCATCCCCAGGGTCTCCAGCTACAACTCCCGCAGCACCACCAGCAACCCCAGCAGCTCCAGGACCTCCAGCACGAGCACCTCCAGAACCAGCGGCTCCAGCAGCTCCAGCACCAGCAGTACCTCCAGTAGCTCCAGCAGCACCTCGAGCAGGACCAGCAGCACCTCCAGCACCAGCAGCACCTCCAGCAGCACCACCAGCAGCTCCTGCGCCAGCAGCACCAGCTCCAGGGTCCGCAGCACCAGCAGCGGCTCCAGCTCCAGGGTCCTCAGCACCAGCAGCAGCTCCAACTCCAGGGTCCTCAGTACCAGCAGCAGCTCCAACTCCAGGGTCCAAAGAACCAGCAGCGCCACTCCGGAGACTGCAGCGCCGAGCGTACCACTCTCGGAGCCGCTGGGGAGAGGGCGGCTCCCGCCTAGGCGAGGAACCACGAACACCAGCTCCAGCAGCACCCCTAGCCCCAGAAGCGCCCCTCCTGAGGCTGCAGTACCGCGAGTACCTCTCACGCAGCTGCTGTGAAGAGGGAGCGCCTCCAGGCGCCGCACGGTCAGTCGCAGCACCCCCAGGCGCAGTACCCTCAGACGTAGCACTCTCAGGCTCAGCACCCTCAGGCTCAGCACCCCCAGGCTCCGTACCCGCAGGCTCAGCACCCCCAGACTCAGCAACCTCAGGCTCAACACCCCCAGGCTCTGCACCCCCAGGCTCCGCACGCTCAGGCTCAGCACCCTTAGCAGGACGAGAGTTGACAGCTACCTCGACAGGCTCAACCGGGTCTACCTGGGACACACCTGAGGGAGCGGCACCCTGAGGGGGGAGGGGGTCTACCACAGCAGCACCTGGTGCGAGGAAGAGATGCGGGGGGGGGAGCGGGGCAGTGCGGTAGGGGAAGAGGCGGTAGTAGGGGACCGACTCGTCAAAAGTGACGTCCTGAGAGGGCAGGACACGGCGCGAGGTGGCGTGGTAAAACTGCCAACCAGACGCGTCCGGGACAAAGCCAAGGAAGACACAAGGAACAGCGCAGGAGGAGAGCTTGTCCGCGGACGTATCGCGAACAAAAGCTCGAGATCCCCAGACCCGGAAACGAGACGCATCGCCAACCTCTCCCGTCCAACGCAGTGTCGGCGAAGTCTCCGGAACGGAGACACGTGGCCAGAGGTTGAGCTGATGCGCAGCGTATCGGACCGCAAACGGCCACAGAAAGTGGGGGGCAGCCGCATGGATCAAGGAGGTACGAGCGACCCTCATGACCAGGCCAATGCGGCGCTCAGCAACCCCATTCTGCTGTGGAGAGGCCGGAAGCGTGAACGACTGCTCAATGCCCTGCCCCTGACAGTAGGCCCTCAAGAGGTCGGAGGAAAACTCCCCACCTCTGTCAGAGTGCAGACGCAGGACAGGAAAGTCCGAGTGGAACCTCTCACTGAGCTGGAGACGGGCAGCGCGGATCCACGGACGCGGGCTGGGCCCCACACGTCCACGTGGAGCGTCTGTAGGGGAGCAGTCGTCGGGGGAAACGAGGAGGAGTGAGGAGCGGCGCGCTGCCGCCCCTCGACACAGGGAAGACAAGGCGGAGCAGGCGAGGGTGGGAGGGGAGGGAGAACCCTGGGAAGACCAGAGACAAGGTACCGGGAGTGCATGCCACGAAGGCACTGCACTGACGGGTGACCAAGGCGGTGGTGCCAGAGGACGGTCTCGTGCGCCAGGGAGCGACACGAGCAGGGGGCCGACAGCTGACCTGACGCAGACGCAGACGCAGCTACCTGAGGGGACTCAGTGGTCAGTGTGTATAGGTCCGACCCCGGCTGCCGAGTGAAGGTAGCCAGGTGGCGACCCGTCCTAGCACACGTGCAGTGTGTCACGCGCTCGTAGGCAGGGGTGAACTGGTGGACACCCCCGTCCTGGAGCGCACTACCCGCCACCAAGTTCGTAGAGAATGAGGGGAGGTAGAGACCTGACAGTGTGCCCGACGGTACCGTAGGACAAGGGAGAACAGTAGAGGAGGTCGCAATGACCGGACCCCCAGAGGGGTCAGCGAGGGAGACTGCAACCGGCCGAGCAAGCTGCTCAAGGGCAGTGCGGTCACGAAAGAAACAGCGGGAAGCACCTGAGTCCAGTGTGAAGGTGTGCAGTGCCTCAGTAGACGCAGTACCAGAGGGCGCAGACTCACGAGCACCTAGAGCAGCAGCCTCACCAGGACCTGGGGCAGCAGACGTACTGGCACCTAGAGCGGCAGCCTCACCGGCACCTGGAGCAGCAGACTGGATACCGGGGTCAGGCGGCACACACAGGTGACAGGCTCCCTCGGCACTAGTAGACAATGCATACATTGCAGTGAGAATAGCATCATAGTCAAGAGCAAAGATACCTACCGTCTGTCTAAGCAGCTCCAGCCAGGAGGGGAGCTCAGCGGTGTCGCCAAACTCTGTACGCCAAGCGTCGCCCAGACGGGCGAAGCAGTGGGACTCTGTGTGACCACGTGTCCCGCAAGGCTGACCAGTCCGGACACCTGTGCGAATGACGTACGGGCAGCGAGCAGTACGCAGTGACCCTCTACTCTGAGCGTACCACTCACGAAGCTGCTGGGGCGAAAGAGCCTCGCGCAGACGACGCTGTTGCTGCACCGGGCCGCTACAAGAAACTCCCGAACTACCCACTCCAGGACGACTCCCACTACTACCACCCCGACAACCCCAACTGGCGTACCACTCACGAAGCTCCTGGGGCGTGAGGGACACACGCGGATGGCCCTGGAGCTGCATCTGGCCACGCCAGGAGCAGCAGTAGAAGCAGTAGTAGCAGCAGTAACAGCAGTAGCAGCACGGGCAGGGCAGTGCTCACCAGTGGTGGGAAGGGCAGGCGCACGACGGAGGCGACTGCGGGGCCGCCACAGCGGCTGCTCCAGGGGCGGCTGCTCCAGGGGCGGCTGCTCCAAGGGCCAGGGACGGCTCCTGCAGTGGCGGCTGCTCCAGTGGCCAGGGGCGGCTGCTCCAGGGGCGGCTGCTCCAGTGGCCAGGGGCGGCTGCTCCAGGGGCCAGGGGCGGCTGCTGCAGGGGCGGCTGCTCCAGGGGCGGCTGCTCCAGGGGCCAGGGGCGGCTCCTGCAGTGGCGGCTGCTCCAGTGGCCAGGGGCGGCTGCTCCAGGGGCGGCTGCTCCAGTGGCCAGGGGCGGCTGCTCCAGGGGCCAGGGGCGGCTGCTGCAGGGGCGGCTGCTCCAGGGGCGGCTGCTCCAGGGGCCAGGGGCGGCTCCTGCAGTGGCGGCTGCTCCAGTGGCCAGGGGCGGCTGCTCCAAGGGCGGCTGCTCCAGTGGCCAGGGGCGGCTGCTGCAGGGGCGGCTGCTCCAGTGGCCAGGGGCGGCTGCTGCAGGGGCGGCTGCTCCAGAGGCGGCTGCTCCAGGGGCCAGGCGCGGGGTAGGTCAGGGCGACGCAGCTGTCAGGGGCGACGCGCGGGCAGGGGCGACGCGGCGGGCAGGGCGACGCGGCGGGCAGGGGCGACGCCGCGGGCAGGGGCGACGCGGCGGGCAGGGTGATGCCGCGGGCAGGGGCGACGCCGCGGGCAGGGCGACGCGGCGGGCAGGTGGCGACGCCGCGGGCAGGTGGCGACGCCGCGGGCAGGTGGCGACGCCGCGGGCAGGGGCCAACGCCGCGGGCAGGTGGCGACGCCGCGGGCAGGTGGGCGCGGCCGCGTCAGTAGTGGGGCGCGGCCGCGTTACTGCAGGGAGGGGCCGCGTCCGCGTCGGAGGGGCCGCGATTGCGACCTGAAGGGGTCGCGCGCTGGCCTGACGGGCCTGCAGAGGCTGCGTGCGGGCGGCGAGGGCCTGCAGGGGTGGCGCGCGGTCGGGCAGAGGCTGCGCGCGGGCCTGACGGGTCTGCAGGGGCGGCTCTCGGGCCTGACGGGCCTGCAGAGGCGGCTCAGGGGCCTGACGGGCCTGCAGAGGCGGCTCGGGGGCCTGACGGGCCTGCAGAGGCGGCTCGGGGGCCTGACGGACCTGCAGGGGCGGCTCGAGGGCCGTACTAGCTTGAAGGGGCGTCGCACTGGCCTAGGGCAGCAGGAGGCAGCGCGAGGGCTGCAGGACGGCACGCGGGCAGAACGAAGGGCGAGGCGCGCGAGAGCGCACTAGCAGAAAAAAGGGCGCACGAGGGCGCACGAGCAGAGAAAGGCGCACGAGGGCGCACGTAAGGTAGGGCGCACGAGGGCGCTTCTAGCGGAATAGTGGGCCCGTAGTAGAAAGCGGTCCTAGGTGGCAACCTAGGCTCGTGATACCATGTCAGAATGAACAAGGGTGATTGAACTAACAAGATTGGGAGTACAAGTAGGAAACCCTAGAATGTTGTACCCCCTAAGGCTAAACCCACTATAGCCTACAGAATATAAACATATACAATGTTTGACAGGCAGCACCTTAGTCAGAAAATCCGCTGGCTGCTCCTGTGTTCCCACGTGCACGAAGGTGAATGCCTTTTTCTGTAGCTGCTCCCGTACCCAATGGTACCTCACATTCATGTGTTTCGTGCGCCCATGCCAGTTGTCGTTTCGTGCGAGGTCAATCGCCGATTTGCTGTCCGATTTGATCGTTGTAGGTCCTTTCACTTTGACCCCTATCTCTTGAAGTAGACGCCTCAGCCACACGCCCTCTTGGCATGCATAAAACAGCGCCATGTATTCAGCTTCCACGCTAGACAGAGCCACATCGGTGAGCTTCTTGGCTTGCCACATGATTGTCGTTCCACCAAGGAGGTAGACATAGCCATAGGCCCCCCTCCCATCCTTCTTGTCTGATCCATGTGAGGCGTCAACGTACCCCACTAGCTCTAGAATCTCCTCTCCTTCAAACAGCAGCCCCTCATTATCCCGTTGCAAGAGGTAAGTGATGGTCCGCTCCATTTCCTTCCACTTGCGTCCCTCGGTATGCAACAATTTCTGTCTAAGAAAGCTTGCATAGGCCACATCAACCCGTGTGCACAACACCGGGTACATGACTGAGCCTACCATGGATTGGTAAGCTTTCAGTGCTCTCTCCTTGCTGCCCCATGCCTCGATTTCTGCTCCCATATCGACCTCCTTGTTCGCAAGGCTGCTGAGAGGCGTTGTCACTGGTTTGGTCTTGCATTGCCCCCCAAACCTCTCCCGCAACCTCTGAAAATGCCTTTTTCTGGTACAGCAGCAACTTCTTCTCCTCCCTATTTCTCTCCAGGTTTATTCCAAGGAAGAGAGTGGTCCTTGGAATCTTCTTCACCTGAAATGCAGCTGCGAGGTGAGTGCACACCTCCTCCACTTTCTCCTCCTTTGCTCCAGCCACTAGGATATCATCCATGTAGAGGAGCAGGAACACCTTGCTCTCCCCTTCTCCCTTCTAGTAGAATGCGCGGTCACATAGGCTCTTGACAAACCCTCCCTTTTCCAGTTGCGCATCCATAGCTAGATACCACTCCCGTGGGCTTTGCTTCAGCCCACAAAGTGCTTTTATGAGCTTGCACTTTCTGTCCGTGCCGTCCTCACACCCCGGTGGCTGATTCATGTAGATAGGCTCCTTCAAAATGCCATAGAGAAAGGCATTTTTTATATCCAGCTGCACCATGAAGTAACCACGTGCCGTCACCACCTTGAGCATTATCCTTGCCGTTGTTAACTTGCTCACGGGTGCGTAGATTTTGTCAAAGTCCTCTCCTTCCACCTGAGTGTAGCCTTTAGCGACAAGTCGTGCCTTGAACCGCTCAAGTTGACCCATGTCTCCCGATTTGATCTTGAAAATCCAGAGCACCCCCACTGGTTTCCTCCCTTCGGGCATGTTCACAAGCTCCCATGTCCCCCTTTCAGCCAAGGTATCAAGTTCCTCTTGGATTGCAGCCCTCCATTCCTCTTTGTTGGGCCCGAACAGCTTCAATGGTGAGAGGCTCGGTGGGCAGCTTGTAGCTTTCCACCTTCCCCTTTGAGAGTAATGCCGTTGCCGTGGTGGTGAGGAGGAGGTGAGTGTGAATGTCTTTGCAGCAGGTCAGAAGCATTTGGGCATACTTGGGATTGGGTTTCTTAACCCATTTCCCTTTGCCCATCTCCTCATTCTCATTTTCAGCTCCACCTTTTTCTGCTGCTGCACTATCATCCGCTCCTTGTGGCACGGTAGTTCCACCAATATCCCTTCCAAGGATGATCGCACCGTCCGCAAGTAGGTCTTCAATCTCTGCTACCGCCTTTTCATTGTTCCCCATGTCAATGATTCGCCATGGGTCGGAGAAGCCCGTGCTAGCAGATTCAGCCACACTCTCCTCTACATCAGAATTTCAGCTTCTTCCTTACCGGCTGTATCCGTTGAGTTGTCACCAGCCTCTGTCCCCTTATCTTGTTCGTGTTCACTTTCTTCCATGGCAGTTGAAGGTGAGGGCAGCTCCGGAACCTCCCACACCCAATCAAATCCCGGTGTGGTGTGGTCTTCGTAGTCCTCATTGTCACCGCAGTCATTGGCTGCCCCTATCCCCTCTTTCTCACTCCCATTAATCATTTCCTCCACTGGAGTTGGTGATGTTGCCGCCTCCTTTGTCACAGCTCCTTGTTTCCATCCCTTCCACTCCTAGTAGAAAGCACGTTCGTAGAAGGTGACATCTCTGGTTGCCGTGACTTTCCCGGTCTCCACGTCGCGTATTACCCGCCCTTTGCTTTCAGGGCAGATTCCCAAGTGAATCCCCCACGTGGTCTTTGGAAGTAGCTTATGATCAGGTCCCGCCGTCTCTCGGTATTGCGTCATGCAGCCCCAAACACATAAAAAAAATCCAGATTCGGCTTCCTCTTGTAGAACGTCTCGTGAGGGGTAATGTCCGCCGCTAGTCCCTTTGTCAGTAGCAGGTTTTTCAGCCAACATGCCATGCCCAGCGCATCTCCCCGGTAGTGAAGGGGCAGGTTGCTATCCGCGAGCAAGCTCCTCACGCCCTCCAGCAGTGATCGGTTCACCCGCTCTGCTATGCTATTGTGTTGGGGAGTGTACGGGACCGTGAGCTGCCTTCGAATGCCCTTTGATTTTAGCTACGTGTTGAACTCGGCGTTAACGAATTCTCCCCCATTGTCCGTGCGCAACACCTTCAACTTCTTGCCGCTTTGCCTTTCCACTCCCGCCTTCTAATCAAGGAAGCTCGTGTAGACTTCTGACTTCTTCTTAATTTCAGTCACCCACGTGTGTCGTGTGCCAAGGTCGGTGAAGGTAACGAAATACTTGCTGCCATGTCGTGAAGCCACTCGCATTGGCCCACATACGTCGGCTGCCACAATAGCCAACGTCTCGTATGGCTCACGAGCTCCATGCTTGGGATGTGGTGCCTTTGTTGCCTTTGCTTCCACGCATGAGCTGCACTTCAGATTTTCCTCTCCACCCTCAGCTACCTTCACTCCCGCTGCCATGTTTTTCTTGACCAGCTCCTTGATTCGGGTGTGACCAGCCTGCCCCATCCTACGATGCAGCAGGTTGATGTCGTACAGCCCTTGCTTGCGTGATCCTTATGCTATCACCTTCCAATCCGAGCCAAACACCCATAGGCAGCCCTTGTCATTGAAGGTTTTGCATCCACCGCTGTCCAACTGCAATTGGCTTATGAGGTTGAGCGTGAGCTTGTCCACCAGCAACACGTTGTCCAGCTTCACCTCGCCATAATCACTTTGCAGCACTAGGTCACCTTCCCCTTTCACAGGAAGTTTCCCTTCATCTCCCAACAGCACGTACGGGATCGTTGATGCTCTGAAATTTTGCAGCCACTCTTTCCGATTGGTCATGTGTTGGGTACATCTACTATCCATGTACCACTCCTTCCCTTTGAGGCCCTTTGCAAGCAGGCATGCGCCGGATGCTCTTGCAACATTGGCCTTGTGGGCTCCCCCGAGGATGACGTCGTCGTCGCTGGTTTCTGCTTCGGTGGCGTTGATCTTCGCGGGTACGTGATTCTTTTGCTGCTGCTGCCCTCCCCTGAACCTCTTGCTGGCCGGGTTGTTGTAGCCTTGTGCCCAAACTTTCCGCAATGGTTGCAATTTCCTCCAAATCCGCCTCTCGGTCGTTGTCCTTCTCCGCTTGCTCCTGCTGCCTTTCCTTTGAAATTCTTGCTTCTTGGGTTGGAGTAACACTCGGCAGCCTTGTGCCCTTTCTTCCCACAGTGGAAGCAAGCTCCAAATGCTTTTCCTGCCCCGGTTGCGTTCAACATTGCAGGTTTTTCGTTGCTGAAGTTTTCCGGCAGCGCCTCCCTTCGCTCTTCCTCCGTGCGTACAAGCGCCACGTCTTGAAGGGACTCCACTAAGTCCGTCATGTCCGTCGGGCGTCGGCAGGCCAGCATCCTCTTCTCTGCTGCCCATGTTTTCGGTAGGCCGCCAATGATGTAGCTCATCATTTGCTTCTCCGATTCGGAAACTCCCATAGCCGTCAAGTCATCGTTATAGCCTTTGGCACGCCCCACATAGTCCACCACCGTCTCGAAAGGTTCCATGGCCAGCAGTATGAGTTTCATCCTCACTGCTGCCATTTTTGCCTCGCTTTTCTTGAGGTACACTCTTTCCATGTACCCCCACGCCTTCTCTGCTGCGTTGTACCGAATGGCAGAGTTGAAAGAAAGCTTGTTGGCTTCTTTTCTTGAAAGCTTTTTTCTCTTGTTCGGTTGCAAGTGCAGGTCCATCTTCCTCCGTCACAGCCCCTGGATGTAGAAATGCCACAAGTCTACCTCCCGGGCGCGCCTCATGAACTTCAGTCGCCATGTGCCGAAGTTCTCACCATTGAAGCGTTGAGCTTCACTCAGGCCAATCGTCGGTTTGGCCACAATCTGCCCCTTAGCAAGGGCATCAAGTAGACTCTGCAGCTGCGCACCGTCAGTGTTCACTGAAGACCCCGAACTGGTCTCTCCATCTACTTTCCCTATGTCGTTGAATATTCGTTCGTTCCAATTACTCTAAAAACGCCTTCAATGCTATTATAATGAGGCTTGACGCGACAATAACCAAGCTCTGATACTAGCTCTAAGTTTAGGTATAGCCTCTGGCTAGCGTTGAAGATAGTAGATGCTTGGAGAGATTTCTGGTTTTTCAAGACTGATTTCACTCAAAACAGAGAAGTACACAAAATGATTCAACACAACACAATTTAAGCATTTCGAAATGGGGTGTGCGCCTCGCGTAACGCGTCATCCGTGTTTCAGCCCGAGTCGCACGTGTAACCGAATTTGGTAACCGTTACTAACACCGAACCCTAGTTGTCTCTTCCGCACCGAACACGGTTCGGTTGTGGTTGGACATTTTAGGTTACGGAAATGTCTTCTCGACATTTCCTGAAACCCACTCTCCCACCATTCCGTTTCTTCCCGCTTTCTTCACGCTTTCCTTCCGTAGCTTCTTAGCATGTAGCCCCACCGTTCTAGCCGTCGACTCTCCTCCTTAGGTCGACATTTCCACCGCTCCTAATGTTATTATACCGTCCCTCGGTTAGGCGCGTATGCCGGTAGACATTAGGGCAGTGGCGAACCACCCTAACATTCTGGATGCAGGGCAGCACGCATGAAACAAGAGGAAGCATCGCAAAAAAACGGGGCTCAGATAGTTACTGGAGAGATTCCCTAGGTTAACCCAAGAGTTGGTTGTACAGGCCATACCCGAATGACACTAAAAAACATGCCCAATTGACGCTTTGAAACTCACAAGAATTGGTGGACGAATCCTAGCCGCACATCTCAATTTGAACAACAGCCACCCTTCCGTAAGTTTGAATGTGAAGTCCCTGCGCCTCGCCTACGTGTAATGCCCGTATTTGATGTGCCCAAGATAATTTCCCGTAACTTTGAATGTTCTAACTCTTCACTTCACATACGTGTAACGCGCGTATTTGCGGAGTCAGTTCACAAGCTCGCGATATAACTGGTCGATTTTGCCAGATGTCAACAAAAACACAATTCGTCTGGGTGAATGAAAGTAAAACTGATTGGGTAACGACATCGTGTTTGCGAAACTAAAACGCGTTACTAGTTACAAATTTGTTTTTCCGTTCTTACGTCACTTCATTTTTACACTGAAAAATTTTAATCAAGTTTATAGGGTTACCCCGTAACAGGTTCCAGAAACAAATCGCCAACAATATAATATTCAATTACAAATCCTCAGGGATCTGAATTTTCTTACTAAAACGTGTATTGCAAAACCGATAATTGAATCCTGATTATATTAACAATGACCCTTTCAACATCGAACATGAACCAGAAGTGTGCACTAGAAAATGTGTATATTAAGGACATAATAAGGCATCACCTTGCTGCACATCTTGTACGAAAATATTACTATTACAGACAGAAAAAGCATAGAACATGCACTACCTAGGATCATAAGATTAGAGCTTGATAGAATCCATGAGAGCTACCAGGAATGAACAAATCAACTCGATTCGCTGCACAGCAGGAACGATACTAGTGAGTGAGAGAACAATAAAAAAATCAACAATAGGCTTACGTGCAGTTCGTGAAGACTTGACAGCGTTGTCAGTCGCTGAACATTATCATAACTGGCCTGCAAGACAGCAAGGCAACAAAACAAGTCACGCTGAGCTCACTGCGGTGACGACTTCAGTTCCTACCAGAGACACAAACGAGGCAGCTGGGAGATGAACGCACCTTGCTGCCTGTCTGATGCAGGGCGCTCCGTCAGGTTCGCAAGCCTGTTACGACAAAAAAAAGAGAGAAAAAACAGTGAAAAGGGAAAAGGGATGCATTAAAATGGTACAACTAAGAGCTGACATCGTCTGGTCGGTGCGAACAATGACCTAACTATGCATATCAGTCGAATATGTTAAAACTACAAAGAAGGGCTAACAGTGAGAAAGGAAAGTCGCACCTGGCGTCAAGAAAACTGAGCATCGGGGAAGGCGAAGTCGGTGTTAGCAGTCAGACGAAAGCAGACATATCCACAGAGCAGAAACAACTAACTGATGAAGGACGGGGTGTGAAAAATAGGCGAGCGAGGGTGGAAGGTGGAAGGGAGGGAACAGAGAAGATAGTTGGGGATGTGACTCTTCAGGAAAGTGGGAGAAGGGAGGGTGAGGTCGAGTTGGCAGGACAGGGAAGGAAAAAACATTTGTCGGCGAAGAAAAAAATTCACTGTCGACGATTTATTTGACGCACAACTTACTGTTAAATAGCAGGTCAACCCAATTTTGAAACGGGCAGTAGATAGAGAAACTTTTTTGTTCAACTTTTTGTCTAAACCACACATACCACCACCAGTTCGCGCACCGCAAGGAATGCGTTGGAATCAGCTGGGGGCATCCAGCAAGGCCCTGATACCCTCACGTGGCAGGAGTTGCGCTGGAGCAGATGGCACAAAGAAACCTGATTCGTTAAAATCAGATCCCCCCTTGTGCATTGGCAGACCTAAAAGGCTCATTCGAACTGCAAGCACAGCTGGAGGTTGAATGAACCTAGTCAAACCTCTGCTGGAGGGATACAGAAATGCGATGTTCGACAATCGCACTGGCGAACCGCGCTGCTGCCAGCGCGCAATTTCTCGAACACCACCGCACTGTTGCCAGGGCGCGACAGATACAGCGCGGAAGCTGTAACAGCGAGGCAGATTCTCGAACCAATTGTACACAAAATTCATGCCGAAGAGCGAACCACTAACTAATCACGTTTGTTTCAAGGCCCAATTTTGAATGTAAAAAAGGAAACAAACAGTTTGTCATGAATGATAACAAACACAGGCATGTGAAATAATTACGAGGAATGATTGACAAGGAAAAGAGTTGGGTACAAATATGTAACCCTAGTAAACTGTACCCCATACTGTCTACCCCACTACAGCCTAGAAAGACTATAGCATAAATGTTTGACACACCCCCATAGGCAAAGTGGGGGAGAACAAGGGGTCACAAGACCAGTCAAGCAAGACAAGCTCAGGGTGGATCACAACGTCACCACACATTCCGAGCACAAGTTCAAAGGCCAAAAGGCCAGTTCACATGCAGGATTATAAATCAAGGTGAACAAACAAGACAGTGATCGCAACCTAGCAAAGGTATACAGGCAGGTGCAAGATATATAGATCACAGTACAAAGCAAAGTCAAGAGGTAAGCAAGTGAGGCCAGGTAGGCACAAGACCTAACATAGTACAGAAGCGCTGATGATCACAAGGCTGAAGTGCCTTGGTAAAGATATCAGCAGTGTTGGCCTGAGAAGCCATGTAAGCAAGGCGCAGCTGGCCACGCTGTTGCAACTCACGTGCAAGGAAGTAGCGAAGAGCAATGTGCTTCGTTCTGTGCTCCAGTCTGTGCTCCTGACACAAGGCCAGCATGGCCTTGTTGTCTACGTACAGAACTGGAGGAGAAGGAGGCGGCTCTCCCAGGTCGGTCAGCAGGTAGGTGAGCCAGTGTAACTCCTGTGCAGCCATGGCCCCTGCATAGATCTCGGCCTCACAGCTGGGAGCCGAAAACAAAAGACGAGCGGGTAGACCGCCACGAAACAGAGCCGGAACCAATGCTGAAGGTGTAACCCTGTGACGACCACTGCGTAGCCAAGTCGTCAGCCCAAGAAGCGTCTGCGTGACCAGTGAGGACCACTGAACGTCGCCCTCCAAGCACGAGCCCCATGCCCGACGTACTGCACAAGTAGCGCAACACCCTCTTAGCAGCATCCATGTGCTCCTTCCTATGTCGGCCAGTAGCGACATAGCATGCTAGGATGCTAAGAGGGTATGCAAGGTCAGGTTGAGTGCAGGTCATCAGGTACATGAGGCAGCCCACAAGCTCTGGATACGGGCCACTCGGCTCTACGGACTCATCCGAAGGCAGAGCTGAGAGTGAGTGGCGCGTAGGCAGAGGAGTGGGCTGTGGCGAGGAGTACGTGAAGCGGAAGCGCTGAAGGACCTGCTGCACCATGTGTGACTGAGTCAAGGTAATGGTGCGCTGTGCTCTGTTCTGGGTGATCCACAAGCCAAGATAGCTTGTCAGCTGACCCATGTCTGTGCATGTGTGTCTCTTCTGCAGCTCCGACTTTACGTGGGCGAGTGCCTCAGTGTCAGCAGTAGCAAAAACCAAGTCGTCTACGTACACGAGAACGTAGAACGGCGGAAGAGTGGTGTCGGTGCGTAGAAACAGCGACGGGTCAGTAGTAGGGGGAGCAAACCCAAGAGCAGCAAGAGTCGTCCTCAGTGTGTCGTGCCACTCACGGGGTGCCTGGCGGAGACCGTAGACCGGCCGCCAAAGGCTCCACTGGGTACCAGGAGGAAACGACCCAGTGAAGCCAGGTGGGCGGCGCAGCCAGATCTCCTCGTGCAGGCTGCCCTGTAGGAAAGCAGTGCTGAAGTCAAGAGAGTGGAGCTCGTAGTCACGCTGAGCGGCAACGTGCAGCAGAACCCGAAGAGTGGTCATCTTCGGGGTAGGGGAGAAGGTCTGGAAGAAGTCAACTCCCTCACGCTGACTGAAACCACGTGCAACGTAACGCGCCTTGAAGACATGCGAAGAACCCGGCGGCCGCTTCACCCTGAGAATCCACATGCCACTGACGATGTTCGCCCCAGGCGGGGGAACCTCGTCGACATAGGTGCCTGTGGACTTCCAGGAAGCCATCTCTGCGTCCATGGCTGACTGCCACTGAGAGGAGTAGGGACCCTCTATCGCCTCTGCGTAAGAGCGCGGGGTCGGGATGTCTGGTGCATGCGGGTCTCCCTCAGGGGCAATCAGCATGGACACGAGATGAGGTAAAGCAGCGGCAAAGCACTCAAACTCCTCCTGTCTGTCCTCGAGGACGTCCGTGCCAAGAGCACACTCACCCCCGACGGACGGAGGACAGACAGACTCAGACTCAGCAACAAGACTAGCGGCGTAGTCGAGACGACAGTGAGCAGCAAAGTCGACAAGCTCAGCAACTAAGGCAGACGCAGCGGTGGACTCAAAGGAAGGGTTAGTGACAACAGTGGCCAGGAGACGCGTGACAGTAGGACTAGCAGCACGAAGGGAGTCAGACTCCGGGTCAGCAAGAGCAAGAAGAGAGGACGCAGGAGGAGACAGCAGAGGGACGCGCTGTGGAGCAGTGGAAGGACGAAGCGCCATCTGGTGTGTGCCTGGGACAGCAGGAGGACGCTGACGCGGAACACGACGATTAGTGCGAGCAGCACAAACAGGCGACGCAGGACGAGACTCAGGCTCACGAGGCTCCGTAAGACCTCCGGTCGGACCAATGTAGGGGGAAGGACCAGGGAGTGGTGAGGCAGGCTATAACTGTGACTGCGACTGGACAGGCAGAGGACACTCTAAAGAGGGAGTAGGACCAGGAGCAGGCGGGAGACCAAGAACCTGCTGAAGGAGCGGAACGAAGTACGGCCGCGGCCGCGCAGCGCCTCCAGAACCAGCAGAGACACCACCAGCACCCTCAGCTCCAGGGTCTCCAGCTACAACTCCCGCAGCACCACCAGTAGCTCCAGCAGCTCCAGCACCTCCAGCTCCAACTCCCGCAGTAGCTCCAGTCCCACTAGCTCCGGAAACTCCAGTACGAGCACCTCCAGGGCCAGCGGCCCCAGCAGCTCCAGCACTAGCAGCATCTCCAGCAGCTCCAGCACCAGCAGTACCTCCAGCAGCTCCAGCACCAGCAGCACCTCCAGCAGCTCCAGCACCAGCAGCACCTCCAGCAGCTCCAGCACCAGCAGCACCTCCTACAGTAGGCCCCCCAGCTCCAGCAGCACGGCTACAGCGCCGAGCGTACCACTCACGAAGCTGTCGTGGAGAGAGGGGCTCCCGCCGCAACGGGACACTTGGAGGACCTCCAGTCCCAGCACCCCCAGACTCAGCAACCCCAGGCTCAGCACCCCCAGGCTCAGCACCCCCAGGCTCAGCACCCCCAGACTCAGCACCCCCAGGCTCTGCACGCTCAGGCTCAGCACCCCCAGACCCAGTACCCGCAGGCTCAGCACCCCTAGCAGCACCAGAGTCAACAGCTACCTGAGGGGGGAGGGGGTCTACCTGGGGAGGACCTGGCGTGAGGAAGAGCGGCGGGGGGGGGGGAGGGGGGCAGTGCGGTAGGGGAAGAGACGGTAGTAGGGAACCGACTCGTCAAACGTGACGTCCAGAGAGGACAGAACACGGCGCGAGGTGGGGTGGTAAAACTGCCAGCCAGACGCGTCAGGGGGGAAGCCAAGGAAGACGCAGGGAACGGCACGGGAGGACAGCTTGTCTGCAGACAAGTCGCGGACGAAAGCTCGAGATCCCCAGACACGGAACGCAGACGCATCGCCAACCTTCCCCGTCCTCCGCAGAGTGGGAGTGGCCTCCGGCATGGAGACCCGGGGCTGGAGGTTGATCTGATGCGCCGCGTACTGAACCGCGAACGGCCACAGAAAATGGGGAGAAGCCGCATGGATCATGGACGTACGAGCGACATCCATGACCATGCCAATGCACCGCTCAGCAATCCCATTTTGCTGTGGAGAGGCCGGAAGCGTGAACGTCTGGCGGATGCCCTCCGCCCGACAGTAGGCCTGCAGAAGGTCGAAGGAAAACTCTCCACCTCTGTCTGAGTGCAGACGCACAACAGGAAAGTCCGAGCCGAAACTCTCTCTGAGCTGGAGACGAGCAGCGCGGATCCAGTCGATCAACACCTCAGTGACCTCACCCTTGCGGCGCAAGGGGAAGACTGTGGTGTAACGCGAGTAGTCGTCAACAACCAGCAGGAAGTATCGCTCGTGACCCTGTCCACGGACGCGGGTTGGGCCCCACACGTCCATGTGAAGAGTCTGCAGGGGAGCCTCTGTCGGAGGAAACTCGGAGGAGTGAGGAGCGGCGCGCTGCCGGCCCTCGACGCAGAGAACGCAGGTAGGGGCAGGCCCCGGAGGAAGGGAAGGGGGGAGACCAGAGACAAGGACACGGGAGGCCATGCCTCTGAGACGAGGCACGGAGGGGTGACCAAGGCGGTGGTGCCAAAGGAGAGTCTCCTGAGACAGGAGGAGACACGAGCAGGGGGCAGACTCAAGGCCAGACCGGGACGCCGCAGCAAACACCTGACCCGACGCGGCTACCTGACCAGTCGCAGTGACAGGAGGAGACTCAGTGGTAAGGGTGTACAGGCTGGACCCTGGCCGATGGGTGAACATGGCCAGGTGACGACCCATCCGAGCACACGTGCAGTGTGTCATACGCTGATAGGCAGGGGTGAACTGGTGAACACCCCTATCCTGAAGATCAGCACCCGCCACCAAAGTTCGTAGAGAACGAGGGGAGGTGAAGACCAGACAGCGAGCCGGACGGAGCCGCAGGACACGGGAGAACAGTGGAGGAACGGGCCACAACTAGTCCCCCAGAGGGGTCAGCCAGAGAGACTTCCACAGGCCGACTGAGTGGCGAGAGTGTGGTGCAGTCGCGAAAGAAGGAGCGGGAAGCACCCGAGTCAAGGGTGAAAGTGTGTAAGACCTGAGCCGACGCTGTACCTGAGAGAGCAGGCTCACCAGCACCTGGAGCAGTAGACTCACTAGCACCTAGCGCAGTAGCCTCAATGCCCGGGTCGGGCGGAACACACAGGTAACAGTCACCCTCAGCACTAATAGACACAGCACACATAGCAGCAAGGATAGCATCAAAGTCAAGATCAAAAATAGCAACCCCCGACTTAAGCAGGATATCCCAGCGAGGGATCTCAGCAGAGCCAGGGAACTGTGTACGCCAGGCGTCAGTCAGGCGGCCGAAGCAGTGAGGTGTGGTGTGCGGGCCGCCGCACGTCTCTCCACTGCGGTCGCCGGTGCGAAGAACGTAAGTGCAGGGACCAGCACCCCCAGACCTCCCACGCCGAGCGTACCACTCACGGAGCTGCTGAGGCGACAGGGTCTCACGGGAGCGCTGCTGCTGCTGGCGCTGGTCACCGCTAGCGCCTCCCCGTTGCCCACCACCGCCCCCGCCACCCCCGCCGCCGCCACCTCCACCCCCACTCCCGCTGCCTCCGCCGCCTCCACCTCCACCGCCGCCACCGAAGCCCCCACCCGAGCCACCACTCCCACCTCCACCTCCACCCCCACCCCCTCCGCCACCTCCACCGCCACCACCGCCGCCCCCTCCACCCCCCTTGCCCCCCTTGCCCTTGCTGGTGCGGCGCCTCCCACTAGGAGCAGACGCAGCGCCGACCGACTCCGTGCCAACGAGGTCGACAGCAGTAGCAGAGGCAACAGAGGGCAAGAGGGGAGAGGGGGAGCACCCCTCAAAGAAATGGGAGAGGGGGAGCACCCCTCAAAGAAAGGGGCGCGAGGGTCACCACGAGAGGCCCCTTCAGCGACTATACTCTTCTCAGCTGCAAGGAGGCGCTCCTCGAGGAGGTCAACGGTGAGCGTGGTGGGGCAGAGGGAGAGGAAGTGGTCCCTGACCGAGCAAAGGGAGTCAGGGAGCCGGGTGACGAGGTAGTAGAGAGTGATGTACATAGGGGGGGGGGTTCTTGGCGCAGAACTCGGCAGGAAGCGCAGCGCGGTAGCGGGTGTCACTAGTGCGGAGGTGCGTGATGAGGTCAGCGACTGTGGCAAAAGCGGCTAGATCAGGGTACAGGTACGGCAGCATGAGGCGACTAAGTGCAGCAGTGGCAGGGGAGGAGTAGCTCGCAACAACAGCGTCGTACAGAGTCTTAGCGGTCTTGTACTGACTAAAGTGCGCGCGCTCAGCAGACGGCAGGTGACTACGAATAGCAAGGCGGGCAGCAGCATCGCGAGTGGTCCACTGTGAGCGAACAGCACTATCAGCAGTGGCAGCAGGTGCAGCAGAGGCGCCAGACGTGAGATAAAAAAGCGAGACCTGATCTTTGCTATCGCACTGCAGGAACAGCTGTAGATCATCAACCCAGACCGCAAAATCTACTGCCCGACCCTCAGCATCGAATTTGAGTACGTTGGGGGCAGCCATGACAGCAGTAGCAGGAGCAGTAAGAGCAGCAGGAGCAGCAGTAGCGGCGCGACTCGATAGGGCGGCGCGGCTAGGCAGGGCGGCGCGGTTCGGCAGTGCGCTTACCAGGGGCGGGTGGGTAGGGAGGCCGCTACTGGTGGGGCAGGGCCGTGGTGCGCCGGCAGGGTCGGGGCCGCAACTGGGCGGCAGGTCAAGGCCGCGGCTTGGCTGCAGGGCAGGGCCGGGGCAGAAGCGACAGCAGCGGCGGCGGCGGCTCGTCACACCGGCGGAGGCAGGCTCGGCAGCGGCGGCAGGGACAGCAGCTGCTGCAGGGCTCCTCGGCGGCTGCTGCAGGTGGAGGCCGCGACTGGCGAGAGGGGCAGGGCGGGGCTGCAGTGGCGGGTCGCCGAGCAGAGCAGAGGAGGGCCGCGCCGAAGGCAGGGCAGGCCGCGACAGGTGACGGGGCGGGGCCGCGAAGGGCCGTGAGGGGGGCCTCGAAGAGCCGCAAAGGGGGCCGCGAAGGGCCGTAAGGGGGGCCGCGACGGGCCGCTAAGGGGCCGCGAAGGGCCGTGAGGGGGCCGCGAAGGGCCGCGAAGGGGGCCGCGAAGGGCCGCGAAGGGGCCGCGAAGGGCTGAAAGAGGGACCGCGAAGGGCCAAGAAGGGGCCGCAAAGGGGCCTTAAGGGGCGCGACGGGCCGCTAAGGGCAGGGGACGCGACGGGAGGGCAGGCGCACGGGGTGCAACTAGGGCAGGTGCGAAGCACGCTCCGGGCAGGTGAGGAAAAAAAAATTTCGTAGTAGTGGTGGGCCCTAGAAAACGTTCCCACTAGGGAACTCGCTCTGTACCATGTGAAATAATTACGAGGAATGATTGACTAGGAAAAGAGTTGGGTACAAATATGTAACCCTAGTAAACTGTACCCCATACTGTCTACCCCACTACAGCCTAGAAAGACTATAGCATGAATGTTTGACAAGGCAATATCTGACCACGAGCACCAACAAGCCCACGCGTCGTGAAGTTTATGAATATATTGCCCACATTTTGCTGTCAAAAATACATCTGTGACAGATTCAAACAATCAACAACTGATTTCGAACATCACATTTGATATATATTTATCCGTACAAAAGATCCTCTGATATAAATACTCACCTCTAGGTATGCACAAACACTTACTGTACTGATATTGTACTGCTTCGTTTCCATTCAAATTATTGTTTGAGATATGTCTGGTATGTTGTTAACGCCCTCATACATTTGCAGGCACAACGACATATACTCCGTTATATCTAAACGAAATTTCTAATGATCATTCGTTCATTAACTATTATTTCAAGACAGCTGGACACATTTCGTACCACTCGCAGCATCTGGTACAGAGATATGGTATTCAAACAATTGGGTGTGTACAGCCATGCAATAATAGGCATGTGCGACACGCGGTGCCGTCTCAACATACGTTTGACATTTTTAACAAGGTTCCTCTTGATCAAACATTAACTTACTATACTATAAGGATGCTGGACCAATTTGGTGCCATTCGCAGCAATTGGTAGGAAGTTATGGTGTTCCAAACAACCGAGTAGCCAAAATTGTGCAAGGATATGCCTCTGCGATACATGGTGCCGTCTCGACATCGGTCTGTCATTTTTAACAAGGTTTCTTTTGATCAAACATCCACTTACTATATTGTAACGATGCTGGACCGATTTGGTGCCATTCGTAACATCTGATAGGAAGGTATGGTGTTTCAACCAACCAAGCAGCAAAAACTGTGCAAGGATAGGCCTGTGTGACACGCGACATCGGTTTGTCATTTTTAACAAGATTTCTCTTGATCAAACATTCATTTACTAAATTGTAAAGATGCTGGACCGATTTAGTGCCATTCGCAGCATCTGGTAGGAAGATGTGGTGTTTCAAACAACTAAGTAGCGAAAACTGTGCAAGGATAGGCCTGTGTAACACGCGGTGCCGTCTCGATATCGGTTTGTCATCTTTAACAAGGTTTTTCTAGATCAAACATTTATTTACTATATTACAAGGATGCTGGACCGATTTGGTGTCATTCGCAGCATCTCGTATCAAAATATTGTGTTTTAAACAACTGAGCAGCGAAAACTGTGCTAGGATAGGCCTGTGCAACACGCGGTGCCATCTCGACATCAGTTTGCCATTTTTTGTCAAACTTATATGCTATTGTCTGTTTAGGCTGTAGTGGGGTGGTTCCTATGGGGTACAACATTTCTAGGTTTTCCTACTTGTACCCACCCCTTTCCTAGTTCATTCACTCTTGTTCATTATGACATGGTATTACGAGCCTAGGTTAGGAACCTAGGACCGACTACTACTACGGGCCCGCCGTTCCGCTAGAAGCGCCCTCGTGCGCCTTAGTGTCAAACATTATATATGTTACTGCTGTGTAGGCTACAGTGGGTTAGCCTTTAGGGGGTACATTTCTCTAGGGTTTCATACTTGTACTCCAAATGTTTCTAGTTCATCACTTCTTGTTTTTGACATGGTATTAAGAGCGTAGGTTTAGACCTAGGATCGCTTACCTAAGGGCCCACCTTCCGCTAGAAGCGCCCTCGAGCGCCTTAATGACTTAGCGCCCTCGAGCGCCTCTCTCCTAGTGCGCCCTCGTGCGCCTCTCCTTCTCCTGCTGCCCGTGCGCAGCTCGCTAGTGCCGCGCGCGGCCTTTTTTTTTTTTTTAGCGCGCGTAGCCCGCTAGCAGCCCGCGCGCGGCCTCTTCTGCGCGCGCGCCGACCGTTAGCCGCCCGCACGACCAGCGCCGCCCACGAGCAGCCCGCTAGCCGCCCGTCGACCGGCCCTTCTGGCCGTCCAGAGCGTCGCAGCCCCGCCCGTAGGCCGCCACGTCGCCCTCGTAGGCCGCCGCCCGCGCGCGACTGCAGCCCACGCACAACCGCGGACCGCCCGCTACAGCCGCCCCAGCGCAGGCCCACCGCTGCGCCGTGCCGCGTAGCCTAGTCCGAGCCGCGCCGCGCCGCCCTGCTCGAGTCGCGCCGCCCGAATCGCGCCGCCCTGACCGAGCCGCGCCACCCCACCTGCTACTGCTACTACTGCTACTGCTACTGCTACTGCTGCTACTGCTACTGCTACTGCTGCTACTGCTACTACCACTATGGCCAGTCCTACTGTTCTCACCTTTGACGCTAAGGGCCGACCGATTAAGTTTGATGTCTGGCTCGATGACCTGCACCTGTTCCTCCAGATCACTGCCAAGGACGACGTTTCCCTGTATGACCACACGTCCGGCGCTGCTCCCGCACCTGCTGCTACGGCTGACAGTACTGCTCGCTCACAGTGGCAGACTCGTGACGCTCATGCTCGCCTAGCCGTTCGCAGCCACCTGCCGTTAGATGAGCGCGAGCACTTCGGCCAGCATAAGACCGCTAAGGAGCTGTATGATGCTGTAGTTGCCCTCTACTCCTCCCTTGCTACTGCTGCGATAGGCCGTCTCTCGCTGCCCTATCTCTTCCCGGATCTGTCTGCCTTCGCCACTGTAGCTGACCTCATCACTCACCTTCGTACTAGTGATCTTCGCTACCGTGCCGCGCTCCCCCCCGACTTCCTAGCCAGGAACCCTCCCCCGATGTACCTCACCCTCTACCACCTCGTCACTCGCCTCCCTGACTCTCTCCGCTCTGTCAGGGACCACTTTCTTGCTCTCTCACCCACCGATCTCACTGTCGACCTGCTCGAGAAGGAACTCCTTGCAGCCGAGAACAGCATTGTAGCTGTAGGAGCCTCTCGTGGTGACCCTCGCACTCCCTTCTTTGAGGGATGTTCCCCCTCCCCCCTTCTCCCCTCCATTGCATCTGCTGCTGCTGTCGACATCCTCGGTGCTGAGGGGGCCGGAGCTGCGTTCGCTCCCAGTGGGAGGCGCAAGGGCGGCAGGGGCAAGGGGGGCCGGGGTGGTGGAGGTGGCGGCGGGGGAGGTGGTGGTGGAGGGGGTGGAGGGGGCGGCGGCGGTGGCGGCGGTGGTGGGAGTGGTGCTGGTGGTGGGGGGGTCAGTGGCGGAGCCGGGGGTGGTGG
Organism: Closterium sp. Naga37s-1; assembly: GCA_947471745.1. NCBI lineage: Eukaryota > Viridiplantae > Streptophyta > Zygnematophyceae > Desmidiales > Closteriaceae > Closterium > Closterium sp. Naga37s-1. The sequence continues at coordinate 204,786 of CANJKZ010001044.1, forward strand.
CGGCGGCGGTGGTGGAGGTGGCGGGGGTGGTGGTGGCAGCGGCGGCGGCGGTGGAGCTGGTGGCGGGCGCGGTGGAGCAGTGCAGCGTGGCGGGTTCGGCGGGTGCCAGAGGCAGCAGCAGCAGCGTCCCAGCGAGCCCCAGTCGCCCCAGCAGCTCCGTGAGTGGTACTCTCAGCGTGGGGGGTCTGGGGGTGGAGGTACCTGCCTGTACGTCATCCGCATAGGTGACCGCACTGGCCAGACCTGTGGGAGGTTTCACACGGCGCAGCGCTGTTTCTTTCGCCTTGACGACGCCTGGCGCGAGCAGTTTCCTGACGCCTCTGAGCTGCCCCGCTGAGCTGATCTGCTTAAGAAGGGAATTGATATCTTTGCTCTTGATTATGATGCTATCCTTGCTGCTATGTATGCATTGACTATTAGTGTTGAGGGTGACTGTTACCTGCCTGTACCGCCCGACCCGGGTATTGGGACCAGTGAGGCTGCAGCTCTAGGTGCTCGTGCGTCTGCTGCCCTAGGTCCTGGTGAGGCTGCTGCTCTAGGTACTAGTGCGTCTGCGTCTGCTGGTACCGCGTCTACTGAGGAACTGCACACCTTCACACTGGACTCAGGTGCTTCCCGCTGTTTCTTTCGCGACCGCACTGCCCTAGAGCAGCTTCCTAGACCAGTTGCTGTCTCCCTAGCTGACCCCTCAGGGGGTCCGGTCCTTGCGACCTCCACCACTGCCCTCCCCTGTCCTGCTGTCCCGTCTGGCACGCTGTCGGGTCTTTACCTCCCCTCGTTCTCTACGAACTTGGTGGCGGGCTCTGCTCTCCAGGATGGGGGTGTTCACCAGTTCACCCCTGCCTATGAGCGTGTGACCCACTGTACGTGTGCTCGGATGGGTCGCAACCTGGCTACCTTCACTCGGCAGCCGAGGTCGGACCTGTACACACTGACCACTGAGTCCCCTCAGGTAGCTGCGTCTGCGTCTACGTCAGGTCAGCTGTCGGCCCCCTGCTCGTGTCGCTCCCTGTCGCACCAGACCGTCCTCTGGCACCACCGCCTTGGTCACCCGTCAGTGCAGCGCCTTCGTGGCATGCACTCCCGGTACCTTGTCTCTGGTCTTCTCAGGGTTCTCCCTCCCCTCCCACCCTCGCCTGCTCCTCCCTGTCTTCCCTGTGTCGAGGGGCGGCAGCGCGCTGCTCCTCACTCCTCCTCGTTCCCTCCCACAGAGGCTCCCCTGCAGACTCTCCACCTGGACGTGTGGGGCCCAGCCCGCGTCCGGGGACAGGGCCACGAGTGGTACTTTCTGCTGGTCGTCGACGACTACACGCGCTACACCACGGTCTTCCCCTTGCGTACCAAGGGTGAGGTCCCTGATGTCTTGATCCCTTGGATCCGCGCTGCTCGTCTCTAGCTCCGCAAGCGGTTCCAGTTGGACTTTCCTGTCCTGCGTCTGCACTGTGACAGAGGTGGTGAGTTTTCCTCTGACCTCTTGGCAGCCTACTGTGCGGAGCACGGCATCCGCCAGACGTTCACTCTTCCGGCCTCTCCGCAGCAGAATGGGGTTGCTGAGCGCCGCATTGGTCTAGTCATGGAGGTCGCTCGTACCTCCATGATCCATGCGGCTGCCCCCCATTTCCTGTGGCCGTTTGCAGTGCAGTACGCCGCGCATCAGCTCAACCTCTGGCCCCGTGTCTCCGTTCCGGAGACCTCGCCCACCCTGCGTTGGACGGGGGAGGTTGGCGATGCGTCGGTGTTCCGAGTCTGGGGATGTCGAGCCTTTGTCCGCGATACGTCCGCGGACAAGCTCTCCTCCCGTGCCGTTCCCTGTGTCTTCCTTGGCTTTGTCCCTGACGCGCCTGGCTGGCAGTTTTACCACCCCACCTCGCGCCGTGTCTTCCCCTCTCAGGATGTCACCTTTGACGAGTCGGTACCCTTTTACCGTCTCTTCCCCTACCGCACTGCCCCACTCCCCCCCCCGCTGCTCTTCCTCACCCCAGGTGTCCCGTCGGTAGACCCCCTCCCTCCCCAGGGTGCTGCTCCCTCAGGTGTTTCCCAGGTAGACCCGGTCGAGCCTGTCGAGGTAGCTGTTGACTCTGGTCCTGCGCGAGGTGCTGAGCGTGCTGAGCCTGGTGGTGCTGGGTCTGGGGGTACTGAGACTGGGGGTGCTGAGCCTGGGGGTGCGGAGACTGGGGGTGGTGAGTCTGGGGGTGCGGAGACTGCGGGAGGTGAGCCTAGGGGTGCTGAGCCTGGGGTTTCTGCGACTGGGGGTGCTGAGCCTAGAGGAGCTGAGGCTGGGGGTTCTGAGACTGACCGTACTACGCCTGTTGGCGCTCCCTCTTCACAGCAGCTGCGTGAGTGGTACTCCCAGAGTTACAACCTCCGTCGTGGGGCTACTGGAGCTGGGGGATCTGCTGGAGTTGGGGCTGGTGGCCCTGCGGGTGCAGTGTCGCAGCCGGAGCCTCCCTCCCCTCAGCGGCTACGTGAGTGGTATGCTCGGCGCTGCAGCCTCCGGAGTGGAGCTCCTGGTGTTGAGGTGCCGCCCGCTGGAGGCCCTGCTGCTACTGGAGGTCCTGGAGCTGCTGGAGGTGCTACTGGTGCTGGTGCTGCTAGAGGTGCTACTGGTGCAGCTGGTGCTGGTGCTGCTGGAGGTGCTACTGGTGCTGCTGGTGCTGGTGCTGCTGGAGGTGCTGCTGGTGCTGCTAGAGGTACTGGAGCTGCTGGAGGTGGTGCCGGTGCTGGTCCTGCTGGAGGTGCTGCTGGTGCTGCTGGAGGTCCTGGAGCTGCTGGAGGTGCTGCTGGTGCTGGTCCGGCTGGAGGTTCTGGTGCTGTCTCTACTGGTTCTGGGGGCGCTTCACGGCCGCGGCCGTACTTCGTTCCGCTCCTTCAGCAGGTTCTTGGTCAGCTGCCTCCTCCTGGTCCTCCTCCCTCCTTAGAGTGTCCTCCGCCTGTCCAGTCGCAGTCACAGCTACCGCGTGCCTCGCCACTTCCTGGTCCTTCTCCCTACACTGGTCCGACAGGCGGTCTTACAGAGCGTCGTGAGCCTGAGTCTCGTACTGTGTCGCCTGAGTCTCGTCCTGCGTCACCTATTCGTGCTGCTCGCACTGGTCGCCGTGTTCCGCGTGAGCGTCCTCCACCTGTCCCTGGCACACACTATATGACTCTACGTCCTTCCACTGCTCCACAGCGTGTCCCTCTGCCGTCTCCTCCTGCGTCCTCTCTTCCTGCCCTTGCTGACCCGGAGTCTGACTCTCTTCGTGCTGCTAGTCCTACTGTCAAGCGACTGCTCGCCACAGTTGTCATTGACCCTTCCTTTGAGTCCGCTGCTGCGTCTGCCTTGGTTACTGAGCTTGTCGACTTTGCTGCTCACTGTCGTCTAGACTACGCTGCGAGTCTTGTTGCTGAGTCTGAGTCTGTCTGTCCTCCGTCCGTCGGGGGTGAGTGTGCTCTTGGCACAGACGTCCTTGAGGACAGGCAGGAGGACTTTGAGTGCTTTGCCGCTGCTGTACCTCATCTCGTGTCCATGCTGATTGCACCTGAGGGAGACCCGGATGCTCCAGACATCCCGACCCCACGCTCTTATGCTGAGGCGATCGCGGGTGAGTACTCCTCTTAGTGGCAGACAGCCATGGATGCAAAGATGGCATCCGGGAAGTCCACTGGCACTTACGTTAACGAGGTTCCCCCTCCTGGGGCGAACATCGTCAGTGGCATGTGGATTTTCAGGGTGAAGCGGCCGCCGGGTTCTCCGCCTGTCTTCAAGGCTCGTTACGTTGCTCGAGGCTTCAGTCAGCGAGAGGGAGTAGACTTCTTTCAGACCTTCTCCCCCACCCCGAAGATGACTACTCTTCAGGTGCTACTGCACGTTGCCGCTCAGCGTGACTACGAGCTTCACTCTCTTGACTTCAGCACAGCTTTCTTGCAGGGCAGCCTGCACGAGGAGATCTGGCTGCGCCGCCCTCCTGGCTTCACTGGGTCGTTTCCTCCTGGTACCCAGTGGAGCCTCCGGCGGCCGGTCTACGGTCTCCGCTAGGCGCCACGTGAGTGGCACGACACACTGAGGACTACACTTGCAGCTCTTGGGTTCGCACCTTCCACTGCTGACCCGTCGCTGTTTCTGCGCACCGACACTTCACTGCCGCCGTTCTACATCCTCGTGTACGTCGACGACTTGGTCTTTGCCACTGCTGACACTGAGGCTCTCGCCCACGTGAAGTCCGAGCTGCAGAAGAGACACACGTGCACAGACCTGGGTGAGCTGACAAGCTATCTTGGCTTGCGGATCACCCGGGACAGAGCACGCCGCACCATCACACTGACTCAGTCACACATGGTGCAGCAGGTCCTTCAGCGCTTCGGCTTCACCTGGTCCTCACCACAGCCGACTCCTCTGGCTACAGGTCACTCGCTCTTAGCTCCACCTTTGGACGAGTCCGTAGAGCCGAGTGGTCCTTACCCAGAGCTAGTTGGCTGCCTCATGTACCTGATGACTTGCACTCGTCCTGACCTCGCGTACCCTCTTGGCCTTCTGGCTCGCTACGTGGCTCCTGGTCGGCACCGAAAGGTGCACATGGATGCTGCTAAGAGGGTACTGCGCTACTTGTGTAGTACGTCAGGCATGGGGCTCGTGCTTGGAGGGAGGAGCTCAGTTGTTCTCACTGGGCACTCAGACGCTTGTTGGGTTAACGACCAGGCTACTCAGCGGTCGTCACAGGGTTACACCTTCAGCCTTGGCTCTGGTTCAGTTTCTTGGCGTTCTACTCGCTCGTCTTCGGTTCTCAGCTCCAGTTGTGAGGCTGAGATCTACGCCACAGCCATGGCTGCACAGGAGCTACGCTGGCTGACCTACCTGCTGACCGACTTGGGAAAGCGGCCTCGTTCTCCTCCAGTGCTGTACGTCGACAACAAGGCCGCCATTGCCTTGTGTGAGGAGCACAGACTGGAGCACAGAACGAAGCACATCGCTCTGCGTTACTTCCTGGCTCGAGAGCTGCAGCAGCGTGGTCAGCTTCGTCTGCGTTACGTGGCCTCTCAGGCCAACACCGCTGATATATTCACCAAGGCACTTCAGTCTGGTGATCATCAGCGCTTCTGCACTATGCTGGGACTTGTGCCCACTTTTCCTCACTTGCTGTAGGCTTTGCCTGTACTGTGATCTCTATATATCTATACCTGCTTGTTTGCTTTGCTAGGTCGAGATCACTGTGTTGTTTGTACTGCATATATGCCTCTGCATGTGAACTGGCCTTGTGGCCCTTTGCTTGTGCTCAGAGTGTGTGGTGACGTTGTGATCCACCCTGAGCTTGCTTTGTCTTTCTTGACTGGTCCTGTGACCCCTTGCTCTCCCCCACTGAGCCTATGGGGGTGTGTCAAACATTATATATGTTACTGCTGTGTAGGCTACAGTGGGTTAGGCTTTAGGGGGTACATTTCTCTAGGGTTTCATACTTGTACTCCAAATGTTTCTAGTTCATCACTTCTTGTTTCTGACACGCGCCCTCGTGCGCCTCTCTCTGCTCGTGCGCCCTCGTGCGCCCCGCCCCTAGTACTGCCCGCGCGCCGTCCACTCACCGCGCGCGCGCAGTTTGCTAGCCGCCCACGCGCAGCCAGCTAGCCGCCCGAGCGCAGCCCGCTAGCCGCCCGCGCGCAGCCCGCTAGCCGCCCGCGCAGCCAGCGCCGCCCGTGCGCAGCCCGCACCGGCCTCGCGCGGCCCTACGCTCAGCCCGCGAGCTGCCCGCTGGCCGGCCCTGCTGGCCGTCCCGCGCGCCGCAGCCCCGCACGTAGGCCGCCACCTCGCGCCCGTAGGCCGCCGCCCGCACTACGCCGCCGCCTCGCACGGCCGCTGCCCGCACGCAGGCCGCAGCCCGCGCGCCGCGGCTGCTCGCACGCCGGCCGCTGCAGCCCGCGCACAGCCGCCGCCTACACGCAGCGGTGGCCCGCTCGCAGCCGCAGCCTACGCGCAGCCGCAAACCGCGCGCAGGCCCGCCGTCGCGCCGCCCTGCCTGCCCGAGCTGCGCCGCGCCGCCTTGCCCGAGTCGCGCCGCCCTACCTGCCCGAGCCGCGCTGCCCTGCTGTGCAGCACTGCCCCACCTGCAGCAACTGCTGCTCCTGTTCCTGCTGCTACTGCTGTTTCAGCTGCTCCTGCTGTTCCTGCTGTTCCTGCTGCTACTGCTGCTACTGCTACTACTGCAACCATGGCTAGTCCCACCGTTCTCTCTTTCGATGCTGAGGGCCGACCGATTCAGTTTGATGCTTGGCTCGACGACCTGCACCTGTTCCTACAGATCACTGCTAAGGACGATATCTCGTTGTATGATCACGCGTCCGGAACCGCTCTAGCGCCTGCTGAGACTGCTGACAGTAGTGCTCGCTCACAGTGACAGACTCGTGACGCTCACGCTCGCCTAGCCATTCGCAGCCACCTGCCGTTAGATGAGCGCGCGCATTTTGGCCAGCATAAGTCTGCTAAGGCGCTGTACGATGTTGTAGTAGCACGCTACCCCTCGCCTGCCTCTGCTACGATCGGCCGTCTCTCGCTGCCCTATCTTTTCCCCGATCTGTCCGCATTTCCCACCGTCGCTGACCTCATCACCCACCTCCACACTAGTGACACACGCTGCCGTGCCGCCCTTCCTGCTGAGTTTCTCGCCAAGAACCCCCCACCGGTGTACCTCACTCTCTACCACCTCGTCACTCGTCTCCCTGACTCTCTTCGCGCAGTCAGGGACCACTTTCTCGCCCTCTGCCCCACCGAGCTCACCGTTGACCTGCTCGAGAAGCACTTGCTTGCAGCTGAGGCTAGCATAGTCGCTGTAGGTGCCTCTCGTGGCGACCCCCGCACGCCCTTCTTTGAAGGGTGTTCCCCTTCCCCCCTTCTCCCCTCAGTCGCCTCTGCTGCTGCCGTCGACTACCTTGGAGCTGAGGAAGTCGGGGCTGCGTCTGCTTCTAGTGGGAGGCGCAAGGGCGGCAGGGGCAAGGGGGGCAAGGGTGGTGGGGGTGACGGTGGGGGAGGCGGTGGTGGAGGCGGTGGCGGCGGTGGGGGCGGTGGCGGTGGTGGGGGTGGTGGCGGGGCTGGGGGAGTCAGTGGCGGCGGCGGGGGTGGTGGCGGCAGCGGTGGTGGAGGTGGCCGGGGTGGAGGCGGTGGTGGTGGCGGCAGTGGGCGTGGTGGCGGCGGCGGGGGTGGTGGTCGGGGTGGACCGGCGCAACGTGGAGGTTCTGGTGGTGTCCAGCGCCAGCAGCAGCGTTTTGGAGAGACCCCGTCGTCCCAGCAGCTTCGTGAGTGGTACTCTCAGCATGGGGGGTCTGGGGGTGGAGGTACCTGCCCGTATGTCATCCGCACAGGTGACCGCACTAGTCAGACGTGTGGGAGGCCCCACACGCAGCAGCGCTGCTTCTCCCGTCTCGACGATGCCTGGCGTGCACAGTTCCCTGACGCCTCCGAGCTGCCCCGCTGGGCTGATCTGCTTAAAAAGAACATTGATATCTTTGCTCTTGACTTTGATGTTATCCTTGGTGCCATGTATGCATTGACTATTAGTGTTGAGGGTGACTGTTACCTGTGTGTCCCGCCCGACCCGGGCATTGAGACCAGTGAGGCTGCCGCTCTAGGTGCTAGTGCGTCTGCTGCCCCATGTCCTAGTGAGGCTGCTGCTCTAGGTGCTGGTGAGTCTGCTGCTTCAGGTGCTCGTGAGTCTGCGCCTTCAGGTACTGCGTCTACTGAGGCACTGCACACCTTCACACTGGACTCAGGTGCTTCCTGCTGTTTCTTTCGCGACCGCACTGCCCTCGCACAGCTCCCTAGGCCTGTTGCTGTCTCCCTGGCTGACCCCTCCGGTCCGGTCCTTGCGACCTCCACCACTGCCCTCCCTTGTCCTGCTGTCCTGTCCGGCACGCTGTCGGGTCTTTACCTCCCCTCGTTCTCTACGAACTTGGTGGCGGGTTCCGCGCTCCAGGACGCGGGTGTTCACGAGTTCACCCCTGCCTATTAGCGCGTGACACACTGCACGTGTGCTCAGACGGGTCGTCACCTGGCTACCTTCACTCGGCAGCCGGGGTCAGACCTGTACACACTGACCACTAAGTCCCCTCAGGTAGCTGCGTCTGCGTCTGCGTCAGGTCAGTTGTCCGCCCCCTGCTCGTGTCGCACCTTGTCGCACCGGACGGTCCTCTGGCACCACCGCCTTGGTCACCCTTCGATGCAGCGCCTTCGTGGCATGCACTCCCGTTACATTGTCTCTGGTCTCCCCATGTCACTGCCTCCCCTGCAACCGTCCCCTGCCCCTCTCTGCCTTCCCTATTTCAAGGGGTGGTAGCGTGCCGCCCCTCACTCCTCTGAGTTTCCCCCGACGGAGGCTCCTCTGCAGACCCTTCACATGGACGTATAGGGCCCAGCCCGCGTTCGTGGACAGGGCGGAGAGCGCTACTTTCTGCTGGTAGTTGACGACTACACGCGTTACACCACGGTCTTCCCCTTGTGCACCAAGGGTGAGGTCCCTGATGTCTTGATCCCTTGGATCCGCGCTACCCGTCTCCAGCTGGAGAGGCGCTTTCGCACGGACCTTCCCGTCCTGCGACTGCACTCTGATAGAGGTGGTGAGTTTTCCTCCGTCCTCTTGAGAGCCTTCTGTCAGGGGGAGGGCATTGAGCAGACGTTCACGCTTCCGGCCTCTCTGCAGCAGAATGGGGTTGCTGAGCGCCACATTGGCTTGGTCATGGAGGTCGCTCGTACCTCCTTGATCCATGCGGCTGCCCCCCATTTTCTGTGGCCGTTTGTGGTCCGGTACGCCGCGCATCAGCTCAACCTCTGGCCCCGTGTCTCCGCTCCGGAGACCTCGCCGACACTGCGTTGGACGGGAGAGGCTGGCGATGCGTCGGTGTTCCGGGTCGGGGGATCTCGTGCCTTTGTCCGCGATACGTCCGCGGACAAGCTCTCCTCCCGCGCCGTTCCTTGTGTCTTCCTTGGCTTTGTCCCTGACGCGCCTGGCTGGCAGTTTTACCACCCCACCTCGCGCCGTATCTTCCCCTCTTAGGACGTCACGTTTGACGATCGGTCCCCTTTTACCGTCTCTTCCCCTATCGCACTGCCCCGCTCCCCCCTCCGCCGCTCTTCCTCACGCCAGGTGCTGCTTCAGTAGACCCCCTACCTCCCCAGGGTCCTGCTCCCTCAGGTGTTTCCCAGGTAGACCCGGTCGAGCCTGTCGAGGTAGCTGTCAACTCTGGTCCTGCGCGAGGTACTGAGCCTGAGCGTGCTGAGCCTGGAGGTGCTGAGCTTGGGGGTGCTGAGCTTGGGGGTGCTGAGACTGGGAGTGCTGCGACTGGGGGTGCTGAGACTGAGGGTGCTGAGCCTGGGGGTGCTGTGACTGGGGGTACTGAGCCTGGACGTACTGCGCTTGGGGGCACTCTCTCTTCCCAGCAGCTGCGTGAGTGGTACTCTCTACACTGCCGCCGCCGACGTGGTGCTGTGGGAGCTGGGGGTGCTGCTGGAGCTGGAGCTGAGGGAGCTAGTGCTACTGGTGCTGGTGTGGCGGCCGGCCCTGGGGTTGGCGCTGGAGGTGCTGGAGCCACTGGTCCTGGAGGTACTCGTACTAGCGGTATTGGAGCTGCTGGGACTGGAGGTGCTACTGGAGCTGCTGGAGGTGGTGGTGCTACTGGAGCCGGAGCTACTGGAGGTGCTACTGGTGCTGGAGCTTGTGGTGCTGCAGGGGCTGGAGCTGGAGGCGTTAGCGCTCGTCCTGCTGGAGCTGCTGGAGCTGGTGCTCCTGTGGGTGCTGGAGTTGGCGCTGCTAGAGCTGCTGGTGGTGCTGCAGGAGTTGGAGCTGACGCTGGGGGTGCTGGTGCTGTCTCTGCTGGTTCTGGAGGCGCTGCGCGGCCGCGGCCGTACTTCGTTCCGCTCCTTCAGCAGGTTCTTGGTCTTTCGCCTTCTACTGGTCCTGCTCCTCCCTTAGAGTGTCCACCCCCTGTCCCGTCACAGTCGCAGTTATAGCGCGCCTCCCCACTGCCTGCTCCCTCTCCTTACACTGGTCCGACCGGAGGTCTTGCTGAGCGTCGTGAGCCTGCGTCTCGTCCTGCGTCGCCCGTTCGCACTGCTCGCGCTAGTCGTCGTGCTCCGCGTCCGCGTCCTCCTCCTGTCCCCGGCACGCACCAGATGGCACTTCGTCCGTCCACTGCTCCACAGCGTGTCCCTCTCCCGTCTCCTCCTGCGTCCTCCCTTGCCGACGGTCCGGACCCTGAGTCCGACTCTCTTCGTGCTGCTAGTCCTACTGTCATGCGTCTCCTGGCCACTGTTGTCACTGACCCTTCCTTTTAGTCCACTGCTGCGTCTGCCTTAGTTGCTGAGCTTGTCGACTTTGCTGCTCACTGTCGTCAAGACTACGCCGCGAGTCTTGTTGCTGAGTCTGAGTCTGTCTGTCCTCCGTCCGTCGGGGGTGAGTGTGCTCTTGGCACGGACGTCCTTGAGGACAGGCAGGATGACTTTGAGTGCTTTGCAGCCGCTGTACCTCATCTCGTGTCCATGCTGATTGCACCTGAGGGAGACCCGGATGCACCAGACATCCCGACCCCGCGCTCTTACGCAGAGGCGATAGAGGGTCCTGTTGTTCAGGATCCGTCACTTCGAGAACTTACGACGAACTCATTTCTCAACTAAACGCAAATCCGCTCGGTAGGATGTTGCGCCTTAGGCTTAGCTACCATCTCCAATTTGAATCACTTAAAAAGATGGTCTAGAGAGTGAGAACCAAGTAAGAACGTCCAGCAGCCGCATGACTAGAATCGTGGGGGAAGTACAAGCATTAAGGCCTAGAAAGTTGGAGTTGGGAACCTCCAAGAGAACCATGAGAGGGAAGGGGTTCTCCAAGAGCTAGGGAAGGATGGTAGGAACCTTCATAGCAGCAAGGATGCAACCCTCATCATGAGGTCCTTGAGGTGTCACATGCAAAATCCAATATAGTTGGCTTTTGCCTAGGTGTTGCAACATTTGCAACCCATGCTAGAAACTTCTAGCCACCCCAATCCCTAGCCACCCAACCAAAGATCCCTTTATAGTCATGTCCCAAGTAATCACCCAAATTAGATATAACCTTAAAAGGTAATAAGAAATCCAAGTCTTGGAAATCTTGTAACTTGGGCGATCTTGGTCGGAATAAGGCGATCTTGGTATCGTTGGAAAGCTCTGGATTTCTCCTGCATGGTCAAGCAAACTTGGAGAAAACACAGAGATGGTAAAATCCAACAGCCATGCACAATGACAAATGCTCATGCAAACAATGCACGCATGAATAGCACGAGCACTCGGCATGACGTTAGGATGACATGCACTCAGAATGACGTGCATCCAACTAACTCCCCCTCAGATTAATGGACTGCATGCACACACACTCACACACATGCAAACTCTCATGCACACAATCACACATGCACTCATGACACTGCTGCACACACTAATGCAATGCCATGCCACACATTTTAGCACACTTCCAATGTGCGCTCTCGGGAAGTCTCTTGGTGAGAAAATCTGCCGCCTGCTTGGTAGCGTTTACATGGTGAAGCTCAACAATCCCCTCCTTCACCATCTGCCTCACCCAGTGCCACTTGATCTTCATGTGCTTGTTCAGCCCATTCAGGATAGGATTATTGGCCATGCCAATAGCAGCCTCGCTGTCGGAGAAAAGTAGGTCCCTCCTGTTCAGCTCCCATGTCCTCCAGCAGCTTCCTCAGGAGCACGATCTCCTTGATGGCATGGTACATCGCCATGTACTCTGCCTCTCTGGAAGACTGAGCAATCTCACTCTGCTTCTTGGACCTCCAGCTCACTGGTCCACCTCCGACCATGCACACAAAGCCGCCAACTGATGACAGATACTCCTCCTCTGAGGCCCATGTAGCGTCGGTGAAGCACGACAGCTTCAAGGTTCCAGGCGTGACCCCATCTGCTCCAATCTGTTTCACCTGGCCTCCAGCTGAAAACTGAACACCAGCAGATGCCGTTGATCCGAGGTAGCGCACCAAGCGCTTTGCCACCTCCAACTGCTCCTCAGTGGGCCGCTGCACAACTCTGGCCAGCTGCCCCACTCCAAATGAAGCATCAGGTCGCGTATGCACAGCTGCATACATCACACTCCCAATGAGTGACTGGTACTCATTCTGCTGCTCATCCTCGAGTACATCATCCTCCTCAGCTGCCTTCTTCAGTTTGAAGCCCGCAGTGAACGGTGTCATCAGAGTGCGACCCCCAGTCACACCATACCGCTCCATGAAACCAGAGATGTAGTGTGACTGATGCACCTTCAGCCACCTCCTCTCAACACCCCTCTCAATCTGCAGCCCCAAGTAGTAGTGGACATCCCCCAGCATCTTGCACTTGAAGTTGTCCATCAGCAGCTTCTGTGTCCTCTCAATCTGCTCCATGGAAGGTGAGAACAGCATTATGTCATCGACATACACCAGCAGAAAGAGCAGCTGCTCCCCCTCTCCAAGCAGAAACAAGCTGTGATCCGCCTGGGACGTCTTGAAGCCTCCACTCAGCAGCACCTCCTCCAGCTTCTCATACCAGCACCTGGGCGCTTGCTTAAGGCCATAGATAGCCTTCTTGAGCTTGCACACACGGCTGGTCCCATCCTCATAGCCGTCGGGCGGCGCCATGTAGATATCCTCCAGCGGTATTCCATTGAGAAACGCCGTGGTGATATCCATCTGCTTCACATGCCATCCCTTCACAGCTGCGCCAGCCATCACAGTCCTCAATGTCACTGGCTTGACAACGGGAGCCAAGATCTCCCCAAAGTCGACCTTCTCTTTCTGCTGAAACCCCTTGGCGACCAAACGGCTCTTGAACCGCTCCAACGCACCATCAGCACCACTCTTCACCTTGAAGATCCACTTGCTGCTGATCGGCCGTCGCCCCTCGGGTAACTCAACAAGCTCCCAAGTCCCATTCTCAATGAGACTGTTGAACTCCGCATCCATGGCAGCCTTCCACTCCTCCTTCTGGGGTCCACTCAGTGCCTCCTCCACTGTGGCTGGTTCTCTAGGCAAGGGTGTGAAGAAACAGAAAGCCATCTCCTCATCCTCTCCCTCATCCGCCTGAACCGCCATGGCACCTTGCTTGGATCCTCCCAAACGGCTATACTTCAGCCTTGAGGGTGCTGCTGCCACTCTCTTCTCGCGGGTTGCAATCTGCTGCCCATGTGGTGAAGCTCCTCTCTGCACACTCCTCTTGGTGACATTGGCGTTTGCAGCAGGCTCGGGCTGAGATGGTGAGTCCACACGTGCCGACTCATCCTCCAACCCCTCCTCCGCAGCAGGACCAGCACCTTGCTGCTCACCACCGCCACTGTGGTCACTGGTCAGCTCTGACCCAGGGAGATCCTCAAGGTGCAGCTGAACCTCCTCCACTGCAGACCGCTCAATCTCCTGCAGACGCAAGCCAATCTGCACCTGCTGCTGCTGCTGCCAGCCCTTGTACATGACGTCCTCCACAAACTTGACGTCACGGCTGACCAGCGTCTTCTTGCTCTTGGGGTCCCACATCAGCCACCCCTTCGAGTCAGGAGCCATCCGATGGACAGCCCACACAGCAGCAACTTCCAGCTTGTGCCTCTGCTCCTTAGGCACCATCACAAGCCCCATGCAGCCCCACACCCGCAGCATGTCAATGGATGGCTTCTTCCCAAGCCAACGCTCGTACGGCACCCAATGCTTGTCGCCAACATGCGTCAAGACCCTGTTCTTGACAGTGATGACATGGCGAACAGCTTCAGGCCAGAACTTGTAAGGCATCCCAGCAGCCCCCAACAAGGTCTTAGTCGCCTCGTCAATGGTCCGGTTGGCACGCTCAGCAATGCCGTTCTGCTGCGGTGTTCATGGGCAGGTCTGCTGGTGTCGAATGCCGTTCCTCTTGAGGAACTTGGTGAATTCCGCTCCAAGGAACTCTCCACCATGGTCACTCCTCAGCACCTTCACCAACCGCATTGCTTGCCGCTCCACCATCGGCAACCAATCCTCCTTGATCGCCGCTGCAGCATCGCTCTTCTTGGACAAGGGACGTGCCCATGTGAATCTGCTCCATTCATCCACCATGGTGAGGAAGTACAGCACTCCCCCAGTCCCCTCAGTCCTCATAGGACCCACCAGGTCCATGTGCACCACCTCCAAGGGTGCCTTCGCCGATCCCTCCGCACGTGGAAACGGGAACCGCACAAACTTGTGTTGCATGCACGCCTCGCAGCTGCCATAGTGAGCGCCATCTCCTTGCAGTTGCAGCCCATGCACGCACTTCTCCTTGTGCATCACCTCCAGTGTTGAAACAGCCACGTGTGCGAGCCGCCGATGCCAGGTCTCCCAATCCTCTTGGCCCGAGGTAGCCGACGCCTTCACCGCCGCGCTTCCTCCAATCAGCTCCTCTCCTTGCACACCTTGCTGCTCCTCCTCGGTGACGCTCTCCTCCATAGATGCCGCCGCTGCCGCCTTGCCCGATTTCCGCCAAGGGAGGACCGGGATCTGCCACATGCGCTTGTGGACATCTCCCTTCCACTGCAGGTCCCAAATGAGGCGCTCATCGTTGTAAGCACGATAGCGCCCCGAGCCAATCGTCTCGGTGTTCACACCCGCATCTCCCAACCGGCCGGTAGAAATCAGGTTCGCGCACAAGTCCGGCACCCACAGCACGTTCTTCAGCCCCACGAGCTCTCCATCCGCTCCCATGAACTTGGCGCATCCCATGCCCATGACCTTGGCCTTGGCGCCCGTCGCGGATGTGACTGTAGAGATAGGTGCGGGCTGAATCTCATCGAGTAGGTCCGCACGAGGAGTCATGTGCCAAGAGCTGCCCGAGTCAATCACCCAATGGGTGAGGGGATGAAGAAGAACCTTGGCAGCCATAGCGAGGTCGGTTGCGCCTTCGTTCACGAAGAAGAAGAACCCGGCCTTCCGCTCCTCAGATTTGCCGCCTTTCTCCTCATCCTTCTCCTCTCCACTAGCTCCCATGACTCCCCCACTCCTCTTGCCACCATGCTGGTTGCTTGATGAAGGCGGGGTCCAATCCTTGGGTCGTTGGTAGCACTTCCGCCAACGATGTCCGCGCTTCTTGCAGTAGAAGCACACCTCCCCTTGACCCCCGCCGCCATCCTCCTTAGGGTTGTCCTTGTTCTTGCTCTTCCACTTCTTCTTGAAGCCACTCTTTCCACCTCCAACTCCATAGCCAGCCCCCTCCTCCGAGCGCTCCACACTCCGCCGCCGCAAGTCCTCCAATAGGATGCGCGCGCGAATGTAATCCACGCTCCATTGGGGTTGTTGGGGGTTGAGGTTGATCGCTAGGGCAGACCATGACTCCGGCAGCCGTATTGTTGGTGCAACCCTACGGTTTGCACTCGGCTTGTTGTCCGTGTGCGCGAATGTGTGTGTGTATGGAATGGTATGAGGGCATGGGATAATATATATTTCATGCTTATAATTGTGTGTGAATGTTGAGTCATGATGTCGAGTGTGTGTGTCGAGTCAATAGCGAGTTATCGCTAGACGCGTGTTACGCGGTCGTTTGTGTCTCGCGCGCGGTTTCTATTTTGTCGTGCGCGGTTTCTATTTTGTCCTGTGTCGAACGTTCGGCGTGTCGCAGATGTGTGCAGCAGACCCATCAAGAACTCAAGGATGAGTTTGTGATGAAGAGCCCGAGCCTTGGTGTCAAGCCTCAAGTGATTTCGAAGCTCGCCAAAAAGGGTACACCTCAAGATATTGAAGATAGTTACATTACTTTGTGTAGTGTAACATTTCACTTGGTGTAGGCCCTAGTGAAGGGTAGTTTCGAGACCCTTCGTGGTTGGGGACAGTGTGGCACTGTTCCACATCACTGTACCTCGGCTCTTGGGGTTTGTAGGAGCTGGGAGTCATTCCCAACTCGTAACTCTTCCTATCTTGTGTTCTAAGACTATAGTGGCTGCCATAGTACCGTTCGTTCAAACCGACGCTGTGTCGTCAATTCTTTATCAAATCGTGCAATCTAAATTGCTAATTGTAGACGACGTGAAGACGCTCCAGATCCAATTTGAATCAAGTCATTTGCAGCTGTGAGCAGAACGCTATCAACGTTTGAAGCCGCTGTGCAGAAATCCGTCTGTGCTCTCTATCTTTCGTTTTAGGCACATTCAAGCCTATTGTGACTATAACAAGTGGTATCAGAGCCCCTTGGAGCAGTTTCGACAATGTCTGGACCTGAGGAAAGGGGTGGCAGAGGTGCTGGTGGCAGTGGAGAAGCTCAAGCTCAAGGCCAACCCCGTGATTCAGCCATGGCGCCCATGCAACCAAGTCTAGGCCCACCTAGGGATGAGCCTAGGGTGTTTGGGCTTGACAAGTTCAACGGTGACAACTTTGCTGAATGGTCCTTCAAGATGGAGAACATCTTTGACCACTATGACCTGCTGGAGGTGATGGAAGGAACGGAGAAGCGCCCCGAGAACGACCCGGAGAAGAGCCCGTGGGTGCGGAAGAACGCACAAGGCTATCTCTTACTTGTACCCACCTGTTTCCTAGTGCATTCATCCCTTGTTCTTCTCACATGGTATAGAGCAGGTTCCCTAGTGGGACCGTTTCTTCCTAAGGGCCCACCATTAAAATTTTTTTTTTCCTATCCTGCCCGAAGCGCGCCTCGCGCTCTGACCTGCCCTACCCTTTCGCGGCCCCTTAGTGGCCTGCCCTGCTCCTGAGGCCCGTCGCGGCCCCCCCTTTACGGCCCCTTAGCGGCCTCCCTTCGCGGCCCCTTCACGGCCCCTTAGCGGCCCCTTCGCGGCCCCTTCGCGGCCCCTCACGGCCCCTTAGCGGCCCCTTCGCGGCCCCTTCGCGGCCCCTTCGCGGCCCCCCTCGCGGCTCCCTTCGCGGCCCCTTCGCGGCCCCGCCCCGCTGCCCGTAGCGGCCCCGCCCTGTCGCCAGTCGCGGCCCCGCCCCGTCGCCAGTCGCGGCCCCGCCCCGTCGCCAGTCGCGGCCCCGCCCCGTCGCCAGTCGCGGCCCCGCCCCGTCGCCCCTGCCTCGTCGCGACGCCCCTGCGGGACCCGCGAGGCGCGGCTCCTGCGCGTCGCGACGCCCCTGCGGGACCCGCGTGGCGTCACCCCTGCCTGCCGCGGCGCCCTGCCCTAACCCGCGCCCTGGAGCAGCCGCCACTACAGCAGCCGCCCCAGGAGCAGCCGCCCCTGCAGCAGCCGCCCCTGGAGCAGCCGCCACTGCAGCAGCCGCCCCTGGAGCAGCCGCCCCTGAAGCAGCCGCCCCTGGAGCAGCCGCCACTGCAGCAGCCGCCCCTGGAGCAGCCGCCACTGCAGCAGCCGCCCCTGGAGCAGCCACCCCTACAGCAGCCGCCCCTGAGCAGCCACCACTGCAGCAGCCACCCCTGGAGCAGCCACCCCTGCAGCTGCAGTGGAGCCCTCGCCCTACAGTAGTAGCGGCCTCGCCGTTGCCGCCGTCGTACGCCTGCCCTTCTCGCCACTGGTGAGCACTGCCCTGCCCGTACTGCTGCTACTGCTGCTCTTGCTGCTACTGCTCTTTCTACTGCTACTGCTGCTCCTGGCGTGGCCAGATGCAGCTCCAGCGCCGTCCGCGTGAGTCCCTCGCCCCCCAACAGCTTCGTGAGTGGTACGCTAGTTGGGGTTGTAGGGGTGGCCGCGCTGCGACTACTGCTATAGCTACTGCTGCTGCTACTGCGGCTACCACTGCTTCTGCTGCTCCTGGCGGTGGCCAGATGCAGCTCCAGCGACGTCCGCGTGAGTCCCTCACGCCCCAGCAGCTTCGTGAGTGGTACGCTACTTGGGGTTGTCGGGGTGGCCGTAGTGGGAGTCGTCCTGGAGTGAGTAGTTCGGCAGCTGCTTGTAGTGGCCAGGTGCAGCTGCAGCGTCGTCCGTGCGCGGTCCTTTCACCCCAGCAGCTTCGTGAGTGGTACGCTCAGCGTGGAGGGTCACGGGGTACTGCTCGCTGTCCGTACGTCATTCGCACTGGTGCTCGGACTGGTCAGCCTTGCGGGACGTTTGGTCACGCAGAGTCCCGCAGCTTCGCCCGTCTGAGCGACGCCTGGCGTACGGAGTTTGGCGACGCGGCTGAGCTCCCCGACTGGGTGGAGCTGCTTAGGCTGAGGGTAGATATCTACACTCTTGACTATGATGCTATCCTCACTGCCATGTATGCATTGCCTACTAGTGATGAGGGTGACTGTTACCTGTGTGTTACGCCTGACCCGGGCATTGAGACTGCTGCTGTAGGTGCTGGTGAGGCTGCTGCTCTAGGTGCTAGTGCGTCTGCTGCTCCAGGTGCTAGTGAGTCTGCTGCCCAAGGTGCTGGTGAGTCTGCTCTCTCAGGTACCACGTCGGCTCAGGCCTTACACACCTTCACCCTTGACTCGGGTGCTTCCCGCTCCTTCTTTCGAGACCGCACCACACTCACGCCGCTTAGTCGGCCAGTTGCGGTCTCCCTGGCAGACCCCTCTGGGTGTCCTGTCCTTGCCCACTTCTCCACTGTCTTACCGTGTCCGGCGGCCCCTTCTGGCACCCTGTCAGGTCTTTACTTCCCCTCGTTCTCTACGAACTTGGTGAGTGGTGCTGATCTACAGGATGGGGGGGTTGACCAGTTCACTCCTGCGAGTCAGCGAGTGACCCACTGCACGTGTGCTCGGACGGGCCGACACTTGGCCACGTTTACCCGTCAGCCGGGGTCGAGCCTGTACACACTGACCACTGAGTCTCCTCCGGTTGCTGCGTCTGGTCAGGTAGCTGCGTCGGGTCAGGTGTTTGCTGCAGCGTCCAGGTCTGGTCCTGAGTCTGCCCCCTGCTCGTGTCGTCTCCTATCTCACCAGACTCTCCTCTGGCACCACCGCCTTGGTCACCCCTCCCTGCCTCGTCTCCGAGGCATGGCCTCCCGTGTCCTTGTCTCTGGTCTCCCCCGGTCCCTCCCTCCTCTTCCTCTGGGGCCTGCCCCTACCTGCGTTCCCTGCGTCGAGGGGCGGCAGCGCGCCGCTCCTCACTCCTCCGAGTTTCCTCCGACAGAGGCTCCGCTGCAGACACTTCACCTGTACGTGTGGGGCCCCGCCCGCGTCCGTGGACAGGGTCACGAGCGTTACTTCCTGCTGGTCGTTGATGACTACTCGCGTTACACCACAGTCTTCCCCTTGCGCACCAAGGGTGAGGTCACTGAGGTGTTGATCGACTGGATCCGCGCAGCTCGTCTCCAGCTCAGAGAGAGTTTCGGCTCGGACTTTCCTGTTCTGCGTCTGCACTCCGACAGAGGCGGAGAGTTTTCCTCTGACCTTCTGCGAGCCTTCTGTCGTGCACAGGGCATCCGCCAGACGTTCACGCTTCCGGCCTCTCCACAGCAAAATGGGATTGCTGAGCGCCGCATTGGCATGGTCATGGACGTCGCTCGTACGTCCATGATTCATGCGGCTGCTCCCCATTTTCTGTGGCCGTTCGCGGTTCAGTACGCGGCGCATCAGATCAACCTTCAGCCCCGAGTCTCCTTGCCGCAGACCTCCCCTACTCTGCGGTGGACAGGGAAGGTTGGCGATGCGTCTGCGTTTCGTGTCTGGGGATCTCGGGCTTTTGTCCGCGACTTGTCTGCGGACAAGCTGTCCCCCCGTGCTGTTCTCTGCGTCTTCCTTGGCTTCCCCCCTGACGCGCCTGGTTGGCAGTTTTACCACCCCACCTCGCGCCGTGTTCTGTCCTCCCAGGACGTCACGTTTGACGAGTCGGTCCCCTTCTACCGTCGCTTCCCCTACCGCACTGCGCCCCTCCCCCCGCCGCCGCTCTTCCTCGCGCCAGGTCCCCCCTCGGTAGACCCCCTTCCCCCTCAGGGTCCTGCCCCCTCAGGTGTGTCCCATGTAGACGCAGTCGAGCCTGTCGAGGTAGCTGTTGACTCTGGTGCGGGGCCTGGGGGTGCTGAGCCTGGGGGTGATGAGTCTGGGGGTGCTGAGCCTGGGGGTGCTGAGTCTGGAGGTGCTGAGCCTGGGGGTGCTGAGTCTGGTGGTGCTGAGCCTTGGGGTGCTGGGTCTGGGGGTGCTGAGCCTGGGGGTGCGGAGCCTGAGGGTGCTGGGCCTACTCGTGTGGAGTCTGGCGGTGCTGGGTCTGGGGGTCCCTCGGGTGCTTCGTCCCGGCGGGAGCTCCCCTCTCCTCAGGAGCTGCGCGAGTGGTTTGCTCGGCGCTGGAGCCGTGCTGCTGGAGCTGGAGGTACTGCTGGCGCTGGCGGTTCTGCTGCTACTGAGGGTGTTGGTGCCACGGGTTCCAGAGGTGCTCGTACTGGAGGTACTGGAGCTGCTGGGCCTGGGGGTGCTCCTTGTGCTGGAGCTGCTGGTGGTGCTAGAGCTGCTGGTGGAGCTTCTGGAGCAGGTGCTGCTGGAGGTGCTGGAGTTGTGGCTGTCGAGTCTTCCGGTGGTCCGGCTAGAGCTAGAGCTGCTGGGGGTGTTGGCGCTGGAGGTGCTGCTGGCGCTGCTGCTTCTGAGGGTGCTGGAGTTGGCGGTGCTGCAGCTGGGGGTACTACTGGTGCTGGTGCTGCCGCTGGGGGTGCTGGTGCTGCCCCTGCTGGCTCTGGAGGCGCTGCGCGGCCACGGCCGTACTTCGTTCCGCTCCTTGAGCAGGTTCTTCGTCTCCCGCCTTCTGCTGGTCCTGCTCCTTCCTTTGAGTGTCCGCCACCTGTCCAGACTGAGTCGCAGTTATAGCCCGCCTCCCCACTGCCTGCTCCCTCTCCCTGCACTGGTCCTACTGGAGGTCTTGCTGAGCGTCGTGCGCCTGCGTCTCGTCCTGCGTCGCCTGTTCGTGCTGCTCGCACTAGTAGTCGTGTTCCGCGTCCGCGTCCTCCTGCGGTCCCAGGCACACACCAGATGGCACTGCGTCCTTCCACTGCTCCACTGCGTGTCCCGTTGCCGTCTCCTCCAGAGTCCTCTCTTCCTGCTCTTGCTGACCCGGAGTCTGACTCTCTTCGTGCTGCCAGTCCTACTGTCACGCGTCTTCTGGCTACTGTTGTCACTGACCCTTCCTTTGCGTCCACTGCTGCGTCTGCCCTAGTTGCTGAGCTTGTCGACTTTGCTGCTCGCTGTAGTCTAGACTACACCGCTATTCTCGTTGCTGAGTCTTTGTCTGTCTGTCCTCCGTCCGTCGGGGGTGAGTGTGCTCTTAGCACGGACGTCCTTGAGGACACGCAGGAGGAGTTCCAGTGTTTTGCTGCTGCTTTGCCTCATCTCGTGTCCATGCTGATTGCCCCTGAGGGAGACCCGGATGCACCAGACATCCCGACTCCTCGATCGTACGCTGAGGCGATCGAGGGTCCCTACTCCTCACAGTGGCAGTCAGCCATGGACGCAGAGATGGCTTCCTGGAAGTCCACAGGCACCTACGTCGACGAGGTTCCCCCACCTGGGGCGAACATCGTCAGTGGCATGCGGATTTTCAGGGTGAAGCGGCCGCCGGGTTCTCCGCCTATCTTCAAGGCGCGTTACGTGGCTCGAGGCTTCAGTCAGCGGCAGGGAGTTGACTACTTTCAGACCTTCTCTCCCACCCCGAAGATGACCACTCTTCGGGTGCTGCTCCACATAGCCGCTCAGCGTGACTACGAGCTTCACTCTCTTGACTTCAGCACAGCTTTCTTGCAGGGCAGCCTGCACGAGGAGATCTGGCTGCGACGCCCACCTGGCTTTACTGGGTCGTTTCCTCCTGGTACCCAGTGGAGCCTCCGGCGGCCAGTCTACGGTCTCCGCCAGGCGCCCCGTGAGTGGCACGACACACTGAGGACTACACTTGCGGCTCTTGGCTTTGCTCCTTCTACTGCTGACCCGTCGCTGTTTCTACGCACCGACACCTCTTTGCCGCCGTTCTACATCCTCGTGTACGTCGACGACTTGGTCTTTGCCACTGCTGACACTGCTGGACTCGCCCACGTGAAGTCCGAGCTGCAGAAGAGACACACGTGCACAGACCTGGGTGAACTGCGCAGCTACCTTGGCTTGCAGATCACCCGGGACAGAGCACAGTGCACCATTACCCTGACTCAGTCACACATGGTGCAGCAGGTCCTTCAGCGCTTCGACTTCACGTACTCCTCGCCTCAGGCCACTCCTCTGTCTACTCGCCACTCGCTCTCAGCTCTGCCTTCGGATGAGTCCGTAGAGCCGAGTGGCCCGTACCCAGAGCTTGTTGGCTGCCTCATGTACCTGATGACCTGCACTCGACCTGACCTTGCATGCCCTCTTAGCATCTTGGCACGCTATGTTGCTCCTGGGAGACACCGACCAGAGCACATGGCTGCAGCGAAGAGGGTGTTGCGCTACTTGTGCAGTACGTCGGGCATGGGGCTCGTGCTTGGAGGACGGGCTCGAGTTGTCCTCACAGGTCACGCAGACGCTTCTTGGGCTGACGACCAGGCTACGCAGCGGTCGTCACAGGGTTACACCTTCAGCCTTGGTTCCGGCTCTGTCTCGTGGCGGTCTACCCGCTCGTCTTCTGTTCTCGGCTCCAGCTGTGAGGCTGAGATCTACGCGGGGGCCATGGCTGCACAGGAGCTACGCTGGCTCACCTACCTGCTGACTGACCTAGGAGAGCCGCCTCGTTCTCCTCCAGTTCTGTACGTAGACAACAAGGCCATGCTGGCCTTGTGTCGGGAGCACAGACTAGAGCACAGAACGAAGCACATTGCTCTTCGCTACTTCCTTGCTCGTGAGCTGCAGCAGCGTGGTCAGCTGCGCCTTGCTTACGTGGCCTCTCAGGCCAACACTGCTGATATCTTTACTAAGGCACTTCCGCCTTGTGATCATCAGCGCTTTTGTACAATGCTAGGTCTTGTGCCTACTTGGCCTCACTTGCTCACTGCTTGACCTTGCTTGTACTGTGATCCATCTATACCTGCACTTGCTTGTTTACCTTTATATATAATCTTGCATGTGAACTGGCCTTGTGGCCTTGAACTTGTGCTCGGAATGTGTGGTGACGTTGTGATCCACCCTGAGCTTACTGTGCTTTGCTTGACTGGTCTTGTGACCTCTTGTTCTCCCCCACTTTGCCTATGGGGGTGTGTCAAACTTATATGCTATAGTCTGTGTAGGCTGTAGTGGGGTAGAAAATATGGGGTACAACACTTTTAGGTTTTCCTACTTGTACCCACCTGTTTCCTAGTGCATTCATCCCTCGTTATTCTCACAATTCATGATAACATAACACCTTTCAAAGCAATAAGGAAATTGCATTGTTTTTTCACAGTACTGTTTCAATGGTCCCTATACAGCTATTGAAATTGGATCTAAAACAAAGCGAACCAGCTACTGTAGTCAAAGCAATTGGCGAAATCTTACCCAGCCGTAACTTCGAACCTTCAGCCAATCACGGGTGTGAAGAATTTCGCGCCCAAACAAACCAGGTAACTTTGGGCAACTTTCCTGAAGCGCCCATCGCCAAACATACTCTCTCGTAACTGAACCGTAAGTTGTTCCCAGGTAACCTTTCGGAACCCTAAAATGATCATGCCCAACCAGCCACGCCTTTTTTGGGATGAGGGCAGATTATTACCTCGTAGAACGCACTGTTGTACTCGCACTCCTCCGCGATGTCACTCTCAAGGTGAGCGAGCATATGTTGGAATTGGTTCCTTTGCACAATGAATTCTGACCATTGGCGGCGGTTTGACGCTCGAAAGGGTCGCTTGACACTGCTCTTGTGGAAGGTTTCATACATATTTGTTGAATACTCTTCAGGCAACCCGCCTCTTTTGATGGCATCCACGTAGTGAACCGTCATATGCACCTTGATGAGCTTCCACGACAACGCTTGTTCTGGAAATGCCAACTTTTGTTTCCGAATCATGCTGAAAAAGGGTGAAATGGGTGGAATGTGGATCATATGTGAACACAAACATAGGGGGGAAACACATCGACGGGACCCTGAACCAACAATGGGGTTCCGAGCATGTCATGAAGGATGTGGTACCACATGTGTTGAAACGGGAATGGCCTGCAATACCAAGAATAAGGCACGATAAGGGCAGAAGGGGAAAGAATAGTTGTGGGAGAATCGAAGTGAAACCAAGGGAGAGGGTAGATGCAAAGTACAATCTGGCCAACGTGATTGGACGTAAAACGAGGGGAATGGGTATGTGGAAATTCCTTGGTCTGGCCTGGTGCGTGATGGGTAAAGTATGGACTGGCTGATGGCACTTGAATATCCCCACGATGGGTGAAATAGGGCGCTGAAGGAAGAGTAGGAGCATGAGACCTGCTGCTAAAAAAACAAGGAACCACCAGTGGGCGGCAGAAGGGGTATGCCTTGGTGAGTGATGGGGGGGAGATATGGGGAGTATGAAATACAAGTATAGGAAAAAGGGAAGGACAGAGTGCGCATTGGGCATGAAGGGGATTTGGTGGATACATATGCTGCAGAACAGAAATTACAATGCGCCTACCTATGTGATTTAAGCACGACGTCTGCAAGACTGGCGTTGTGTGGTGTCGGGGACGAAAGGTACAGTTATACCAATCCAAGAACCCCTTCACCGTATCCATCTCATCATCTAACATAAGACCTTCGAGTATGAAAACAGCAGCCTACATGACCGCACGGTGCTCTACAGCAGAAACGTTTGCACCCGATTGAGAGTAGCCTCCAGGCTGAGGCAAGTTCATTCGTGCAATGCGTCCATGCTGCCACAGCCATGTGAGGTGCCTAGAGCATTGCGGGAAAGGTTTTTTGCGGGGATTGACATGAGAAATGTGTAGGGATGGTTTAGAGTTTGAAAAGGGAGAGCGGAATGGTGAGAGTGGTAAAGGCAAGAAAAACCTAAAGGGAGAGGGCACAGGGGAGTGGGGAATGGGCCGGTTGGGGGACAGGGCGGATAAGGGGATAGAGAAGGTGAGGGGGGTTGATGGCAGGGTGAGGGGACAGGGCGGATTAGGGGATGACGGGGGAGGGCAAAGGGATGTGAGGGGGTTGAAGCATGTGAGGGGATTAAGGGGGGCCTCATGGTTGTGAGCAGTCGTCAGTGTAGGTGAGGGGATGATGGGTTGATGGGCTTCAATGGAATTAAAAACTTGAGGATGATTGAATGTAGGCATACAAGTGACAAAGAAGAACGAGATGGAGATGCGAAAAAGGTGCTCACTGATCAAGTAAACCGTTCTTAGCAC
Source organism: Closterium sp. Naga37s-1 (assembly GCA_947471745.1). Taxonomy (NCBI): domain Eukaryota; kingdom Viridiplantae; phylum Streptophyta; class Zygnematophyceae; order Desmidiales; family Closteriaceae; genus Closterium; species Closterium sp. Naga37s-1. Next base: position 229,888 of record CANJKZ010001044.1, read on the forward strand.
TATCAGTCAAGGCCAATGCATCTCGAATGTATGTCCAAATGCCGATATCAGATTGGTGCAGGGCATCTGGCATCAATGCCAGGTACGGGTTCCCCCAGTCAGTACTGGCGAACCTCCATTCCGAGAAGAAGCACTGCATTGGAACAGATTGGTACAACTATGCACAGATCAGCTCTGCTCAATCGTCCATCAAAGCATTGGGCTGCATCTAGCTTCTTATTGACTCACGGGTATCGGGAAGGTGGACCAGTCCTGTGCATATTTCTTTGCCATGGTCTTGCCAGTTTCGAAAAACATATTGTACTTATTCAGAATGAACCTCTGCTGCTTCACGTTCCTCGCTACAAATCGCATTTCAAGGTCGTCCATCTTGTCCAATGTAGCGTAGCACAAGGAGCAGGGTCTTTTGCTGTTGTGCTGAAATGTGCCTGAGACTTTGCAACTCTCGGGATATTCGCGCGCGTAACAGTACAGCAACGGCCACACGGAGCGGATATGACCAGTCGGGTCAAACCACATGCATCCGATCAAGCTGTGCATGTAAAAACCGAAGGCAGATTCAGTAGGTGTCATATAGTGCAATAACATTGGAGAAGGGAGGTGATGGTGCTCACCTGTTGCTTGCATCGATGAGCGGCTGCAGAACAATCTTCATGCACTTATGAAAATAGTTCCGTTTTGACCTTGCTAGGCCATTTTGAGTTACACATAGGCAGCATAGCAACCAGTTGTTTGGCATGCAGTCTCAACCTATGATCCACTGCAATGTTTGCCATGGAAATCACCACAGGCCAAACCTTTTGCGTGTCATTTTTGCTTAGCTGAGTAACTTCGGAGTAAACAATCATTGAAGCAATCACACCATCGGGATACCCAAGTTCCCTTTGCAAATGAAGAGTAGGGTATGAAAACGATTCCAGCCAAGTATGGATATGAAGGGGGATTGGCCTATGTAATTGGATGAATGGGTTACATGATGTGTCACAGACAAGGTACAGTAGAAGAGAACAAAAAGTATGATAGGCGCACGCATGCACAGCTTTCAATCCATTTGGCTTATATATAAGCAACGCTTATATAGATATGCCAGGTGGGAATGTTTTGAAACAAGCAATCACACCTTTGCCCTTATCCACCAGCCACCGTGTTGTGGACGATCTAATACTCAAACATTATTGACATGATTTTCACTTGGATGCAGGGCAAAACCCTTGTGGTTGCTCCTGTTCTCGAAAATAGTCTTCGCAATCTAAGCGAGGGTCGTATCACAGTGGGTGCTTTGAAGAAATCTGGAGTATGTAAAAAAAGGTTTGATGAATGGAGAAATGCACGCAGCATGATGCACGTGGCAGAATGGGGAATGAACAGAGCAACACGATACAGGGGAATGGGGGGAATGTCATGCCTTGAAGCGTATGGGGGTACGGGGACTAAATGTGGCAGCTGAGTGTAAACGAGACGTAGGATTATAGTGGCTTCATGTATGGGGGCATGGGGACAGAAACTGGCAGCAAGGCACAATGGACTGGGGGAGGTGGACAGAGCATGAGGCGCGTGGACAGCGGAGCATGTAAGACGCCGAAAAGTTTAGGATAATGATAGGATGGGAAGTGCTTGAAGCGCAAGGGTGAAGGGAGATTAGATAAGCTAGCAGGACATGGGAAACTGATGGGATGTAAAAGGCTTAAAGCAAGGTTGCATTTTCCTAGGGGTGGTTTTTGGGGGCATTGTTAGTGCTCACCCTTTGGCGCTTGCTGATTCAAGGGCGAATTATCCAGTGTATGGAAAGCTGGTGCGAAGAATTGAAACCAGGCCGGCGATGCCAACCATTTCGTACGGGGGTTGGCTTGGGGAAACACACCGCGGAAGGGGGAAAATCAAGCGAATGGTGGAAACAGGGAAGCGGAGATGACAAAACTGAGTCGATTAACCAGACAAAGCGAGTGATAAACCAGTGAGAGCATCAACCACTAAACGTAGAAACTACAAACTTAATAGCAGGAAACGTGGCAATCGTTCCCTAATCGTCACGACGACATAGCCCACGAGTAGCGACATCGCGTCTAGCTCGCGACGTGGTCGCCTACGCGGTTCGTCGTTTTCCCGTCCTCGCCCCCTCCTCGGCGCCGTGTCGCTATCTTGCCTCTTTCGTTCTTCTCACTACATTTTCACCCCGCAAACCTGTTCCGTCACTTTTGTCTGGCGACTCTCCCCTGCATTTCCGCCCTAAATCACCGGCCGTCAGCGAAGCACGCGGTGGGCGTGGCGGGGCCGCACTATTTGGTGGGCGTCGACGTGTCGCTGCCGCGCGCCTCCTTTTCCGCCAACCTCTCCGCGCATATGGTCGCTCCTGCTGCGACTTCCGTTGCAGCACTGCGCGGTGAGGGTGAGGGGCAGCGGGAAGCCGCAAGAGCAGCGGGAGTGGGCGTTGAGGGGGCGAGGAAGGACCGTGACGACAGCAGGGGCGCTGTGTTGAACGATGCAGAGAGGCAGTCGCCGCAGAAGTCACCCGCGTACGTGATGGTGCCTCGCCAGCGCACCTTGTATTTGCGCCCCTTCCCCGCCGCCCAATCCGCCCACGCCCCCTCCCGTTTCTACCTCACCGCGCCCTCCTCCCCTGGCCTCAGTCGCCCTGGAAGCACCGACAGAGCCCGCTATTCCAAGCAGAGCTAAGGGGGCTGAGAGCGACAGCGAGCGTTCGGGCCAAGGCGTGCTCCCCCGCCAGACCATTCTCCCCCTGCGCTTCCCACACGCCTCTCGCGGCTCTGCGGGTGGCCTCCCCAGACCCGCGCGCGCCTGCAGCAGCGGAGGCGTGCGGGCGGGGGGGGGGGAGCGGGGTAGTGGGGCGGAAGGGGAGGAAGAGGGGTGCGGAGGGGAGGAGGGGAAGGACGTGGCGGAACTGAGGCAAAAGGTGATGATGCCAGGGGGCGCCACATCGCCCTCCCCGCCTCGACTCCTCATCGCCGCCACATCGCAGCATCGCCTCCTCATCGGCGCGCCGCATCATGGGAGTGGCAATGAATGAAAAGAAGGTATGAAGCACGGCAGGAATCGGTAGCTGAAAAGTAAGACGTACAAGGCAGGAACGTGCATTATGATAGTACCTCAAGGGTGTCGGCATGTTTGAGGGGAAAAAGCACCAGTTTCCCATCATCCAAGATCCCTGGAACCTCCACTATTGTTGTTTTCCAGGATTGAGCTCGACTCCCCCAGTTATCAGCAGCCCACTTCTGCGCATCCTTGATGCTCTTCCACTTGCGTGCCTCAGCAATATCGAAGTTGGAACGCGACAACAAACGAAGTAACCACTTGCTCTCCTCTACCGTCATGCCCTGACCTTTGCGGAAACTTTGCATTAGCAAGGGGAGTTCCTTTTTTGTGTCAAAACTCATGTTCCGATAATCCTGAAAAAGGCCATTCAACTGCAACCAATGACTTTCGTTATTGCAATGTGGGCTGGGTATGTCGTCCAGGATATTCTCCGGGAGCGGGTAATTGGAATCGGGGTGGGAATGCATGGGTGTTGGACTTTCATGGTGCGCATGAGCTCGTAGATCTGGCGTTACATCGCCATCCAACGTCCTTGGGCGCTTCCTTACATGCGCTTCTTCTCTTGGCTGTTGGACAACTTTGCCATGTTCGTAAAGGTTGTAAGGGCCTTCAACAAACCCGTCGCTCCGCCAGCGAGCTTGTTCTATGCGGCATGCGAGGCAATTAGTCTATGCTTGCTCCTCTATGTCATCAATGCATACGAACCGTCATAATGTAGCGTGCTTCAATGATGGGCGTAGCAACATCCCAGTATGATCACTCACCAAGTGGTGGTCCTGATCCCTCAAATGCCTCTGACTTGTTAGCAGTAATCCATGTGGGTGCTGTAGGCTCCCGGTCAGCCCTGCCACTTCCCTTTGCCTTCATAGCAGTTGCCTCATTTGGAGTACCTGCGCTCAGAAACATAATAGTAGCCCCGGCGTTAGTGGATCCTTGGTCATGGCAATCCCAGGTTTAGAAATAACCAGCTCAATACACGCTTACGCTGGGGTGACCTCGCGGGTGTAGGCATCACAGTCGCCTTTCCGCGAGTAATAGGAGACCTTATGTTGCACTTTGGTGCCTCAAGGCGCTTGTGACACATCCTTCATTGTGCGTCGTCGAGGCTCTAACCCTGGGCGTGATGTTGAGCTGGATACCCCTCGTTCGTACCATATACGTGGCGAGGAGTTTCTTGTGATGGCATTTTGGCCTTCTTGCGCGGACGGTTCGCCTCGCGCCCCGCAGGCGACTTCCCAACGGTAGTCGTAGGCGAATGCGAACTCCCTAGCTTTGAGGATGTGACACACAATGATGAAGTGTTCAGACACCAAGGGGTTAGGATGGTCGTAATCGACATGACGTAAAGGGAGTGGGAGAAGACACACCGTCAGATGCCTTGTTGGGTGCCACGACTCGAGGATCCTTGGTGGTGCCCACAGGTGCGTTATCCTCCATTTCGGAGTCAATCAAGTCGCGATACTTAGTAGGCACAGGGCGGTTGCACGCATGATGATCGTCGTCGCCTTCGTCTCCCTGTCACTCATCTGCCAAAGGCAGAGTCCGCGGCCGCATGCCACAAAGTGTATAGTCAGTATGATAGCCCCTAAGGACCCAGACACCGTTGCGCATGACGAAGTCATTTATATCCCGATTTCTGGGAGAACTTCCTTGTCTGCCATATCGAGGGAGAGAACAGAGTTGATGGAAACCCTAAGGCCGTGGAACTGCGAGGGTCAAATGGCGATCACGAAGGTGCAGGTGCCAAACACTGTGACGGTGGTACTTGCTACGGTTGTTCACGGCGTTCGCTGTCCGTCTAGTTTGGATTGAGAACGCACCACCTTTACGGCAGCATACAAAAGTACACGTGTATGAGCACTCACCAACTTAATCAAAGCACACTTTCTTACAAGAACATGCCAACGACGCTTTAGTCTCATTCAACACCATCAATCATTACATATGTCTTGGAAAAAGCAGCGTTTGTCTTACAACTATGCTACTCCACACAAGTACTAAGATTCATTCAAGATTTTTTCCTCTGCTCCCTATAATAGTAGCAAAAAATAAGTCCGCAACTCCTCCCACCAGGTCGTGGATGAACCACACAGTGCAATACGGTCGGGACTGGCAAAGTCCGTCTCCACTAGATGCTGCATGTACTTGATGACGTAGATGCCACACTCCCAGTCATTGGGCTGTTGTATCGCTTGCGAAACCATATAACACAATCGTTGTTGAATGGATTATTAGCAGTGCACTAGGACATGGCTAAACGCTGAACACTATAAGCACAAACGGATGGGGGTCTTACGTCGACTGTACATTGCTTCAGCCCCGCTTCCCATGTGTCCGTCTGGGAGTCAGAAATCCAGGGGCGGTACGCCCTTAGCTGCTGCCTGAGATTACAGTGGGGGGTGTTTGCTTGGTAACGTAAAATTCACTGCACGCGTATTAGCCACAGGCACCATTCGACACGCGAAAGCACTGACCGTCGTATGTGGGCGTGGAAACCTGAATGCATACTCGAGGAATCAGAGTGCCAAATGCGCGTGGAGAGGGGCAGGTGGTCCTTTTTAGCGTCCTGGTCATTCTGTAGGATGACCAGGCTCCAATGATTACTGCACACTGCATATAACAGTGCCATGCATTCACATGGAGGGAAGGGCATTGACGGCTTATTAGGAAACGTACTCAAGATGGATCGGGATGAAAGCCCATCTATAGGACAGAATGTTGTCCCTCGTAGCGTATTGAATAGTTGTGGTCGTTGCTTTTGGCCGACTGATGAGCGGGTAGAACAACGTCCCACGGTATATTCATGCCTGATCATCATTGTGGGCATTGTAATTAAGCAATATGGGCAGCACAATGTTGTCGTTACAGCGCTGAGTCGGAATCTATCGCAAAAGCTTTGTTTGAGCACGCATATACTAACAGTGCTAACCACTCTATAATATCACCAGTCAGCCATTCTTCAACGTCCAGTGTTCTAGCCTGCTCGCGACCAAGTGTCAGATATGTGCGATATTCGGGGTAGGGCATAGAATACGGGATGAACATTGCGGTTGCCGTGTCCGATGTAGCCATGGCGATGGTCAGTCCTATGGGCACAGGTGAATTAAAAGGGTTTGCTAGTACCAACTACTCGTTGCCTTGTTAGAGGGTTCCTTGTTATAGGTGATAGGTAGTGGCAATATAAACGATACATGAAATACTTGTTGAGGTTACTTGACCCACTAGATGATAAGCGTTGCATCAATGTGGTTGCCCCCGAATGACGGCGTCGCATTGCTTTGTGACATGTGTGTGGTCTAACCTGGGTGAGTTTTCCAACTTTGTAATTGTCGAACGATGTGATGGTCGTGAAGGCCGCTGCTCCCCTGCACCGATAGGGTCGCACTGGACGCGACATCGAGTCCCTCTAAAGCCATCAAGTGACTGTACAGTCACCCTCATCAACCCTAGGGGTTCGGATGAGGCCGAAACTGTTCACAGGGTTTTCGGTTAGCCTGGCCGCAACTGACGGACATCCGTGGATTGACACCAGTTTATCCACGATTCAGGAGTGGCCAGTGAGAGACTCTGCAGCGCTGTAGCTCGCACTCCCCATGCCGAGCAGTGACTAATCGCTATGCTAGTTTGACTTCCTCCATTAATCTATTATGAGCCCAGCAGTTAGTGCTGCATGCTCTAGAGATACTCGTGGGCGGCTGAGACGTCCGACGCACGTATTGGCTTCGGGAGATTTTGTTACCACGACCCCACGTACACGTGCGGCGGACCGGACGTGGCAAGCAGAGACCCGCGAATGTCTCCGCATTGCTAGGGATTTTGTGAGCTTGCATAGGAGCGCAAGAGGGAAATCCGAGGAGTGCAAGCCAATGAAGGCGGGCACATCTCCGCCTCCCACAGGTGTGTAAGCATCGACCCCGCATTACTTGTCCGCATGTTATCCTTTCACAATCATTGCGCGGCTTTGGAGGTGCAGATCAGGTAGATGCTCCAGATGCTCGGATGTGTCAGTGTTCTATCATCCCTAGTACATGTCGTCCAGGTGATTGTAATGAGCACGCAGCTGGATTGGAGTGCACGGGAGTGGGTGGTCCTGACAGCGGGAATGTGACGCCTGCTGCATGGTATCACTACTACTCAGTTCTGTATGGGGCCGTACACTCGTCGTGCACCATGGATGGCTCTGATGGACGCACTGGCACTGTGTCCAGATCGTGCAACGCTGTATCGGAGCCCAGCGGTGCCTCTAGCGACGAGGAATGGTCGCCGTCCACTAACGTCGGCACGAGTGGGTATGAGTCGGAAACTAATATCAATGTCGTGACTACATGTGCAGGAACACAGGCTTCGGATGGAAAGCAACGAGGCCGTAAACGTGCAGGCCGGGGTCGTGGAAAAGGTGCTGTGCAGAAGCAGGTGAAGGATCTAATGGATGTGATCCGGAGTGTGAATCAACGCGTCCCCCGTGGGACGAAGGATGGCGGTGGATATATATGGCGCTTATGGCAGCAGTTCCGCCAAGCTTGAGTCACCCGCGCCGGAAGCGATGGATACAGTCCCGGCTCCCACCTCGCGCCCTGTTGAGGAGGAGAACGTTGTAGAAGTGACCGCAAGTGCAGGCGTCTCAACACCAGTGTGTCTGTGTGCCTGTTTGAAGAAACCCATGCCCGCCGAACAAGTAGCGAGTATCATTGCAACGACAACGTGAAGGCACCAAACATCAATGAGCAAGGTCGGGTCGATCATGTGCATGGGTCTGAGCTCATTGGGGAAGGCACGCCAATGCACACGGATGTCGCTCCCAGCCCTGCCGTCACAACTGACACAGTGAAGGCCACTGCTGGTGGTGGACCTGGCATGGCGTCCGCCACTGCAGCACCTGACGTGGCACTCATTTCTCGGCTCCTCCAAGTGTTGGGAGGTGCCGGCTCTTTGGGTGAAGCTGCAGTACCTGGGTTCAACACAAGGGAGCAAGGCGGTGCAGCGGCTGAGCTGATTGTTGTCATGCAGATGTAACGGTCAGCAACCACGCCAGTAGAGGCCTCGATGGGGAGGGAAGAAAAACACTGCTGCTTCCCCTAAGTCTGCACGGGTCAGTGACGTTGTGGATGCAGGGACCCCGGCTGCTGTCGCGGCAGAAGGCAGGTCGCCACGCCGGGGCGTCGCGGTGGAGGGCAAAGCAAAGGGCGCCAGCTCTGGAGAACACACGGCGGCCAGAGTCGGGGAGCTGACGAAGGGACTGAACTGTGGGCTTTGGAAGAATCCCCTGGAGCAAGACAACATGGTGGAAGAGCGGTACAGGCCTGTTCAGGGTGTGTTGTGAAGTGGGTGATGAGCTGATGTGATGAATTGCATTTGCAATTGACCCTACAGGGCTCGCGACTATCGAAACCAGATCTGCCGAGGGTCTAAGCGGGAAAGAGGCAACGACTACATATCGGTGGTCGTTGACTATGACCCAGACTGCAAGATCCGACAACTCAAAACTGGACTAACCAGCTCCGAGGAGATTGGCGTGTATACATTGGGCTGGGGTTGTGCTTAATGTATCATGCGCGTGGAGAGCTACGAGGTGACTCTGTGGGACTGTATGGAATGCGGGGTGGACAAATTGGCAGTGTGGGTGGCTGTGCCATTTCTGACTCCTTTTTGTGGTGTCCTCAAATTTCCGAGTTATGCCGAGTGTACGTGTTGTACTTCGCAGTTCTACGGCAAGATGGCGATGGATTACTTGCTCCGCAAGTGCCGTGCACGTGGAGTGACCTATTGGCCGAACAACACCATGCGCCACTACGCTTCGAAGGTGGCGTTACGGCGGGACTATGGCGTGTGCTATAAGGACGTGGTGAAGCTCATGGAGGACAAGAACTACCGTTCGAAGATCAACAAGCTTTGGGCGAATTGGAGGACGGACACCTCCACAGCGTCATGGCGGTCGTTGATTGATGCCTTGGAGATCGATGTGGAGGCTGATGGCGTATTCAAGATCGAAATACCCGTGCCATTGAAGCAGGCCCTCGTGAAAGCATATGCACCCTGTAAGCACTTCTAACTTAGTGGGCGAGGCGGTGGAGTAATTGCATGTTTTTTTGGGCAAGTAGATGTTGAGATTGAGATAGCGGTCCCTAACTCTGTTCTCACCCTCCCCACCCACACGCTGCTTGTGTACACTGTCCACTGGTTTTTGTTCAGGTCAGTCTTGAGGTTGTGCAATCCATAGCGCAAGCACGATGGGTTACCATGGCAGTGGGCGATTTGTGGTGCTGAGGTCGTAACAATTCATCCCTAAACCCTCCACTCTCCCGCCCACTTCACGTTGAGTCCCAACTCCATCCCTCAACCATGTGTGGGAGTGTTGTGATAGAGCAAAACGTTAGGCAGGCGCTACCCTACTGGAGCCATGAGAAGGGGGATTGTAGGCCCTTCACAAGCAAGCAATTCTTCGAAGCATGTGTGAATGCATATCCAGAGTGGTTGACCGAGGACTTCATGTTTCTGGTGCCATACCACATTGCATGGGTGATGTACTCGGTGAGTCCGCCTAGGGACCCAGGGTGATTTCTTCTGTTACGTGCAAACCATGCCCTAACCCTCTTTTTACACCTCGACCGTTTCCATCACGTGTTGCGGTTCGACTATGGCCTAACCAGCCATGACACTAAAGGAATGTGCTTCACGGGCGGCCCTACGGAGAATGAGAAGAGGATGAAGTTGGCAGCAGGCCGAGTGTGGGAGGTGGTGGAAAACTGGCTGGGTATCACCAAGGGTATGTGGTACGACAAGGTGGTGGGAACGTTCAGGTGGGGTGAGTGGGGGAGACGCAGTGACTGGAGGAGACGCAGTGGTCAGTGTGTACAGGCTCGACCCCGGCCGACGTGTAAACGTGGCCAGGTGTCGGCCTGTCCGAGCGTCCGTGCAGTGGGTCACCCGCTGACTCGCAGGAGTGAACTGGTGAACCCCCGCATCCTGTAGGTCAGCACCACTCACCAAGTTCGTAGAGAACGAGGGGAGGTAAAGACCAGACAGGGTGCCAGAGGGGGCCGCCGGACACGGGAGGATAGTGGAGAAGTGAGCAAGGACAGGACCCCCAGAGGGGTCTGCTAGAGAGACTGCAACTGGCCGGCCAAGCGGCGTGAGTGTGGTGCGGTCTCGAAAGAAGGAGCGAGAAGCCCCCGAGTCAAGGGTGAAGGTGTGGGAGGCCGAAGCCGACGCAGTACCTGAGAGAGCAGACTCACCAGCACCTGAGGGAGCAGACACACGAGCACCTAGAGCAGCAGCCTCGCTAGCACCTAGAGCAGCAGCCTCACCAGTACCTAGAGCAGCAGTCTCAATGCCCGGGTCGGGCAGAAAACACCGGTAACAGTCCCCCTCATCACTAATAGTCACAGCATACATGGCAGCAAGAATAGCATCAAAGTCAAGGTCAAAGACAGCTACACCCGCCCTAGACAGCTCGCCCCAGCGGGGGATCTCAGTGGCCTCAGGGAACTGGTGACACCAGGCGTCCGTCAGGCGGCCAAAGCAGCGCTGGGTGGAGTGCGCACCCCCGCACTGCTCACCCGCGCGGTCGCCGGTGCGTAGGACGTAGGTGCACGGACCAGTACCCCCACCCCGCTGGCGTGCAGCGTACCACTCACGGAGCTGCTGAGGGGGGGGGATGTCACGAGTGCGCTGCTGCCGCTGCTGCTGCTGCTGCTGGCGCTGACCACCACCGGAGCCGACCCTCTGCGCAGCGCCACCCCTACCAGCTCCACCTCCTCCGCCGCCGCCTCCTCCACCGCCGCCACCTCCGCCACCTCCGCTCCCACCGCCACCGCCGCCGCCGCCTCCGCCTCCACTGCCGCCACCGACACCTCCACCCCCGCCACCACTCCCACCACCACCCCCACCCCCACCCCCTCCACTGCCTCCACCGCCACCTCCGCCACCCCCGCCAACCCCTCCAGCACCCTTGCCCCCCTTGCCCTTGCCGGTGCGGCGTCTCCCGCTCGGGGCAGACGCAGCGCCGACCGACTCGAAACCAACGAGGTCGGCCGCAGCAGCAGAGGCAACAGAGGGCAAAAGGGGGGAGGGGGAACACCCCTCAAAGACGGGGGTGCGAGGGTCACCACGAGAGGCTCCTACAGCGACTATGCTCTTCTCTGCTGCTAGGAGGGCCTTCTCGAGGAGGTCAACGGTGAGAGTGGTGGGGCAAACTGAGAGGAAGTGGTCCCTGACTACGCAAAGGGAGTCAGGGAGCCGGGTGACTATGTAGTAGAGGGTGATGTACATGGGGGGGGGGGTTCTTGGCGCAGAATTCAGCAGGAAGCGCAGCGCGGTAGCGAGTGTCACTAGTGCGGAGGTGCGTAATGAGGTCAGCGACTGTGGGAAAGGCAGCAAGGTCAGGGAAGAGGTACGGTAGCATGAGGCGGCTCAGTGCAGCAGTGGCAGGGGAGGAGTAGCGCGCAACTACAGCGTCGTACAAGGTGTGAGCACTCTTGTACTGGCTAAAGTGCGCACGCTCAGAGGTAGGCAGGTGGCGACGCACAGCAAGACGTGCAGCAGCATCGCATGTGGCCCACTGTGAGCGAACAGTGGCGTCGGCATCAGCAGCAGGGGCAGGAGAGGCACCAGAGGTGAGGTCAAAGAGGGAGAGACCGTCTGCCCTATCGCACTGTAGGAAAAGCTGCAGGTCATCTGCCCAGACGTCAAAGTCAATGGCCCGACCCTCAGCGTCAAAAGCGAGGACACTAGGGGTAGCCATGACAGCAGTAGACTAGCAGCGCGAACAGTAGGGTAAGGGCAGTGCAGTGACAGAGGCGCTGCTCTTACCGGACAGGGCGGCTCGGGCGGCTCGGCGGCTCGGCGGGTGGGCAACTCGGCGGCTCGGGCGGCTCGGGCGGCTCGGCGGTACGGCGGCTCGGCAGCAACTGCGGCTCGGCGACTCGGCGACTCGGGCGGCTCGGGCGGCTCGGCGGTACGGCGGTGCGGCAGCAACTGCAGCTCGGCGGCTCGGCGACCCGGCGGCTCGGGCGGCTCAGGTGGCGCGGCGGCTCGGGCGGCTCGGCAGTAGCTCGGCGGCGCCGGCGGCTCGGTGGTGACGGCGGGGCCGCGTGGGGACGGCGGCGGGGCCGGGTGGAGCGGCGGCGAGGCCGGGTGGAGCGGCGTCGGGGCCAGTAGAGGCGGCGCCGGGGCCGGGAAGGGCAGCACCGGGGCCGCAGGGGTAGGCGACGGGGCCAGCAGAGGCGGCGCCGAGGCAGGGAAGGGCGGCGCCGGGGCCGCAGGGGTAGGCGATGGGGCCGCGAGGGCGGCTAGGAGGGGGGGGGTCGCGAGGGCGGCTTGAAGAGGCCGTGAGGGCGGCTAGAAAGGGCCGCGAGGGCGGCTAGAAAGGGCCGCGAGGGCGGCGTGAAAGGGCCGCGAGGGCGGCGCGACACGAAGGAGCCGCGAGGGCGGCGGATCGGGGCCGCGAGGGCGGCGCGACGCGGCCGCTAGGGCGGCGCGACGTGAAGGGGCCGCGAGGGCGACGCGACGGGGCCGCAAGCGCGACGCGACGGGGCCGCTAAGGCGGCGCGACAGGGTCGAGAGAGGGGAGCGCGACTCGGGCAGTGGAGAGCGCGCTCCGGGCAGGAAAAAAAATGTGGTGGGCCCTAGGAACAGTTCCCACAGGGGAACCTGCTCGATACCATGAGAAACTGAACGAGAATGAATTGACTAAGGGAAAGTTGGGTACAAATGTAAACCCTAGAAAACTGTACCCCATATGTGCTACCCCACTATAGCCTACAGTAGCTATGTCATATAAATCTGACAATTTGAGCGCATCATGTGGGCCTAGTTTGAGCGCATCATGTGAGCCTTATTTGAGCGCATCATGTCGGCCTAGTTTGAGCGCGTCATGTGAGCCTCATTTGAGCGCTTCATGAGAACAGTGAAAACAAAACTGAAAATGCACAAAAACAAAATGCAATTATGAATGCAAATGAAACATACAAAATGCAAGAACAATTGCGCACAGACCATCACAAAATGAAAATGAAAATGCGCGCACACAAATAATGCAAATGCGACGCGTGCGGCTGGTTGACGTGCAAAAATAAATATTTGCACCCAACAAACACCCCCTCAAGCAGTCGCCCGCTTGCACTCACATTGATGAGCCTAGTTAAGGCTCATGCCACTCAGCTTGGCACAACGCCAATGAGGTTCCTCAGCCAGCCGCTTCGTGAGGAAATCAGCCGGCTGCTGCTGCGTTTCCACGTAGAGAGGCTCAAGGCTTCCCTTCTGCACTTACTTGCGCACCCAATGCCACTTGATGCGCATGTGCTTGGTAAGCCCATGCAGTACCGCGTTCTTGGCCATGGAAATGGCACTTGAATCGACACAGAAGAGTGGCGTTGGTGCCTTCTGCTCATGTCCAATCTCCTCGAGCAGCTTCCGCAGCCAAACCAACTCCTTGGCCGCGTGGTACATCGACATGTACTCAGCTTCAGCAGATGAACCCGCAGTTTCCACCTGCTTCTTTGACCTCCAGCTCACAGGCCCTCCCCTAATCACAGACAGGTAGCCACCCACTAAAGACATATCCTCTTTCTCTGAAGCTTATGACGAATCAGCAAAACTTGTAAAGAACAACTCCCTCTCTCCCATGTGCTCCCCTTTCTCCTTGAGAACCTCTAATCCCTTCTGATTCTTTTGTGCCGCAGCAGAGTACTGAACTCCAACAGTTGGGTAGGAGTTCAAGTACTGAATTATCCGATTAGCTGCATCCACCTGCTCCTTGGTGGGATTCTGCACCACTCGAGCTAGCTGCCCGACAGCAAAAGAGACGTCAGGCCGAGTGTGCACTGCTGCATAGAGCAAGCTTCCCACCACGGACTGAAATCATGCTTGCTCTCGGTGATCCACCCCCTTATTCCCTCCAGATTTGACAAGCTTGAACTCGGATGGAAGTGATGTTGCAACCTTCCTCCCGACTTCAATCTCATGCTTGTGCCCCATGTTTTTGATGTATTTCTCCTAGTGCAGCTTCACCCACCCATTGCTGATGTCCCTCTCGATGTGCATGCCCAAGTAGTAATTTGCCTCCCCCAGGGTCTTACACTTGAAGTTTGCATCAGCTTCTGCTGCACCTTCATCACCTCCTGCTTGCTGCTCCCACACAGGAGGATGTCATCCACATACACAAGGAACATGACGAGGGCATCCTTCTCCCCCATGAGGAAAAGGCTCTCGTCACATGCGCTCGCCCTGAAGCCCATCTCCTCTAACACCGAAGACAACTTCTTGTACCAGCAGCGTGGTGCTTGTTTGAGGCTATACATGGCCTTCTTCAGCTTGCACACACGCCCGGTGCCATCCTCATAACCCGGCGGCTGCGACATAAACATCTCCACATCTATCAGCCCATAGAGAAAGGCTGTGGTGATATCCATCTGAACTATCACCCACCCACACACAGCTGCACCGGCAAGTAGAACATGCAGTGTTGGTGACTTCGCAGTTGCAGCAAAGGTTTCCTTGAAGTCCTCCCTTTCTTTTTGTTGGTATCCTCCATGGTCAGTGGCTGAGTTGGTGCAGGTGCCATGAAGCAATACACCTCCTCCTCTGCTTCCTCATCAGAATCGCAGCTGCTCTCCAGCACCAGCAATGCATCATGTTGCTGTTGCTCTCCCCTTGTTCCTCCTTCACCCCTTGCCTTCGCCTTCAAGGCGGCAGCTCGCATCTGCCGCGTCATCATGGGTGAGAAGGTTCGTCCTGTGGGTTGGGGTTTGGTTTGGGTTCACCTTTGGGGGAGAGTGGGGGGAATCACACGTGTTATGGGATGGGGTTCTTCAGGTTCAGCCGTTGGCTCTAACTCTTAACGACGGGAAGTTCTGCTGCAACGTGCTCCTCAAGTGCCGTTGCAATCTCCTCCCAGCCCACTCCTCCTCCACCTCAAAGCCCATGGTTGCCTGTTGCAGTTGCTGCACGAGCTGCTCCTTTAGCTGCTTGGACCAACTCCCGTAGGTGATGTCTTCCATGAACTTGACATCCCTACTATCAAATACGACTCCCTTGCTCGGCTCCCATAGCAGCCACCCCTTGCTTTCCGCTGCCACACCTAAGTGCACACACCAAACAGCCATTGCACCCAACTTGTTGCGATGTGCTTTGGGGATATGAGCCACAGCCATGCAAGCAAACATACGCAGCATGTCAATGGACGGCTTCCCAAGCCACCTCTCCATGGGGACCCATGACTCACCGCCGACGTTAGTGAACACCCTATTCTTCACCACCGTGGCGTGGCGCACAGCATGTGGCCACTTTGAGTTCCCCAAACCCGATTCAATAAGAAGAGCCCGTGCTGTCTCCAAGACCGTGCGATTTGCTCGTTCTGCTACGCCGTAGGATTGCGGTATGTAGGAGGTGGTGAGTTCCCGAATGATGCCCTGCTTCTTTAACCATGTAGTCAGGTCCTCCCCAAGGAACTCTCCACCCCTATCAGTCCTAATCCGCATCACCTTGTGCTCGAACTGCTTCTCCACCAACGGTAGCCAATCATCACAGATAATCACTGGAATGTGGTCCTTCTTCTTGATTGGGTATGCCCATGTCACTCGGCTCCAGTCATCCACTATGGTGAGAAAAAACTTCTCACCACGCTCCCCCAGCACCAATAGCGGCCCCACCACATCCATATGCACTAGCTCCAGCAGTTTCTTGCCGCCACCCTCCGTTGCATGGAATGGGAACCAAGTGAACTTGCTCAAGAGGCAAGTTTCACACTTGTGGGTTGCTGCTGCACCTATCAGCTTCAGTCCCTTCCTCCTTGTGCAGTTGCTGCAGTGCGGGCATGGCAATGTGCCCGAGGCGACGGTGGGCTATAATCCAGTCCGTTTCACCTCCCCTTGCTGAAACCTTCAGCTCCTCTACAGCTACAGCGTTTCACTCCCCCTAAGAACCATTCCCCTTGTCCCAAGGCACCACCAGCAGCTGCCACATAGACTTGCGGATGTCCCTGTCCTCGTGCAAGTCCCAAAGCATCCACCTTCCCAGCTGCCGTTTGATTGTCTTAGCGCCATTAGTAGATGTGCTGACCCCAACACACTTGGCCAGCTTCCTCAGGGAGATGAGGTTCGCCTTCATATCAGGTACTAGCAGCACCAAGGTCGGAGGCAAACTCACCACCTCTGTCAGAATGCAGACGTAGGATGGGAAGGTCCATGTGGAAACGCTCGCGGAGCTGGAGACGGACAGCGTGGATCCAAGGGATCAAAACACTAGGGACCTCCCCCTTGCTGCGCAAGGGGAAGACCGTGGTGTAACGCGAGTAGTCGTCAACAACCAGCAGGAAGTAGCGCACGCGGCCCTGTCCACGGACGCGGGCTGGGCCCCACACGTCCATGTGGAGTGTCTGCAGGGGAGCAGTCATCGGGGGAAACGAGGAGGAGTGGGGAGCGGCGCGCTGCCGCCCCTCGACATTGGGAAGGCAGGGAGGGGCAGGCGAGGGCGGGAGGGGAGGCAAAGACCTGGGAAGACCAGAGACAAGGAGGCGGGAGTGCATGCCATGGAGGCGTGGCAGGGAGGGGTGACCAAGGCGGTGGTGCCAAAGGAGAGTCGGGTGCGACAGGGCGCGACACGAGCAGGGGGCCGCAAGCTGACCTGACGCGGACGCATCTACCTGAGGAGGCTCAGTAGTCAGTGTGTACAGACTCGACCCAGGCCGACGGGTGAACGTGGCCAGGTGACGGCCCGTTCGTGTACACGTGCAGATCGACATACACTGACCCCAAGGAGTGGTGGTAGTGACCATCGCATCCTGGAGGGCAACAGTACTCACCAAGTTCGTAGAGAACGAGGAAAGGTAAAGACCTGAGAGTGAGCGAGACGGAACCGCCGGACACGGAAGAACAGTGGAGAAACGGGCAAGAACTGGGCCCCCTGAGGGGTTAGCCAGTCTGACTGCAACAGGTGCAGGGAGTGGTGTGACTGTGGTGCTGTCGCGGAAGAAATAGCGGGAAGCACCTGAGTCAAGCGTGAAGTTGTGCAAGGCCTCAGCAGGCGCAGTACCAGGGAGAGCAGACTCACTAGCACCTAGAGCAGAAGCCTCTATACCTGGGTCGGGCGGCACACACAGATAACAGTCACCCTCAGCAC
Source organism: Closterium sp. Naga37s-1 (assembly GCA_947471745.1). Taxonomy (NCBI): domain Eukaryota; kingdom Viridiplantae; phylum Streptophyta; class Zygnematophyceae; order Desmidiales; family Closteriaceae; genus Closterium; species Closterium sp. Naga37s-1. The sequence goes on from CANJKZ010001044.1 coordinate 247,054, forward strand.
TAATAGTCAATGCATACATGGCAGAAAGAATAGCATCATAATCAAGAGCAAATAAATCCACACACTGCCTAAGCAGCTCTGCCCAGCGGGGGAGCTCACTCGCGTCGGGAAACTCTTTGCGAAAGGCGTAGTCAAGCATGGAGAAGCAGCAATACTGGGTATGAAGCTTCCCGCATGTATGACCAGCGCGGACACCTGTGCGAATAACATACGGGCAGCGAGCACCACCCCCAGACGCCCCACGCTGGGCAAACCACTCACGAAGCTGCTGGGGCGAAGGGGTCTCGCTTGGACGCTGCTGCTGCTGCCGCTGGCCACCGCCAGAACCTCCCCTCTGAACAGCTCCACCCCGACCGCCACCACTGCTCCCGTCACCACTCCCACTGCCGCCACCGCTGCCGCCGCCGCCACCCCCATTGCCACCACCACCGCCGCCACCACCGCCGCTACCAACGCCTTCACTCCCACCACCACCCCCACCGCCACCACTGCCACCTCCACCGCCTCCACCTCCCCCACCACCGCCTCCACCGCTGCCACCCTGGCCTCCCTTGCCCCTGCTGCTACGGCGCCTCCCACTAGGAGCAGACGCAGCCCCAACCTTCTCAGCACGAAGGAAGTCAACAGCAGCAGCAGAAGAAACAGAAGGGACAAGGGGGGAGGGGGAACACCCCTCAAAGAAGGGAGTGCGAGGAGTGCCACGAGAAGCGCCTACAACGACTATGCTGGTCTCAGCTGCAAGGAGGTGCTTCTCGAGCAGGTCGATAGTGAGGTCTGTGGGGTCAAGAGCGAGAAGGAGGTCCCTGAATGCGCTAAGAGAGTCAGGGAGGCGGGTGACAATGAAGTAGAGCGTGATGTACATGGGAGGAGGGTTCTTGGCTAGAAACTCGGCGGGAAGCGCGGCTCGGTAGCGAACGTCACTAGTGCGAAGGTGAGTGACGAGGTCGGCGACTGTGGCAAAGGCAGACAGCTCGGGGAACAAGTAGGGCAGGAGAAGGCGGCCTAGAGCAGCAGTGGTCGGGGAGGAGTAGCTAGTCGTACAGGGCTCTATCAGTCTTGTGCTGGCCAAAGTGAGCGCGTTCGGCTAACGGCAGGTGGTTGCGAACGGCTAGGCGAGCAGCAGCGTCATGGGACTGGCTGCGCGCGGGCTTGGCGCGGGCTGTATGGGCTGCGTGCGGGCCTGGCGCGGGCTGTATGGGCTGCGTACGGGCCTGGCGCGGGCTGTACGGGCTGCGCGCGGGCCTTGCGCGGGCTGTACGCGCTGCACGCGGGCGGCGCGCGGGTTGTATGGGCTGCGCGCGGGCGGCGCGCAGGCTGTACGGGCTACGCGCGGCAGAGCAGGGCAGCGGTAAGGCACGGGGAAGGGCAGGGCAGGGCAGAAATTCGGGCAGGAACAATACTAAGTGGTGGGCCCCAAATAAAAAACCGGTCCTTAGGAAGGACCCGCTCTATACCATGTCGAGATTAACTAGGAGGGGTAAATGATGAGGTCAAGTGAGGGGTACAACAACAACATCGAGAGAAACTTTGTACCCCCTAGTGCTAATACCCATATAGCCTACAAAATGTATAAGCATTTACGTTTTGACAGATAGCACCACCTTCGCCAAACCTCGAAGCAGGCCGCCCGAGGCTCTCCGGAGCGTTCGATCCGAGCACAAGGGGATCGGACGTTCGACAATTTGTGGCGACCCTTGAATTTTATTTCGAGGTCATTGGCTATTCGACCCCGACACACGATGCAACAAGGATTCGGCTCGCAGTGACACTGTTGCGAGGACCAGCACTCGAGTGGATTTACTACAGTGACGTGGCCCAAGGGGAGAAAACATGGGCGCAGTTTCGAGCAGATCTCATGGAAATATTCGAACCGACAAATTCGGTATACATGGTGTGGCAGCAGATTCATCGACACAAGCAACTCGCGAGTGTAGCACTGTACATGCAGCAGAAGGAGCAACTTTTCAATCGCATCACCGACCTGACCGAAGGCGAGAAAATCCATGCGTACACTGAGGGATTAATAATGGAGATTCGCCGACAGGTCATCGCCGCGAACTACAGTAGCTACCACGACATGGTACGTGCAGCCGAACGATACGACGCGTGGTCAACCCGAAACACGACGCTACTGGCCGAACCGTACATTTGGCAAGGAGCGATCGGCACCCTCCACGTTCGCCGAACCGATGGATATCGACAGATTCGACGCGAAGAAGCAGCCGACAAAATGCGAATTTTGCGGTGCAGCTGGACATCAAATCATGTCGTGCTACAAAATGAAGAAAGCACATGCAGCATGGCTGGGCGGAAATAGTACAGCACCCTCGAAGTAAAAAAACGGGAATCGCCAGTGGCCGCGGATCGACCTGGCGATCGCGTAAAGATCTGAAAAGGGAAAAAGGGCGACGATGTGGCGACTTCGGAGCGGGCGAAAAGGGAGAAAATGATTACGCGAAAATAAAACGTCACGACCGGACGGCAACAGGGGAAATTGCCGAGGCAAATGGAGGCTCCGCGAAAAAAGTCTCTGCACCAACCGGGAAACTCCAGCCGAATACCCACGAAAGTAAGAATTCGTTTAAGTTATCCTACAAAGATACTTTAACCAAGAATATTACTTCTTGTGGTTTTCAAGATTTAGAAAAATTCAGGGGAGGTTTAGAGGCCAAGAAAAAGCCTTAGGGCATTATTCAGGTACCTGAGAAGTTGGGCAAAGCATTACGGAGTGTAGAAAAGGGTCGTGCGTTCCATGGAGTTAATATTCTCTCCCCTCAGCAAGTGTTAAGGCTTCCTGTCGCTCACAGGTGAAGCCTATACAGCTGCAAAATCTTAGAGGAAAATTTCAGGCTCAGGAGAAGTTGTTCAAGCCTCGGAAAAATCCTCCTACCCCCCAGGTAGAAGTTGGAAATGAAAAGTGCTGAGTCTGGTATAGGAGAAAGGGATGGTAATATATTGATGTACCCTATGATCCTATCAATGAGACCCTCTTTGGCTACTCAGTGCAGCACGAACCACTACTCCTCGAGGTGTTATGCAAAGGGCAACGCCTCCAAGCAATGGTGGACAGCGGTACATCTCACTTGATGTGTGACCGCGGGACGTTGGAGAATATTGGAGAACCTTCGGAGAAGACCAAGTTCACGGCAATGATGGTGGACGGTACGAAACTTCCCATCCACGGCGAAGCATCATTGCAGATGCACATAGGGGCGTTGAGGAGGAAGCCGACGTTGCCAATCACGAACATCAAAGGTTTTCATCTTGGGGTGAGATTACCTGAAGCGGTTCAACCCCGAGATCGGCTAGGTCAACAGGAAGGCGTGCATCTACAACAACGGGAAACGAGTGGAGCTACGAAGCTGGACGGATACAGGGAACGTTCCTGAAACCACACTGGCACGGTTTGAATGGACGGTGAACAAGAACGACAAGGGTTACTTAGCGCTGGTTATGGCAGCAGCAAAGGAGGAGAAGCCGAACACAGAGCTACCTGCAAACAGTGAACGAGGTGTTGGAGCACTACAAAGACATCATGCCAGATGACCTACCTGCAGGAGTACCTCCAGCATGCACCCTCGAGCACAAGATCGTGGAGGAACCAGGTGCGATACCCGTCTCACGTTCACCATACCGTCCGACTAAACTACCAGACATGAAGAAGCAAATAGAGTATCTACTGGATAGACAACTGATCCGCCCATCCACCTTTCCCTACGGTGCACCAGTTCTCTTAACTCCAGAACTAGGCGGCAGTCTAAGGATGTGCATCGAGTACCACACACGGAACAAACAGACAGTTAAAAACAAATAGCACATACCCTGCATAGACGACCTACTGGACCAACTGCGTGGTGCAACAGTCTTTCCGAAGCTGGATCTTCGGTCGGGTTACTTGCAGATCAAGAAGGCAGACAACTCGATCCACAAGACAGCATTGACAGCGTTCCGTACCAGATACGGCTCCTACAAATACTTGGTAATGCCGTTCGGACTCTGCAATGCACCAGCAACGTTTCAGGAAGAGATGAATCACATCTTACGGCCCCTGCTGGACGAGTATGTGGTGGTGTACCTGGGCGACATTCTCATTTACTCCAAGATCATGAAGGAGCACATGGAGCATCTGCGGAAAGTCTTCGAGATCCTGCGGAAAAAAACAAGTCCTCTCGAAGAGCGACTTCGCCCTCAAGAAGGTGCAGTTTCTCGGGCACATGGTGACTGCGGAGGGCGTACACGTGGACCCGCGGAAGATCGAAGCCGTTAAGAAGTGGAAAGTACCGGAGAACGTGAAGGAGTCCCAGCAGTTCCTAGGCTTGGCCAACTACTACAACAGGTTTGTGCCGCAGTACGCTAAGATAGCAGCGCTACTGACCGACCTACTGAGGAAGGACACGCTGTACAATTGGGATACTCCTCATCAGCAAGCCATGGAGCAGCTACAGACAGCACTGACTACAGCACCAGTACTCATCCTACAGAACCCAGACAAGGACTACGTGGTGGAAGCAGACGCTAGTGACCAAGCATTCGGAGTAGTACTGATGCAGGATCACGGACGCGGTTTGCAGCTCATCGCCTACCTCAGAGAGAAATTACACAGACCAGAACTGAACTACCCCATCCACGACAAGGAAGCCTTAGCGATAGTCATAGCCTTCAATACCTATAGGGAGCCAAGACTACAGTCTATACTGAGCACTCCATTCTCAAATACCTGAAGTCGTAGCCGACGCTCTCACGACAACATGTGCGGTGCGTGGACTTCCTGGAAAATCACTTCCACTACGACATCGTCTACAAGCCCGGGCTACACAATAAGGCAGACGCGTTGAGCCGCCCCGGACATGTAGCAGGCATCTAGCTCGACGGGATGAACCCTCTGCTCAAGGGTCTATTCCAACATGGGTACTCCGTGGACGCAGAGATTACTACAGCAGAGAAACAGAAGCTGTTACAGTGGGAGAAAGACTTAACGGTAGGAAAGGGCACATGAAAGATTTGGGTACCAAACTATGCCCCGCTACGGCAGATCTTATAAGAGGAGTTTCACAACGTACCATACGCGGGACATTTCGGAAGCAACAAGACGTTGGCAGGGATAGCAAAATATTACGACTGGCCTGTGATGGCATCAGACGTGCAGCGGTTCGTCACCTCATGCGACACGTGCCAGCGGATGAAGAGTAGCAAGCAGAAAAAAGCAGGGTTACTTCAGCCTCTACCCAATTGGCAGGTCGTTAGCCTCGACTTCATCACAAAACTTCCTTCGACCTCACGAGGGCATGGCCCTATACTCGTTGTGATTGACAAGTTCTCCAAAACGGGTCACTTCATCCCGACCAACGCCACAGCTACAGCTGAAGCAACTGCTCGCCTCTTCTTCGACCGCATTATCACCATCCATGGCATCCCGGCTACACTCATCTCCGACAGAGATCCTAAATTCACGAATAAGTTCTAGAAGGAGCTCATGGGAGTGTTGGGGACTAAGCTTGCGATGTCTTCAGCATACCACCCCCATACTGACGGACAGACAGTGCGACTCAATCAAGTGGTTGAACAGTTACTACGCACAGCTTGCAAAGACGACGTCAGCCACCGGGACACACAGTTACCGACCCTAGAGTTCTTTTACAACAACGCATCACATGCGGCCATAGGGAAAATTCCTTTCTTCCTGTGTTACGGATGGGAACCACTTACACCACAGCAGCCAACCACACCGGCACATGTCCAAGCCGCACATGACTTCGTCACCACCATGGAGCAGCTATGGGAGAAGACTCAGCGACGTCTGACCATGATGCAGAACTCCCAAATGCAGTATGCCAATTGCGAGCGACGTGATCACACGGTAGCAGTCGGAGATCAGGTGCTTCTCGACACGCGCAACTTGAACCTGTCTCATCTACCATCCAAGCTCCAGCCTCGCTTCTGTGGTCGTTTTCACGTTGAGGCACAGGTGACACCAGTAACATCCCGCTTGCGCTTACCTACTACGTAGAAGCTTCACAACGCTTTCTATGTTCAGCTACGGAAGCCCTACAAGGACCCCAACCAACAGTTCCAGGGACGACAGCTACGGCCACCACCACCGTTCTCACTCATCAGCGCCGCAGCAGCAAGACCCTCGAGTTCCTGATACGTTGGAAGGGATACGACCCCACTGAGGACAGTTGGGTTGCAGAAGCTGATATGGGCAACGCACGCTGTGCTCTCAATGACTATCTTGTCAAGCAGGGTGTATCTCACGCCACCCAGCTTTAAGGGGGGGACGTGTGAGAGTACGACGGCTTAATGCAGCTATGCTTGCTTGCCTTTACTTTATTACGCTATTTCTAGCTTAGGTTTAAATTTGCATGCATGCTTATGCTTGATTTCCTAAGGTAGGTGCTTTCCTATATTATTGTTATAGCACCGAGCTAGGTTGCGTGCACCGAATTCCATGCTTTTCGTTTGCCACCGATGCCTTCTACCGAATTCAAGAGGGCTCCATTCGGGACGCTTCGCGACCCTCGGAACCTTCGCGTAACAACTCGTTACTAGGCCTTGTGTCGAGACTGTTTATAGCCTCCTGTTGTACCCAGGTGAATCATTTAATTCAAACTCTCTTTTCTGAGCTCGATCCTAGATCCTCACAGTCCAGGTCCTCGTACTGGAAGAGCATGCGGAAGAAGTGGGAAAAGAAATCGCAGAGAAAATCTTGGCACAGACGTGGATATCGTACAAACGCCATCAGGGATATCGTGCTGATTCTGACATCTGGCACAAACGCATCCGACACCCATCACTTGAAGCGCTCAACAACTGCATCAACGCAAAAGTGTTTGCGGAAGATGCACTGTTGCTTCCAGATAGAAAATTGCTCAAACTGAGAGAAGGCTTACCCAACTACACTGTCTTCCCAGAAGTCGTGTTGCGCCACACTCCCTTTGCCGAAAAGATACCTGGAGCTGAGCGGTACGACCCACTCAACAAGGTCTACAGCGACTTCCTAGTTCTTACAGCAAAGAGGCTGGGAGGGGAGCAGTATACTCTTACCCCCATTGACGCTATCACGCGCTTCGTTTGGGCTGTGATTGTGAATGTCATTGCTACCTCGCCATGTCACATGCCGCCCGTACCTATGGTACGCCGCTAGCCAGCTCGCCCAGTACCTGCGTCGACCTGAAGGGGAGAACATGGCGAACCTACGATGCGCCCTACAGTACTTCTTCTCTTCGCGTAACGACTACTCTGCAGCTTATTGGCTACATGAACGCTTACCATGCAGGGGACGCAGACAACAGGAGATCCGGCACAGGCTTCATTTTCAAGTTCGAACCTGCGGAAACCATCTCTTGGGACTCACAGAAGCAGGAGCTCATCGCCTTTTTGTCTGTAGAAGCTGAAATCAACGCAGCAAGCGCAACAGTTTGCAAAGGACTCTACCTGACAGAGCTCCTACAGGAAACGAAGATGGCGATGAACGGGTCATTCAATTAACTGTGCGACAACCAGAGCGCGATCAAGATCGCGAACAAGCCTGGCTTCGTCAACTGCACGAAACAGATCGCTCTACGTTACTTCTTCGTCAAGGACAAAATCGAGAAGGGCAGAGTCCAACTCACCTACTGCCCAACTGGCGAAATGGCGGCTGACTTATTGACGAAGAAACAGCCACATAAGAAGTTCTAGTATAGCGCGGACCTATGCGGAGTCGTCAAGAAGAGCCATGTTGCGCACCTTTAGGAATGAAGGGGATTGTTGGAGTAAGCTAGAATTAACTTTAGCATTCCTGAAGGTGCAACTGTATCACACCCGCTACTACTGAAGCAACAACAGCAACAGTATTGGATCAGCCCATGAAGGGCAGGAAGGTCAACGGTCGCTAGGTCAACAGTCGTGACTGTAGACCATCTGGACTGAACGGTTACATGCAGCAATTTGGTAACAAAGAGAAGAGCAAGAGTCTGGGTTACTGTGGAAATGCCTGTAAAGTAGTTAAAATAAGGGAATGTACCCTTTAGAGTACATGACTAGCTATATCAATCTATTGTGTGTAAATTTCTATTTTTATCAATCTAGTCATCTACATTCACTATGCACAAGGTTCCTACTACTACCAAGACTTCCACTACCAATCTCTAAGGCAGACCTATCCTATCCAAGATTCTTATCGTAACAAGGTGAACTAGGATTTATGCTTTCCATGCCTTTGTGAAGATGTGTTCTCTTGTGTAAGGATTATTTTTAGCATTCCTTACCGCGACCTTCAACATCACGTATACCAGCAGCCGTTGTTCGCCCGTTACTGCTAACGAGGCTTTGCCAACTTCGCGCGCACTGTTTTAGCAAACCATGAACCGCTGGCCTGGCCGAGTCGGCCTACGCTTCGGGACTCCTCGATGCTAGCCTAGCACTAGCTAGCTCGCACGCAGCGCGTAACCGTTGCATGTTTCGCACATAAGTAACCGTTGCTTATACTTTGTACTGGTTTGACACCTAGTGCAATCAGGGCTAACGTTTCAAATTTAGGTACCCTGATGTCCACCTTTTTTTTTTTTTTTTTTTTTTTTTGGGTTGCGGAGCAACCTATTGCAATCGACGGGGACTACTTTTTTTTTTCACAAAATTTTTTTTTTATCCAAGAAAAAAACGGGAAAATAGAAGAAAACTCTGGATAAGTTTAATAATCGTAAAATATATGCTATAACTGTTTGACCCTAACATTGATTTTAAGTCATATCTTTATGTTGTAAATAAGTCATCTATATAGATATATTTTGCAAGACTGAGAACTCTGAAAATTACGATATTAGTGAAACTTAATGACCGACCAACCAAATGATCATTGAATTTCTCCTTTTGTGTATACCACCTAGTATACACGAGACGTGACGTGAGCATATTCATCAAATGAATTGATGAATATGTCTCATGGTTTGAACAAACAAACATTTTGTAGCAAACGAATACAAAAATTATACTACCGCTTCCCCAGCCTAGCATGGGGGGGAAGTCAGCGGTATAAACAATAATCATGACAGCGCAATACAATCTGCATATCCCAAAAAATGTCTACATCGATCAAGTCCAGCTGAAAATGGCTTTACTGTCATAGTGGTGGGCCACTCAACCTTTTGTGACGATGATCGGCAAGATATATTTTTGAAACATGCAGACATGCATTACGATTGCAACGAGAAGAAGCATAATAGAAACAGAAATGAAACAAAATAAACAATTACTCATAATGAAAATAACTAAATTAAATGCACTGTAAATTGTACGAGACACTACCTTCCTTCCATCACATCCTGCCTGGAAACCAGTATCTGCGATAACAAAAAAAAAAAAAAAAAAAAAAAAAAAACGAATGCAAAAAAAAAGATGTAATTTTAAGACTTGAAGTTTAGGAGAGAATGAAGAGAATGGCTGTAAAACATCATTGAAACATCAAGACAGAGAAAATCCTAGAACGAGAGAGAGGGAACGAGAGAGGGAACGAGAGAGAGAGAGAGAGAGAGAGAGAGAGAGAGAGAGAGAGAGAGAGAGAGAGAGAGAGAGAGAGAGAGAGAGAGAGAACGAGAGAGAGAGAGAGAGAGAGAACGAGAGAGAGAGAGAACGAGAGAGAGAGAACGAGAGAGGGAGAACGAGAGAACGAGAGAGAGAGAACGAGAGAGAGGGAACGAGAGAGGGAACGAGAGAAGGAACGAGAGAGAGGGAACGACAGTGAGGGAACAAGAGAGGGAACGAGAGAGAGAGAACGAGAGAGAGAACGAGAGCGAGAGAACGAGAGAGAGAACGAGAGAGAGAACGATGAGAAGATTTGAACAAGAATGGGTGAACTATGAAATGAAGTGAGTACAAATATGAAACCCTAATTGGTTGTACCCCCTATGGGATACCCCACTATAGCCTACACAACAGCATAAGCTACAATGTTCTGACACACCCCCATAGGCAAAGTGGGGGAGAACAGGGGGTCACAAGACCAGTCAAGCAAAGTAAAGCAAAGCAAGCTCAGGGTGGATCACAAAGTCACCACACAGTCCGAGCACAGGGTCAAGGCCACACGGCCAGTTCACATGCAAGAGTACACACATATATATAAAGCTAGACAAGCAAGAGCAGGTATATATATATGTGAGAGTACAGGCAAGGTCAAGAGGAGAGCAAGTGAGGCAAGACGGGCACAAGACCCAGCTGAGTGCAGAAGCGCTGATGATCACAAGGCGGAAGTGCCTTGGTGAAGACATCAGCAGTGTTGGCCTCAGAGGCCACGTACGCAAGCCGCAACTGACCACGTTGCTGTAGCTCACGAGCAAGGAAGTAGCGGAGAGCAATGTGCTTTGTTCTGTGCTCCAGTCGCTGCTCTCGACACAAGGCCAGCATGGCCTTGTTGTCTACGTACAGGACTGGAGGAGAACGAGGCGGCTCTCCAAGGTCGGTCAGCAGGTAGGTGAGCCAGCGAAGCTCCTGTGCAGCCATGGCCCCGGCGTAGATCTCAGCCTCACAACTCGAGCCAAGAACAGAAGACGAGCGAGTAGCCCGCCACGAAACAGAGCCGGAACCAAGGCTGAAGGTGTAACCCTGTGACGACCGCTGCGTAGCCTGGTCGTCAGCCCAAGAAGCGTCCGCGTGCCCAGTGAGGACCACTGGACTCCGCCCTCCAAGCACTAGCCCCATGCCCGACGTACTGCACAAGTAGCGCAACACCCTCTTCGCTGCAGCCATGTGCTCTGGTCTATGTCTCCCAGGAGCAACATAGCGTGCAAGAATGCTAAGAGGGTATGCAAGGTCAGGTCGTGTGCAGGTCATCAGGTACATGAGGCAGCCAACAAGCTCTGGGTACGGGCCACTCGACTCTACGGACTCATCCGAAGGCAGAGCTGAGAGCGAGTGGCGAGTAGACAGAGGAGTGGCCTGAGGCGAGGAGTACGTGAAGCCGAAGCGCTGAAGGACCTGCTGCACCATGTGTGACTGAGTCAGGGTAATGGTGCGGCGTGCTCTGTCCCGGGTGATCTGCAAGCCAAGGTAGCTGCGCAGTTCACCCAGGTCTGTGCACGTGTGTCTCTTCTGCAGCTCGGACTTCACGTAGGCGAGTCCAGCAGTGTCAGCTGTGGCAAAGACCAAGTCGTCGACGTACACGAGGATGTAGAACGGCGGCAGAGAGGTGTCGGTGCGTAGAAACAGCGACGGGTCGGCAGTAGAAGGAGCAAACCCAAGAGCCGCAAGTGTAGTCCTCAGTGTGTCGTGCCACTCACGTGGCGCCTGGCGGAGACCGTAGACTGGACGCCGGAGACTCCACTGGGTACCAGAAGGGAAAGACCCAGTGAAGCCAGGTGGGCGACGCAGCCAGATCTCCTCGTGCAGGCTGCCCTGCAAGAAAGCTGTGCTGAAGTCAAGAGAGTGCAGCTCGTAGTTACGGTGAGCAGCAACGTGCAGCAGTACCCGAAGAGTGGTCATCTTCGGGGTGGGGGAGAAGGTCTGAAAGTAGTCAACTCCCTGCCGCTGACTGAAGCCACGAGCCACGTAACGCGCCTTGAAGACAGGCGGAGAACCCGGCGGCCGCTTCACCCTGAAGATCCACATGCCACTGACGATGTTCGCCCCAGGAGGGGGGACAGCGTCAACGTAGGTGCTTGTGGACTTCCAGGAAGCCATCTCTGCATCCATAGCTGCCTGCCACTGAGAGGAGTAGGGACCCTCTATCGCCTCCGCGTAAGAGCGCGGAGTCGGGATGTCAAGTGCATCCGGGTCTCCCTCAGGGGTAAGCAGTACGGACACGAGATGAGGTGAGGCAGCTGCCAGACACTGGAACTCCTCCTGCCTGTCCTCAAGGACGTCCGTGCCAAGGGCACACTCACCCCCGACGGACGGAGGACAGACAGACTCAGACTCAGCGACAAGACTAGCAGCGTAGTCTAAGCGACAGCGAGCAGCAAAGTCGACGAGCTCAGTAACGAGAGCAGACGCAGCAGTAGACTCGAAAGAAGGGTCAGTGACAACAGTAGCAAGGAGACGCGTGACAGTAGGACTGGCAGCACGAAGAGAGTCCGACTCCGGGTCGGCAAGAGCAGGAAGAGAGGACTCAGGAGGAGAAGGCAAAGGGGCACGCAGAGGAGCAGTGGACGGACGCAGAGACATCCGGTGCGTGCCAGGGACAGGAGGAGGACGCTGACGCGAACCGCGACCACTAGTGCGAGCAGCACGGACAGGCGACGCAGGGCGAGACGCAGGCTCACGACGCTCAGCCAGACCTCCAGTAGGACCAGTGTAGGGAGAAGGAGCAGGCAAAGGGGAGGTAGGCTGCAACTGTAGCTGGGACGAGACAGGCTGTGGACACTCTAAGGGAGGAGGAGGACCAGTAGAAGGTGGAAGACCAAGAACCTGCTGCAGGAGTGGAACGAAGTACGGTCGAGGCCGCGCGGCGACGCTAGAAGCAGCAGGGACAGCACCAGAACCCTCAGCAGGAGCACCCGCTCCAGCAGCACCACCAGTAGCTCCAGAACCTCCAGCAGCACCAGGAGCACCCCCAGTAGGACTGCCAGCAGTAGTCTCAGCGCCAACACCCTCAGCAGCACCAGCTCCAGTGCACCCAGGACGAGCACCTCCGGGACCCGCGACCGCAGCACCCTCAGCAGCCGAAGGACCTCCAGCACCAGCAGCACGCCTCCAGCGCCGGGCAAACCACTCACGCAGCTCCTGTGGAGAAAGTGGCTCCCGGCGAGACGAAGCACTCGGAGAACCTCCAGGCGGAGCACCTCTAGGCTCAGCACCCCCAGGCGTAGCACCCCTAGGCTCAGCACCCCCAGACGTAGCACCCCTAGGCTGAGCACCCCCAGGCTCAGCACCCCCAGGCTCAGCACCCCCAGGCTCAGCACCCCCAGGCTCAGCACCCCCAGGCTCAGCACCCCCAGGCGCAGCACCGCCAGACGTAGCACCCCCAGGCCCAGCACCCCTAGGCTCCGCACCCCCAGGTACAGCACCCCCAGCCTCAGCACCCTCAGCAGCACCAGAGTCACCAGTGACCTCGACAGGCTCGACTGCGTCTACCTGGGACACACCTGAAGGGGCAGGACCCTGAGGGGGGAGGGGGTCTACCTGGGGGGGACCTGGTACCAGGAAGAGTGGGGGTGGGGGGAGGGACGGAGTGCGGTAGGGGAAGAGGCGGTAGTAGGGGACCGACTCGTCAAACGTGACGTCCTGGGAGGACAGAACACGGCGAGAGGTGGGGTGGTAAAACTGCCACCCAGGCGCGTCAGGGGGGAACCCCAGGAAGACGCAAGGAGCAGCACGAGGGGATAGTTTGTCCGCAGACAGGTCGCGGACAAACGCCCGAGATCCCCAGACCCGGAACGCCGACGCATCGCCAACCTTCCCCGTCCACAGCAAGGCTGGGGAGGTCTCCGGCCTGGAGACCCTGGGGTGGAGGTTGATCTGATGCGCCGCGTACCTCACCGCAAACGGCCACAGAAAATGGGGGGCAGCCGCATGCATCATAGACGTATGAGCGACGTCCATGACCATGCCAATGCGGCGCTCAGCAATCCCATTTTGCTGCGGTGAGTCCGGAAGCGTGAAGGTCTGACGGATGCCCCGTGCACGACAGTAGGCACGCAGAAGGCCAGAGGAGAACTCTCCGCCTCTGTCCGAGTGCAGACGCAGAACAGGAAAGTCCGAGCCGAAGCTCTGCCTGAGCTGGAGACGAGCTGCGCGGATCCAGTCGATCAGCACCTCAGTGACATCACCCTTGCTGCGCAAGGGGAAGACTGTGGTGTAACGCGAGTAGTCGTCAACAACGAGCAGGAAGTAGCGCTCGTGACCCTGTCCACGGACGCGGGCTGGGCCCCACACGTCCATGTGAAGTGTCTGCAACGGGGCCTCTGTCGGAGGAAACTGGGAGGAGTGAGGGGCAGCACGCAGGCGCCCCTCGACACAGGGGACACAGGCAGGGCCAGGGCCCTGAGGAAGGGGAGGGAGGGACCGGGGGAGACCGGACACAAGAAGACGGGAGGCCATACCTCTGAGCCGAAGCAGAGAGGGGTGGCCAAGGCGGTGGTGCCAGAGGAGAGTCTCGTGAGACAGGAGACGACACGAACAGGGGGCAGACTCAGGACCAGACCTGGACGCCGCAGCAAACACCTGACCCGACGTAACTACCCTACCAGACTCAGCAACTGGAGGAGACGCAGTGGTCAGAGTGTACAGGCTCGACCCCGGCTGACGGGTGAACGTAGCCAGGTGTCGGCCTGTGCCAGCCTCTGTACAGTGGGTCACTCTCTGACGTGCAGGAGTGAACTGGTGGACCCCCGCATCCTGTAGGTCAGCACCACTCACCAGGTTCGTAGAGAACGAGGGGAGGTAGAGACTAGACAGGGTGCCAGAGGGAGCCGCCGGACACGGGAGGACTGTGGAGAAGCGAGACAGGACAGGACCCCCAGAGGGGTCAGCCAGAGACACTGCAACCGGTCGACTCAGCGGTGTGAGTGTGGTGCGGTCCCGAAAGAAGGAGCGAGACGCCCCAGAGTCAAGGGTGAAGGTGAGGGAGGCCGAAGCCGACGCAGGACCTGAGAGCGCAGACTCACCAGTACCTGAGGACGCAGACACACGAGCACCTAGAGCAGCAGCGTCGCAAGCACCTAGGGCAGCAGCCTCACCAGGACCTAGAGCAGCAGTCTCAATGCCCGGATCGGGCGGGAAACACCGGTAACAGTCACCCTCATCACTAATAGACACAGCATACATGGCAGAGAGAATAGCATCAAAGTCAAGATCATAGATGGCAACACCCGCCCTAGACAGCTCGCCCCAGCGAGGGATCTCGGAGGCCTCCGGGAACTGGTGACGCCACGCGTCCGTCAGGCGGCCAAAGCAGCGCTGGGTGGGGTGGGCACCCCCACACTGCTCACCCGCACGGTCGCCAGTGCGCAAAACGTAGGAGCACGGACCAAAACCCCCACCCCGCTGACGCGCAGTGTACCACTCACGAAGCTGCTGAGGGGACAGGGTGTCACGACCACGCTGCTGCTGCTGGCGCGAGCCACCACCGGAGCCACTCCTCTGCGAAGACCCGCGACCAGCACCACCGCCACCCCCGCCGCCTCCGACGCCTCCGCCGCCTCCGCTACTGCCGCCGCCTCCGCCTCCGCCGCCGCCTCCACCTCCGCCACCTCCGCCACCTCCGCTCCCACCGCCACCGCCGCTGCCACCTCCACCTCCACTGCCGCCACCGACCCCTCCACCCCCACCTCCACTCCCACCGCCACCCCCACTCCCCCAACTGCCGCCACCTCCACCTCCACCGCCCCCGCTCGCTCCTCCAGCGCCCTTGCCCCCCTTGCCCTTGCCAGAGCGGCGTCTCCCGCTAGGGGCAGACGCCGCACCGACCGACTCAAGAACAAGGAGGTCGGCCGCAGCAGCAGAGGCAACAGAGGGCAGAAGGGGGGAGGGGGAACACCCCTCAAAGATGGGGGTGCGCGGGTCACCACGAGAGGCCCCTACAGCGACTATGCTCTTCTCGGCCGCTAGGAGGGACTTCTCGAGGAGGTCAACAGTGAGAGTGGTGGGACAGACAGAGAGAAAGTGGTCCCTGACTACGCGAAGGGAGTCAGGAAGGCGAGTGACTATGTAGTAAAGAGTGATGTACATGGGGGGGGGGTTCCTGGCGCAGAAGTCAGGAGGGAGTGCAGCGCGGTAGCGAGTGTCACTAGTGCGGAGGTGCGTAATGAGGTCAGTGACTGTGGGAAAGGCAGCAAGGTCAGGAAAGAGGTACGGTAGCATGAGACGGCTCAGTGCAGCAGTGGCAGGGGAGGAGTAGCGCGCAACTACAGCGTCGTACAAGGTCTGAGCACTCTTGTACTGACTAAAGTGCGCACGCTCGGAGGTAGGGAGGTGGCGACGCACAGCAAGACGTGCAGCAGCGTCGCGCGTGGCCCACTGGGAGCGAACAGTGGCGTCAGCATCAGCAGCAGGGGCAGTGGAGGTGCCAGAGGTGAGGTCAAAGAGAGAGAGGCCGTCTGCCCTATCGCACTGTAAGAACAGCTGCAGATCATCCACCCAGACCTCAAAGTCAATGGCCCTACCCTCAGCGTCAAAGGCGAGAACACTAGGGGTAGCCATGACCCTAGACGACTAGCAGCGCAAACAGTAGGGTGAGGACAGTGCAGTGAAAAGGCGCTGTGCTCACCAGACTGGGCAGGTCGGGCGGCCCTGAAGGAAGGCGGCGCGGCGGCTCGGCGGCTCAGCTGCTGGGCGGCCCGGCGGCTCGGCGGCCCCGCTGCTGGGCGGCTCGGCTGCTGGGCGGCTCGGCTGCTGGGCGGCGCGGCCGCTGGGCGGCTCTGCTGCTGGGCGGCTCGGCTGCTGGGCGGCTCGGCTGCTGGGCGGCTCGGCGGCTCGGCTGCTGGGCGGCTCGGCTGCTGGGCGGCTCGGCGGCTCGGCTGCTGGGCGGCTCGGCTGTGCTGCTGCAGGGCGGCACGGCTGGGCAGCAGGTGACGGGGCCGCAGGTAAGGGCGGCGGGGCCGCTGGTAAGGGCGGCGTGGCCGCGGGTAGGGTGGCGGGGCCGCAGATAGGGTGGCGGGGCCGCAGCAGAGGGCGGCGGGGCCGCAGGTAAGGTGGCGGGGCCGCAGGTAAGGTGGCGGGGCCGCAGCAGAGGGCGGCGGGGCCGCAGGTAAGGGCGGGGCCGCAGGTAAGGTGGCGGGGCCGCAGCAGAGGGCGGCGGGGCCGCAGGTAAGGGCGGGGCCGCAGGTAAGGTGGCGGGGCCGCAGGTAAGGTGGCGGGGCCGCTAGGTAGGGCGGCGGGGCCGCGCGATGGGGCGGCGGGGCCGCGAGGAAGGGCGGCGGTGCCGCTAGGTAGGGCGGCGGGGCCGTTAGGTAGGGCGGCGGGGCCGCGCGATGGGGCGGCGGGGCCGCGATGGGGCGGCGGGGCCGCTAGGTAGGGCGGCGGGGCCGCGCAATGGGGCGGCGAGGCCGCGAGGTAGGGCGGCGGGGCCGCTAGGTAGGGCGGCGGGGCCGCTAGGAGAGAGGCGGCGGGGCCGCGAAGACGGGCGGCGGGGCCGCGGAGACGGGTGGCGGGGCCGCAGTGAAGGGCCGCTAGGGCGGCTCGACGAAGTGAGGGCCCGGAGCGCGACTCGGGCTGAGCGCGCTTCGGGCAGGAAAAAAAAAAAAAAAAAATCGATGTGGTGGGCCCTAAGCACAGTTCCCAAGGGGGAACCTGCTCGATACCATGAGAAGATTTGAACAAGAATGGGTGAACTATGAAATGAAGTGAGTACAAATATGAAACCCTAATTGGTTGTACCCCCTATGGGATACCCCACTATAGCCTACACAACAGCATAAGCTACAATGTTCTGACAAACGAGAGCGAGAGAACGAGAGAGAGAGAGAACGAGAGAGAGAGAGAGAGAGAGAGAGAGAGAGAGAGAGAGAGAGAGAGAGAGAGAGAGAGAGAGAGAGAGAGAGAGAGAGAGAGAGAGAGAGAGAACGAGAGAGAGAGAACGAGAGAGAGAGAACGAGAGAGAGAGAGAACGAGAGAGAGAGAGAGAGAGAGAGAGAGAGAGAGAGAGAGAGAGAGAGAGAGGGAGAGAGAGAGAACGAGAGAGAGAGAGAGAGAGAGAGAGAGAGAGAGAGAGAGAGAGAGAGAGAGAGAGAGAGAGAACGAGAGAGAGAGAACGAGAGAGAACGAACGAGAGAACGAATGAGAGATAAAGAGAGAGTTCAATAAACTACGGTTTCGAGAAAAAAATGTGTATGTATCAAATCGGGCTGCAACAATTCGAAAGAGAGGAACACAAACCCTAAGCTAGATTGTCTTATTTCAACAGAGAGGAAAGGAGAGAGGCAAACGGACGACAGAAAGAGATGGAAGCCGGAGAGAAGGACAAGGGCGAGAGACTAACATTTCGTCCTGAAATCTACACACTATAGAGAAATCATATGTGAAACTTTGGCTCAAACATGAGAAAACGACTAGCCACGAGGTGGTTTCGCCAAGATCTATATATCTTCCTAAAGAACTAATACTACTCTAGTAATTAAACGGCTCACCTACGAAGCTGAGTTGCGGGAGGACACCAGGAGCAGCAGCGGGAAGAAAAAGAGCTCTTGCTGGAAGACACGAGCGAACAAAAGGAAAAAACGAAACCCTAGGAAGTTAACAACTGTGTCGCAATTTTAGCGGTCCTAGTTAAACAACGGAACAACAAATTGTATCTGTTTAGCACAGCGGTCTTCGAGGAGTTTCATGAGGGAAAGGTTTTCGATTCGCGGTGTGCGCGTTGCTCGAGTTAGAGAATTTGTTGGTCAATGATCTTAGAGCAGAAATTTTACCTACACTATTTTTTATATATTGACATCATAAAAAACTGAATGTTGTTTTAATTTGTAGTGCTAACATACTGAGGGTACGCGTTTTTTTAAGGCACAACACTTGCTATACGGAGGTTTAAAGAAAATGTGAGGAAACCGTAGAAATTCTACGGGTACAATATTAATGCCTACTATGGTACATATCTTAGTAAACAATAAAGAAATTTTTATCAATCCAAAATGCTCCGCAACCCTAAGACGGTTTCGTCGCCTCTTGTTTTTTTTTTTTTTTTTTACCCTGAAGGCATATTTTCCAAAAAATACAGCACCCTGATTGGTCAGTGTTGGAAAATTATATAGTCTGATTGTTGAGGGTCGAGAAGTCAGGATCAAAGTGGTAACGCGCTGTGCATTGCCGAAACTAAACCTCGATTGTGGGTGCATAGGGACGAAAGTTCGTTGAAACTTCGTAAAAAGTATCCTGGAAACTCGCAGTACGATCTCGATGGTGAGGGGTTTACACATTTGGGGGGTACAATTACGAAGTTTATTGGAACCTTCACCTCGATAATGTCTCATTCGAGGTCGCTCACGCCCTGGCTATACTGCAATCAATCCGAAGGCGGGGTTATCGAAAGAAAATTTTGGAAAAACTTCCTTTCGATAAGGTCAAAGTCGGGGACTATAGAATCGATAATTTGTTAAGTCAGGGTCCATTAAACAGGCTAGTCTGTTACACTATGATGTTACACTACTCAAAATCAGGGATATGAAATCTATTACTATGATAGAATCAGGGTTGAGAACTTAAATCACCCTTAAAGTGGAAGGCCTGAAATCACCCTTAAACCAGGGAAATTTCCTTGATAAAAACAGCACTTAGTGCAATTCTCTCTATCTCGTTCCATTGCACCCGTAACATCTTGCTACATGTGAATATCAGCAATCTTATTCACTTGATGCCTCGAAATCGTTGTTGCGTTCGGTTCCATTGGCACAGCGAAGCCAGAAATCGTCTTGAATCGAGTACGAACAAGGTAACAGATTTGTTGTCGCACGTTTTTCCCAGCCTTGCACGAAATCACTGATGCCGAATTCGTTCGCATACTCGCTGCTGCGCACTGCACTAACCGTTTCCGCGACATCCCGAGGAACACCAACAGCCTTTTCCAAGCCAAGATCGAGATTGAAGCCGAGAGGGAAAAGCAACCTCTGCTGCTTCTCCCTCGTCAATTCTTCTCTACGTCCTTGACTTCACCGATAGGCGACAGGCACGGAAATACTGACGAGCTCTTGTTTGCTGCGATTCGTCCCACTAACTTGCAGATTGTCGGGTAGAATGCGACACGGCTAATGCATGTCGTTGACTCACGAACTGCTTCTAACCGCGAAGCTCCCTTTATTCAAAGGAAGGTAGTACTGAGACGAGTAGGGACATGAGAATCGAACCGGGCGAGAGAAAACGAGTGCGATTCGGAATCCAGGGACGACGCTGATCCGGTGTGGTAGTTAGTTCCAGCAAACGCGAATTTCGTTACATGGATCATGGCATCATGTCGGCAGGTCGAGTCGCTCTAGAGAGGTTGAGAGAAATCCAGCCTCGGTATGCTTCAGCGACGCGCATGATCTTACGCATCATATGAACCGCGCTACAGCCAGCAATGAGATCCTTCGTCACGATGGGTAACGATGGCTCTGAATCATTGCCACAGCCACAACATGGGCATCCAAGCGTGCGAGCAGCGATTGCGACGCACTTCCCGTCGCATCATTCGTCGCCTCGCATGATTCCACGACACCTCGCCTCCTCCAGTGATAGCGTCGCCTTGCGCTAGTGGAACTTCCTCCACGCCACGTATTCGTCGAGTCGCGGGACACCTCTCTTAACTACCTCTCTCCACAGCCGTGCAGCGGTGCACACCTCTTCCTGCGCCTATAAAGCCGGCGCCATGTGCAGCCATGGACTCATCAGCTCCAATCCGCCATTCTTTTCAGTCTTCCATCCGCCTCTCTTCTCACTCTCCCCTTCAAGAACCCGTTTGCAGCAGCCTTCCAGCTCTCTCCAGCTGCTTTGCAAGCCCCATTCCAACTCAACTCAGCAACCCAAATCTGCGCAAGCCGAGTTCTAAGGCAACTCAGCAGTCACTTGTGTGCCTTCCCTCATGGCGAAGGCTGGGATGCGCGTGCTCGTGCTGGCAGCGCTGGCAGTGGGGCTGCTGGCGGCGGCAGTGAGTGGAGCGCGGGACGCCATGAAGGTAGCCAGGGGCCTGGTCCCAGAGGAGGGTGGGGACGGTGCTGCGCCTGGCGGGGTGGGCGCGGGGCAGCAGAGGAAGGGCGCGCGCATTCTGGCGGCTGAGACCTTCGCTCACCACGCCCCTCTGCCCGACTACCTCGACCACATCCCCCGCCGCCAGGCCCTCGCCACCAGTACGCAACACAACGCTGCTCCCTCCTCTCCCTCTCGTCGCTGCCTTGCTTCCTTAGCTCTGCTGATCCTTTCTTATCACAGCCCGTTCCTGCTCTCCTTACCTCTCATTTCTCTGCTCCCCTTACCTCTCACTTCTCTCTGCTCCCCTTACCTCGCATTTCTCTGCTCCCCTTACCTCTCACTTCTCTCTGCTCCCCTTACCTCTCGTGTCTCTGCTCTCCTTAGCTTTCATTTTTCTGCTCACCTTGCTCCTCTTGGCCCTTGATTCTCTGCTCCCTTTACCCCTCATTTCTCTTCTCCCTTTACCCCTCATTTCTCTGCTCCCTTTACCCCTCATTTCCCTGCTCCCTTTACCTCTCATTTCTCTGCTCCCCTTACCTCTCACTTCTCTCTGCTCCCCTTACCTCTCGTGTCTCTGCTCTCCTTAGCTTTCATTTTTCTGCTCACCTTGCTCCTCTTGGCCCTTGATTCTCTGCTCCCTTTACCCCTCATTTCTCTGCTCCCTTTACCCCTCATTTCTCTGCTCTCTTTACCCCTCATTTCTCTGCTCCCTTTTCCCCTCATTTCTCTTCTCCTTTTTCCCCTCATTTCTCTGCTCCCTTTACCCCTCATTTCTCTGCTCCCTTTATCCCTCATTTCTCTGCTCCCTTTACCCCTCATTTCTCTGCTCCCTTTACCCCTCATTATTCTGCTCCCTTTACCCCTCATTTCTCTGCTCCCTTTATCCCTCATTTCTCTGCTCCCTTTACCCCTCATTTCTCTACTCCCTTTTCCCCTCATTTCTCTGCTCCCCTTTCCCCTCATTTCTCTGCTCCCTTTACCCCTCATTTCTCTGCTCCCTTTTCCCCTCATTTCTCTTCTCCCTTTTCCCCTCATTTCTCTGCTCCCTTTACCCCTCATTTCTCTGCTCCCTCTATCCCTCATTTCTCTGCTCCCTTTACCCCTCATTTCTCTGCTCCCTTTACCCCTCATTATTCTGCTGCCTTTACCCCTCATTTCTCTGCTCCCTTTATCCCTCATTTCTCTGCTCCCTTTTGCCCCTCATTTCTCTACTCCCTTTTCCCCTCATTTCTCTGCTCCCCTTTCCCCTCATTTCTCTGCTCCCTTTACCCCTCATTTCTCTGCTCCCTTTTCCCCTCATTTCTCTTCTCCCTTTTCCCCTCATTTCTCTGCTCCCTTTTACCCTCATTTCTCTGCTCCCTTTTCCCCTCATTTCTCTGCTCCCTTTACCCCTCATTTCTCTGCTCCCTTTATCCCTCATTTCTCTGCTCCCTTTATCCCTCATTTCTCTGCTCCCTTTCCCCCTCATTTCTCTGCTCCCTTTCCCCCTCATTTCTCTGCTCCCTTCACCTCTGATTTCTCTGTTCCCCTTGCCTCTCATTTCTCTGCTCTCCCTGGCTTTTAACTGCTACCTTAACCTTTCATTTCTCTGCTCTCCTTGGCCCCCAATTATCTAATCACCTTGCCTCTCATTCCGCTGCTCCCCATGGCTCGCATTTCTCTCATGGGGATGCATAGTGATAGCTCTGTCTATTCGTCCTCCCTCCCCCCCCCCCTTCCCCCCAAGCCCCACCTACTCTCCAGCATGTGGGCGCACGACGGTGACAATCCTCCCGGCATGCCTGACCCCACTCACCACTTCCCCTGTCCCTTCTGCCCCTCCCACCTCCCAGCATGCGGCCGCACAACAGTGACGATCCGCTCGCAGTACCTGGGGCCGTAC
The DNA here is from genome assembly GCA_947471745.1 of Closterium sp. Naga37s-1. Taxonomy (NCBI): domain Eukaryota; kingdom Viridiplantae; phylum Streptophyta; class Zygnematophyceae; order Desmidiales; family Closteriaceae; genus Closterium; species Closterium sp. Naga37s-1. Next base: position 269,501 of record CANJKZ010001044.1, read on the forward strand.
GACCTGCACTCACTTCTGCCCCTCCCTCCCCTTATCTCCCTCCCCCTTTTCCCCTGCACCTCCCAGCATGCGGGCGCACGACAGTGACGATCCGGTCGCAGTACCTGGGGCCGTACGACCTGCACAACGACATCTACAACATGACATTCTACAACGGCTGCGCCTACAACGTCACCAGCCCGTTGCGCGTGTGGCAGTGCTTCAACTTCTACAACATATGGGAGGGCGTCCTCGACAATCCCGCGCCCAACCCCACGCAGTACCAGACAGGCGACATTTTCGTGCAGACGCTGCCGGGGTACTGTGAGATGCGCATGAACCGCGGTGCTAACGGCAAGTTGCAGATGCTCCCCGGGGAGACGGTGAACATTGTGTATGCGCACACGTGGGACTTCCGGCCCTGCGTGCAGGAGCTGCGCTTCGGCAACGGCAACAGCTACTCAATGACCAACACCACCGAGTGCCAGCTCGCCAAGGTCATCTAGACTAGGCCGCTGGTACCGTATCGTGAAATGTTTGTTATTATTGTTTCATGTGGTGTAGCAGAATGAGATGAAGAGGTGTACCGGTAGTTGGTGGAGGGAGGAGGCGGGAAAAGTGGTTAAGGCAATAAAAATGCATGTAATGTTCATTACATGTATCATTCACCAATGTTTTTCTCTGACTCTATCCTCATCCGTGGAGCTTTCAAATTAGGAGAGGCGAAGGTGAGGTGGTGTGGTGTGTAAGGAAACAAACAACCTTCCTTACTTCGCGTCTGTTGAGATACATAAGTACAACGCTGCAGCGTGGTGCTCGGGGGGACTGGAGCTTTGACACAAGGCAAGGCACCCTTTTTAATGTGCCGACGAATAGATTTGCCACTGCATCTTGCCGGCTAGGTGCCTGGCAGTATCGATACCAAGACACACAAGGCAACACTACAATCCACCTACTGAGCTTACTCGACCAAGGATACGTGCAACTACAGAAAGTAACCCCTCGGTGTCTGTTTCGCCTTCCGTTCTGCCAACCCTAGCTCCATGCACACAGCCAAGAGGAGAATGTATTGTTGGGGGCACATCCACATGCGCTGCCCTCAATGCATTCTCCGCATTCCCCGTCTTCTCATTAACCCCACAACCGCTCAGCACCGTAGAGTCTGCCTTTAGAACACCTTCGCCGCCCGCCTCCGCGCGTTTCTCTGCGAGCCAGGCTGTCAGGTCGTGAACAGTGTCGATGTCCCTCAGGCGTGGTAGCGAATCCAGTGGTGCCACGTCAGCCACCCCGTTGGAGTGGAGTGCTGAGAGAGCAGAGAGCGACTGCTGCAGCACCCTGTCTGTGCTCCACTCTATGCCCTGATGGGGTATGGTGGTGGGAGAGCAAGGGGATGGGGCCAGGAAGGGGGGCAGGCATGCCTGTGATACCATGGCAGGCATTGGGTTGGTGTGGCGTGCAGAGAGTGACTGCTGCAGCACCCTGTCTGTGCTTCACTCGATGCCCTGATGGGGTTGGGTGATGGGAGAGAAAGAGGGGGGGTGGGAGGATGGCGGGGGAAAGAGTCGCGGGGAGAGATTGGAAGAACAAGAGAATGCAATCGAGAGGGATGCAGATGGGAGATCGGGTATGCATGAATGGACCACACTACACATGGCGACATGCCCCACACTCATTGCGACATGCCCCACACACATGGTGACATGCCCCACATACATGGTGCAATTCCACACATACATGGTGACATGCCTTTCACACACATTGTGGCATGCACCAATTACTTGGAAAAGGCATGGCAGCACTGCGGTGAGCCCAAGGAGGTAGTATCCGCCATCCAGGGCCGGCCCAAACACCACCTGCCAGGGAACCCAAAGGATGCAATGAACCAAGAGCTTTGCATACTTTCTTTCAGAAACTTGATTTCCAACGCAATCCTGGTCATCAAACACAAGCCCCTGTGTTCCTTTCCCTTCCCTCGAACTCATCCCCTCCACCTGCCACACATCCCACATCCAGCCTGCATGTTCGTTACCCTCCAGTCCTCCACTCATCTGGTGGTGCCCGCGAGCAGAGAGCGCGCAGCAGCCACAGCGGCCTCATCCCGATCCGATCACAAACCTTACCTCTGCAAGCCACAGAGTGTCCAGGAAATGTCCGCACGCCTCCTCTCACCCACTGGTGTCCCCACTCCCCTCTCCTCCACTCACCCGGTGCCGCTTAAGAGCAGAGAGCGCAGCAACAACAGTTGCACCATCCACATCAGGGATGTCTGTTCCGATCACCACCACCTGGCATGGCGGAGCGTGGGAGGCAAAGAGGCAGAGAGACGAGCACATGCCATGGGGAAGAGAGAGAGAGAGAGAGAGCAGCGGCACAGCAGCACCAATCATATCAGGGATGTTGTTTTCAATACCACCAACTGCCTTAGCGCAATGATGATTTGCGAGTCGACTGAAAGAAATACAATCTCTTGCCAAAGGCCGACGGCATGGAAATACGTGAAGGGTGGAAAGCAGGGAACACTAGCAAGGATCCGATTCAAGACCGAGTAAACACCTGTTAGGTGACATGACTACACGTGGTGGCAGCAACTTTTGTTCAGGTAAAAAAGAAGAGGGCGCTTTCTTGTAAACCCTTGTGTAAGAGTGGAAAGCAGGGAACACCGGCAAGGATCTGATCAAAGAGTGCAAGCAGACGGATGTGCGACTCGCAGGATTCACAACGCTCACCGGAGGTATCCACATGCACAATCCCCAGAGCTCAGCTCACCCTACGTTAACCTTGATGTGCTCTCACCCGCTGGTATCCCAGGCCCAGCACGTGCTGGAAGGCTGCTTGCATGCGCGCCCCCACGTCTCCCCCCACCTGCATGGGTTTGGGTTTTGGGTTCAGGTTGGAGGGTTTAGGGTTTCGGATGTAGGGTTGTGGAAGGCTGCTTGCATGCATGCACCCACGTCCCCCCCCACCTGCATTTAGGTTTTGGTTCAGCACTATGGGGTTTAAAGTTTTGGTTGTACAATGATGAAAGGCTGCTTGCATTGGGTTTCAGGGTGACGGGGTTTTGGGTTTCGGGCTTAAAGTAGTGACAGACTCCTTGCATGCGCGTCCCCACGTCTCCCCCCACATGCATGGATGGTTGCAGAGGAGCGATCGATGCATGCACGGACTCCGGCATATGGGCGACAGGCGTGCGTTGCATGTGGGAATGATGGTTGCATGGGTGTGAGCATGGGGTGTGAGCATTGTGAGAATGGGGTGTGAGAATGGGTGTGAGAATGGGGTGTGAGAATGGGGTGTGAGAATGGGTGTGAGAATGGGTGTGAGCATGGGATGTGAGCATGGGGTATGCGAATGAAGTGAGACTATACCGCTGAGCTGGAATAACGCGAAAGTTCCAACCTGAGGCACAAAGCGGAGGGAGGTGGAGGAAGGCAGCATCTGCTGCATCCACCGTCGGATCTCGCCTTCATCCGACGGCTCAGAGAAGAAGATGAAGACATGCGTGGAAGCCCGCCTGCCTGCCACACCACAGCACCGGCTGATCAGAATGAAAATTGAAGCCATCTACGGCACAGCAATGATTGCACTGAGCACATCCCCAGACATGCACTCGCCGCGAACATGCCATACCTGGATCACTTTTGAGAATCCTCAAAGGGGAGTCAGATATAGTCGCAACTGGAGGTCACACACAACAGCTACCGTACTTGCCGAGGGCTCTGCGCCTCGCTATAGTCACGTACAGGTCGGGGCAGAGCACGACCCGGGTGACGACGTGCTCGCAGCACGCGCGGTAGAAGTTGCACGCCGCATCCGCCCCCACGCCGGCCGCCAGGCGCGTCTTCACGCGCCCCGGCGCCGGCCGCTTCACGAAGATCATCACCGCCTGCTGCGCGCCGAGCGGCTCCGTCGCTTCACTCCGCGCCTCTTCCGCTTCGCTAAAACTCAGTTTAGGGTCGCTCATTCTAGCGTCGCACACTCCAGAGTCGCTCATTCGCTCTGTAGGAGAATCAGGAGACTAAGGCGATTGAGAGAACGGACGGCGATAGTGATTTTCTGGCTGCGGATGCTGCAGTCACGCAGTACGGGTAGGCAATCGTTTAGGGTGGTGCGCGGCGAGACGGATCGATAAATGGACAGCTCGGCTGAGCTGACGTGTCGAACGGATACGAACGCCAGGCACCTTGTGACTTGGCGGCAAATGTGAACAGACTGCCTGGTCAAGTGGCTAGAAGGGGAAGGAAACCGTGGATGACCAGCTTGGAGGGGAAAGGAAGGAATAGGCGAATTGTTTGTTTGAGTGCGGTTCAGTGAGATGCTTTACGTTCTTTGAGTATTCGCTTGGGCATTTGTTCATTGGCTCGCGAAGGCATTCGGTTCCGTCGCCAATCTCGCGATGTTCTCGATGCAGCTCGTTCGCCAATGAGCGTCCAGGTTTTTCTTAGATGTCCAATGGGATCATGGCTTTGGAACACCGACCATCGAATCCCGAGAATCAGATTGATGACAGCGCGCGAATGTCGCGAACGCAAAAGAGAAGGATTCGTTGGCGGGAGGACGTAGGGGCGCGCTACCAGACAACCAGATCTCCGCTGATGCGCGCAGCAGCGGTGGAGGGAAATCCGCAACACAGCCCAAATGAATTACTGAAATAGAATAGCTCAGTGCTCCTTGTCCAAGCTTCAGATCAGAAAGGTCGAGTCGAGTGAAGCGGATATTCACATGTTCCTTGTATTCTTTTACCACGAAGTGCTTCGAGCATAGTTCACGACAAGGTAGTTGGCGCATACTATCGCATACTGTCGCTTACGGTCGCATTCTATCGGATACTGTCCTCCATTCTCCATAAGCGAGAGCAGCGCAGCGACGGCCACGGCGACAGCGGCAGGCGTCAGCTTGAAGCAGCGTCGGACGCCGGCCGACGCATCGCAGCCATCCATCGCGCCGGACAACGTCAACGCGATCAAACCGACGGGTTGAAGGACAAGGCGAAGCCACGTGGCGCGTCGCCGCGCCGGCGGTCCGGCTGGCTCGTGCTGGTGCTCGTGGTTCTGGTGGCGGCAGCGGCGGGCGCGGGTTATTATTTGTGGCGGGAATACAGCGAGTTTGTCGCGATCGACGACGACGAGGAGTTCGAGAGCGAGCCGCCCGTCGAGAAGGTCGCGACGCGGTCCAACCCGCGGAAAGCCCAATGGCAAGCTGATGTGAGTCGCTGCGTTCGTCGTTCAATGTGTCCCCAATACGCGTCGCCGAGTCGCTGAGTGCGTCGCAGGGCTGGCGACGAAGGGCTGCGATCATCTCTCGCTGAGCGATCCCTTTTTGTCACCTCATCCCTTATTGTCACGTGATTCATTCTCGTTTGTCCCTCTGCAACCGTCCTTTTCTTCCCCTCGGACCTTACCTTCTGAAATCTAGCTCGGATGTGAATCCTCTAGTCATCTGTGAATTCTCAACCGCGGCGCGTCACACACACACACGTACCACTCTCTGTCAGATAGATCACCGCATGCTGTTTGAGACATTTAAAGAGGCATCAGCGGCGCATCCCCACGCATGCGACTCTCTTTGTCAGCTGATTACATGCTTCTCCAGCGCCACCCCGACCCTCACCCTCGGGTTTCTCAGCCTGCGTTTCCTCATCCGCTGCTGCCCTATCTGTGCGCTTGCATGCAAGCTTCACGTGGGTTCGAATGTGCACAGATAGGGCAGCAGTACTGGCGATGCCAATGTGACTGACTGGAAGTGTGACTGTATTCATTGTGACTGTCTCGTTTGTGACTGTCGTTTATAACAGAAGCTGTGGAGCGCGGAGGAGCTGGCCAAGTATAACGGGTCGACGAAGGGACTTCCGCTGCTGCTGGGCATTCTGGGGTGAGCGGGGCGTTGGATTAGTCAGAGGAATGCGTGGGCAGTGGCCAGGCGAGGGTGAATGTGGCGTGGGCAGGCGAGAGCTAATGCTCAATGCCCAATGCCTCATGCTCACTTCCCAATGCCCAATGCCCAATGCCAGTTGACTTTTGAGTCGACTCAAAAGTCAATGCCCAATGCCCATAGCCCAATGCCCAATGCGCCATGCCCAATGCGCCTTGGCCTATGCCCAATGCACCATTCTTCACACCCATATCCCATATACCACTCCGCATGCCCCACACGCCCATCCTCCTCCATACCTCATATCCCATGCGTGCAGGGACGTGTTTGACGTGACCAAGGGCAGGAAGCACTACGGCAAGGGGCAGGGGTACAACCACTTTGCTGGCAGGTTAGTAGCCCAGGCTGCCAGGTCAGCACCGCAGGCTGCCAGATCAGCCGGGCTCAGGGTCCCAAGCCAGTAGGTCAATTCCTCAGGGTGCCAGGTCAGCCTCATGGTGCCAGGTCAGCCTCAGGGTGCCAGGTCAGCCTCAGGGTGCCAGGTCAGCCTCTGGGTGCCAGGTCAGCCTCAGGGTGCCAGGTCAGCCTCAGGGTGCCAGGTCAGCCTCAGGCTGCCAGGTCAGAAGCGCATGTTGCCAGGCCAGAGTTTGAGAAGGACTTCAAAGTGGCTGTGATGTAAAAGCCAGCACAATGCTGCGCAACATTGGACGGGATTCCACCAAGCATATATGAACTTATATGAACAGACGAATCCCCACAGGGCTCAGCCAAACAGCACACCGCACATGGCATGACATGCCAAGTCAACGAGTGTCACGATGCTCTCGACACGCCTGCTGCGGTGCTTTGAAGACAATTTCGGGTGAGATATCTGTGCTTCTTCTTTTGAGGCTCCTCAAAAGACAATTCCGATGTGGGGTATCTGTGCTTCTTCTTTTGAGGCGCCTCAAAAGATAATTCCGATGTGGGATATCTGTGCTTCTTCTAGTCACTTTAGAGCTGCCAGGTACTTAGACGAAAGGTTGTGCTTCAATGGCAGGCAGGTCAACGAACTCACTCCCTCGGCGTGCCAAGAGTTCGCATTACAACCCCCAGTTTCTACACTCCCGTGATGGGTCTTGTGCGCATCCCAGAGTATATGGCTTGGAAGGTTGAATTAAATTAAACCCACCTTTGTGCGTGCAAGCTCGTGCATTGCTCCTCTGCCATGCCATCGGCTGTCTCAAAAGCTGCCCACTGCTCCCTCCATCCGCTTTCTTCCTGCCTGTGCCTCAACTCCGCTTCTCTGCATCTATACTCCTACACCCTCGTTTGGCATCCGTTTCCCCACCCTTCTCGCACTCACTCCTTTCCACACCTCGCTCTCACCTCAACCCCTTTCTCCATGAATCCCATCCCCTCTCACAGAGATGCCACGAGGGCATTTGTCTCAGGCAACTTCTCAGGTATGACGGACCATGCCATGCCATGCCATGCCATGCCATGCCATGCCATGCCATGCCATGCCGTGCCATGCCATGCCATGCTATGCCATGCCATGCCATGCCATACCACACCATGTCATAGAATGCCATAGCATACTATACCATTCCATAGCACACCGTAGCATACCATAACATATTATATCATTATACCATACGGCACCATGACAAGGTATGCGATGCCATAGCATGCCATGCATGTGTGGTAAGCCTTTGTCCTATTCAAATTGAGCTCCTTTGTCCCTGGCTGACCGCTTGGCACTGCTTGGCACCACATGGCACCACAGGTACACCCTCCTTTTCCCCCGCTCTCCCTCCCTGTTCAATCCCTTCCCACCCCTTTCCATCCCTCTCCATCCTGCAGATGACGGCTTAACGAACGATCTGACAGGGCTGTCAGGAGAGCAGTGCATCGGCATTGCTGACTGGCGCGACTTTTACTTCAAGACCTACATGTGAGTTGCTTCGTGCATTTGACGTTCATGTGCTTACCCTGGTGCTGAGCACCCCACTGTCTGTGCTGGGTGTGGTAAGAATGCATGTGAGGGACTGATATACTGTCAGTCGAGCAGTGCATTGGCATCTCGGAGAGGGTGAGATGGATCTATGGGTGCAGAGGGGTGAGGTGCCGTGCAGGGCGAGTTTGTCGAGCTGCTGAAGGAGGGCAAGCGGCTGAGGCCACTGCTGGCAGAGCATTACACAATCCTCCCTGCCTTGAACCTTTACCCCTTCCCTCCTTCGGTTTCTCTACTTGCAGCCACGTGGGCAAGCTGGTGGGGCGGATTTACGACGAGCAGGGGAAGCCAAGAGAAGCGCTGGGCGAGTTTGACGAGCTTCTCAAGGAGGGCAAGCAGCTGAGAGACGTGGGCTCAGAACGAGGGCGGCAAGGTGGGGCTTCCTCTTTCTTGCGCCTACCTTCTTCCCGCCCTGCTCTCCCCTCTCATCTCTTGAGGCACTTCAAACGCCCAAGGCTGTGGAGAAGCAAAACCCCGGGTGCAACTCGCGGTGGGCGCAGAATGAGGGCGGCAAGGTGCGACCCCGTTACCATCCCTTACTCTCCCATTACCTCCTGTTTAAAAACCCTTTCCATCCCTCTCCATACCTTTCCATCCCTTTCCTTCCCTCTCCATCCCTCTCCATCCCTTTCCATCCCTCTCCATCCCTCTCATCCCTCGCCATCCTGCAGGCGACGGCTTAACGGAAGACCTGACGGGGCTGTCAGGCGAGCAGTGCATCGGCATCGCTGACTGGCGCGACTTCGACTTCGAAACCTACATGTGAGCTGCTTCGTGCAAGCACCATTCATGCGAGGAACCGCATGCATGAGAGCTGCATGTGTGTGTGCATGGGGCGTTTCGACTATCCCTCTCTTCACCCTCACCCTTTGTCCTCCGTGGTTTGCGCTGCCCTCCTTCCTACAGCCACGTGGGGAAGCTGGTGGGTCGATTTTACGACGAGCAGGGCAAGGCGAGGGATGCTCTGGGCGAGTTTGACGAGCTGCTGAAGGAGGGCAAGCGGCAGAGAGACATGACCAAGGCTGGCAGAGCGATAGGCAATTTCTCCTCCCTGCCTTAACCCGCCACCTTCACCTCCTGTCCCCCTTGCCTTCCTCTCCTACCAGCCACGTGGGCTATCTGGTGGGTCGATTTTACGACGAGCAGGGCAAGGGAGGGATGCTCTGGGCGAGTTTGACGAGCTGCTGAAGGAAGGCAAGCGCAAGCGACTGAGAGACGTGGCCAAGGTGGCGGAGAAGAAATATCGCGGGTGCAAGCTCCTTCCCAGCTCCTCCCTCCCCACGCATCTCTCCCCACGCCTCTCTCCCCACGCCCTTTTCAACACTCATCGTTTGAGGCGTCTCAGTGGCCAAGGAAGCGGAGAAGAAGTACCCCGGGTGCAACTCGCAGTGGGCTCAGAACGAGGGCGGCAAGGTGGGGCTTCCTCTTTATTGCGCCTGCCCTCTCCTCTCCCTGCCCTTCCCTCTCATCTTGTGAGCCATTTCGAACGCCCATGGTGGCGGGGAACCCCTTGAGCAATACCCCTTGTGCAACTCCCGATGGGCGCAGAACGAGGGCGGCAAGGTGCGACCCCGTGTTTCCCGCGTTGTTCCCCCCTGCTACCTCCCAGCCCCTCCCTTCCTGCTCCCTCCCAGCCCCTCCCTTCCTGCTCCCTCCCAGCCCCTCCCTTCCTGCTCCCTCCCAGCCCCTCCCTTCCTGCTCCCTCCCAGCCCCTCCCTTCCTGCTCCCTCCCAGCCCCTCCCTTCCTGCTCCCTCCCAGCCCCTCCCTTCCTGCTCCCTCCCAGCCCCTCCCTTCCTGCTCCCTCCCAGCCCCTCCCTTCCTGCTCCCTCCCAGCCCCTCCCTTCCTGCTCCCTCCCAGCCCCTCCCTTCCTGCTCCCTCCCAGCCCCTCCCTTCCTGCTCCCTCCCAGCCCCTCCCTTCCTGCTCCCTCCCAGCCCCTCCCTTCCTGCTCCCTCCCAGCCCCTCCCTTCCTGCTCCCTCCCAGCCCCTCCCTTCCTGCTCCCTCCCAGCCCCTCCCTTCCTGCTCCCTCCCAGCCCCTCCCTTCCTGCTCCCTCCCAGCCCCTCCCTTCCTGCTCCCTCCCAGCCCCTCCCTTCCTGCTCCCTCCCAGCCCCTCCCTTCCTGCTCCCTCCCAGCCCCTCCCTTCCTGCTCCCTCCCAGCCCCTCCCTTCCTGCTCCCTCCCAGCCCCTCCCTTCCTGCTCCCTCCCAGCCCCTCCCTTCCTGCTCCCTCCCAGCCCCTCCCTTCCTGCTCCCTCCCAGCCCCTCCCTTCCTGCTCCCTCCCAGCCCCTCCCTTCCTGCTCCCTCCCAGCCCCTCCCTTCCTGCTCCCTCCCAGCCCCTCCCTTCCTGCTCCCTCCCAGCCCCTCCCTTCCTGCTCCCTCCCAGCCCCTCCCTTCCTGCTCCCTCCCAGCCCCTCCCTTCCTGCTCCCTCCCAGCCCCTCCCTTCCTGCTCCCTCCCAGCCCCTCCCTTCCTGCTCCCTCCCAGCCCCTCCCTTCCTGCTCCCTCCCAGCCCCTCCCTTCCTGCTCCCTCCCAGCCCCTCCCTTCCTGCTCCCTCCCAGCCCCTCCCTTCCTGCTCCCTCCCAGCCCCTCCCTTCCTGCTCCCTCCCAGCCCCTCCCTTCCTGCTCCCTCCCAGCCCCTCCCTTCCTGCTCCCTCCCAGCCCCTCCCTTCCTGCTCCCTCCCAGCCCCTCCCTTCCTGCTCCCTCCCAGCCCCTCCCTTCCTGCTCCCTCCCAGCCCCTCCCTTCCTGCTCCCTCCCAGCCCCTCCCTTCCTGCTCCCTCCCAGCCCCTCCCTTCCTGCTCCCTCCCAGCCCCTCCCTTCCTGCTCCCTCCCAGCCCCTCCCTTCCTGCTCCCTCCCAGCCCCTCCCTTCCTGCTCCCTCCCAGCCCCTCCCTTCCTGCTCCCTCCCAGCCCCTCCCTTCCTGCTCCCTCCCAGCCCCTCCCTTCCTGCTCCCTCCCAGCCCCTCCCTTCCTGCTCCTTCTTCCCCAATCCCCGGTCCCCATTCATCTCTCCCGCTCGTCTTGTGAGACATCTTAAGGCCCAAGGCCGTGGAGAAGCAATACCCCGGGTGCAACCCGTGATGGGCGCAGAACGAGGGCGGCAAGGTAACGTGTCTCCCTCCCTGCTCTTTTCCAAGTCCTCCCTCCGCTGCGCATCTCTCCCCACCTCCCATTCCCCACTCATGGTTCTGCGTTCCTGCCTTGTTCCCCACTGCTCCCCCCTTGCTCATACTTCCCTGTTCCTCCCTCCTCGTTGCTCCTTTCTCCTCCCCGCTCCTCTCTCCGGATCAACTTCTGCGGCGTCTCACAAGGCCGATGCAGTGGAGACGAGGTACCCCAGATGCATTCTTTAGATTGGCTCAGAATGAGGGCGGCAAGGTGGTGCCTTTCTCTCCTTGCATCTACTCCCTGCCGTCTCCACCCTCCCTGCTCCTACCCCCTTCTCGCCCCTCTCTCCCCCTCCTTTCTTGTGAGGCACCCCAATGCTGTGGAGACGAGGTACCCCGGGCGGGTGCAACCCGCGATGGGCTCAGAACGAGGGTGGCACGGTGCAGGCAGCCACTCTCTCTTCGCGTTCACTCCCTGCCCTGCCCTCTCCTCCCTCTCCGCTCCAACCTCCTCCCCCACTCGAGAGAGCATTGTAGTTTATAATTGTCAGTGCCACTGATTGGTGCTCTACACCATGCTTATAGTCTGAGAATTCACACACACATGAATCTCTTGTGGGTTGCATTGCATACAACGGGCAGCCTGCTGCTTGTCACACCAGCATGTGCACGTACGGTAGTCTTTTCACATTGACTGCTGTTTTGTTGAATGCTGTAGGAGTTATAAATTGTAGTGATAGACTAAACAAAAGCCCAACATGTTGGAAACAATCAACTCTGAGCGCCTCTGTCGTTTCGAAACACCAAGTCAGAAGCGAAGCGAAGCATATCGAAGCACTGGCGAGTCAACCCTCGGAGGTTCAGCAGTTGCTGGAGGTTACGCGAAAGTCAAAGGTCAGCGACTTTTGACCTGACAAGTACAGCGCGACAGCAAGGACACACAACTGACTCGTTACAGAGCAGTTGCCCGAGTCGTCACTGTATCGAACCGCTGTCAGAATGTTATTCTCTAGCCTGTAGTGGGGTGCTCTATAGCGAGTACAACCCATCTAGGGTTTGCTATATGTATCCTCATTGCTGCTAGTGAACTTCTCCTCTTTTGCCTAAACTTCTCTTGCCTAGCTAGGACTTACCTAGCTATGGCTCCTAACTCTACCTACTATTTTCACATGCTATCAGAGCAGGTCGATCCCCTTGGGTCGATCCTGTGGGTGGGCTCACCACCTCACTGCTTCCGCTGCTACTGCCACTCTCTGTGTCGCACGCCCCGTGGCGTGCGACGGATTTTTCATCCCGCCGCGCGCTCGGAGCGTGCGGCGGTTTTCTGCCCGCCGTGCGCCCCGGGGCGTACGGCGGTTCTCTGCCCGCCGTGCGCCCCGAGGCGCGCGGCGGCCTTCTGCCCCGTCGGTCCGCGCGTCGCCCCCGGGGGGCGCTTCGACGGGCGACGGGGACCAGCCCGTCGTCCCCCGTCGCCCGTCCTGGCCAGCGCGGGCTGCGCCAGCCCCGAGCGCGGCCCGTACGGGCTGCGCCCGGCCCGCGCGCGGCCCGTACGGGCTGCGCCAGGCCCGCGCGCGGCCCGTACGGGCTGCGCCAGGCCCGCGCGCGGCTCGGGCCGCCTGCGCGCGGTTCGTCGGGCTGTGCCAGGCCCGTGGGCGGCCCGTTCCTCTCTGTCCCTGAGCTGCTCGCTGTCCCCCATGCTTCTGACGGTGCCCCACCCCTACTGCTGCCCGTTCTCCTGAATTAGGGTTTGGGGGTGAGGAGTGTGGGGGTGGCGGTTGTGTGTTACTCCCCTTGCTCCTCCTCCTCCCTGGTCTCCCACTCCTGCAGCTGCCGCTGAGGGGGGTGGGTGTGTGGGAGCCTAGGGTTTAGGGTTTTAGGGGGGTGCGTGGGAGTGGAGCTAGGGTTTGAGCAGTGGGTGTGTGTCGAGGGTGTGGGGCAGTTGGAGGAGGTTGTGTGGAGGTACCTGTCGTGTCGCCTGCAGCGCCTGTAGTCCGTCGCCCTTGCTTCGGTAGCCAGTGAGCCTGCTGCACCAGTCGCCAGTGGGTCCGTTGCTCCTGCCGCTCTTCTATAGCCGCCGAGCCAGTTACTCCAGTAGTCCGTCGCCCTTGCTTCGGTAGCCTCTGAGTCAGCCGCTCCTGTGCCCGTGCCTCTGCAGCTTCAGTCGTTGCCTCCCATCTTCTCTACCTCCACAGCTCCTCCTCCTCCTCACTTGCCCGCTGTGATTAGCTCTAGCTTTGCTTACCTTTGTGAACTCCTGCTCTATACCTGCTTGCTCATTGTACTGATTACACCCCACTTTGGCTATGGGGGTGTGTCAGAATGTTATTCTCTAGCCTGTAGTGGGGTGCTCTATAGCGAGTACAACCCATCTAGGGTTTGCTATATGTATCCTCATTGCTGCTAGTGAACTTCTCCTCTTTTGCCTAAACTTCTCTTGCCTAGCTAGGACTTACCTAGCTATGGCTCCTAACTCTACCTACTATTTTCACAACCGCAACAGCAACAGTAAAACAGTTGGAACCGTATCTCTACGTATTCCTTGTACTCTTATATAATCTTGTATCTCTTTGCTTTAATCAATTCACTTTGCCCTCACATACCAGCGCAAGGTGGTTCAAACACTTCTCATTAAAGCTTCCGCTAATTGCAACAAGTCCTACCCAGAGTTCAGCCCTGCAAAGATCCTAAGCGCTTTTCTCAGCCCAACATGGTATCAGAGCTAACAGGGGGAATTCAACCATTATCAAGTTATCTACAACGTCAGAAGACATGGCAACACAAAAGGAAAGGAGCTCCTCTAACGGCTCCCCGAGTACTACTCCTACTCCACCTCCTGCCTCTGGCCTACAGACAGAGGAGGGTACGGCAACAAGACCAAGAGCAACTTCTACTGAGACTCCTGCGAATCAATCTGCAGGCTTCGATCAGAACATGATGGAGAAGTTTTTCTCCTTCATGTCCTTCTACGAGCAACACCAACAGTCGGCACCTGCGCAGTCAAACAACAGCAACAACAACAACAACGTGACTCCAATGAGCCTTGATGGTTCATCCTACGCACGCGGAAATCAACAGGAGCAACCTACCTTTGCTCCGTACGAGCCCCAGCGCGGCTCCGTCAGCTTTATGCCACAACCACAGCCTGCACCTGGACAAGAGAAGACACTGGACGCACTTCAAGTTCAGTCGTTGTTCGCGCACGTCTTAAAACTACAGACGTCAAGACCCTTCGACGGAAAGGACTTCTTCGCCTGGTCATTCGAGTTCGAATTGATGATGGAAGGCACGCAGATTCTTGGCTTCTTCGACGGATCCCTGCCATATCCAACACACGGCACACAATATGACAAACAACAGTACACGTATTAGTCAATGATGGCGTACACGATTCTACTGAGGAACATCACTCCGAATCAGCAGCAGAATATTCGGTCTTACCGGGGATACGGCAACTCCGCCGAACTCGCATACAGCCACTTGAAGAGCCTGTACCAAGCAACAGACAGCGTAAATCAGAGTCGGTTGATGGCGCAACTGACAACAGTCGAGATGAAACCAGGCGAAAAGGGAATGGCGTATATCAGCCGCTGCCGCGAACTACGCGACAAACTCCTTCGATGCGGAGGGTCAATCTCCGAAGAAGCCTTCGTCACAGTTGTCATCACTGGACTTGGTCCTCATTGGCGCTCCACTCGAGCCATTCTTCAAGCTCATGGGAAGATTTCCGAAGCAGCACTCTGCGCCGAAATTCACGCCGAGCAGCAAGACATGGACCTGCAAGAGGAGCGGCACAAGAAGAAAACGTCAGTTCCCGAATTTGCGTTCCACACTCAGCGACGCTACAACAACAACAACAACACCCGACATCAACCAAAGCCTGTACCTCCGTTCTGCCATCTCTGCAAGACGTCAGGACATCCGCACACACACTGCCCGAATCGACAACAATCAACACCGCCACAGCGACAGCTTCGACCTTCAAGCAGCCAAGTCGCTTCAATACAAGCGAACCCCACCGCTCAAGTTCAAACGACATCAACGGGACCACCTGCACAAGGAGCAAGGAATATCGTCAGTTGTATGGCAAGACTGAGCGACTCCCGTATCACCGAGTCACCGCCACACTACTCACCGGAAGAGCAACACAACACCACACCTCGCCGCGAGTCACTTCAACCGAACCCAAGGTACGCAGCCATCGCCCAAAGCGAGCCATACGGAAAAGATACTTGGTTCTTGGATAGCTGCTGCGGGCAACATATGTGCTCCTCGGGACGTTTCGTTCAGCGCGAGCACCAACTTCAACGCGAAGTCGTCATCACCGTCGCCAACAATCAGAACCTGCGCACACGACGACAAGGCGTGGTTCAACTTCAGTCAAGGGAGACAAACGTTATACTGCAGATGTCAAAAGTATTAATCGCGGAGGGACTTGGCTACAACTTACTGAGCGTCAGCCAGCTGATGGCGAAAGGCATCCACCTTGAAGCAGATAGCACCACTCAGGAGTTCAAGTTGTACCACGGAAGAGGAGGTCTCTACATCGGCAAGGCAGTTCTGAAGAACAACGTCTTCGTTCTCGGCTTCGTCCCAGACCTTGGCACAGCTGACAGCGACGGGATTGTCACCTTCACTTCCTGGACACATCCACCGGATCTTGACCCCAACTTCAGCCCCGAAGGATTCTGGTACTCGCACACCATTCCTGAAGCAGAAAGAACAAGAGCGTTAGCGACAATTCAACATTCGGCAGCAGCAGAGACAACATCGGCAGCAGCAGATACAACATCGGCAGCAGCAGAGACAACAACGGCAGCATCAGAGACAACATCAGCAGCAGCAAAGACAACAACGGCAGCAGCAGAGACAACAACGGCAGCAACAGAGACAACGGTAACAGCAGTGGTAACATCAACACCAATCACTGGTCCTTCAACGGCACCGATCTTCGTCGATGACACACCACCGACACCCGCACAGCAGCTAAACCCGGCATGACGAGAAGTTCATCGAAGCGCCAACTTCTACTCCAACTCCGACATGTACCGACGTTCACCCGGACACCGCGCCAGCGAAGAAATCTGGCATGCACGGATGGGACACCCGAGCAACACAACGTTAAACAACACGATAAGAGGAGGATTGCTCGACAAAGACTCGCTCCTACTACACGACGGGAGAGAACTCCAACGAGTAAAAGGAACGTGCTTCACATGTCCTGAAGCTGACTTACCGCATCAGCCGTTTGTCCCTCACCACAACCCGAGTGCACCAGCATACGCACCGCTCGAAAAGGTGTACAGCGACATCCTGTACAATCGCGTACCAGGACAAGGAGCTTACAACTACACCATCACCTTCATCGACGCTGCCACTCGATGCGTTTGGCACCTGAACCTTTCGAGTCGCGACATGGCTTTCGAAGCATTCGTCGCCTGGCTTCCAGCAGCAGAACTGTTAGAATGTAGAACTGAACGAGAAATGTGTGAAACTAGGCAGCAGGGTGATACAAGTAGGAAACCCTAACAATGTTGTACCCCCTAAGGCTAAACCCACTATAGCCTACACAATATGAACATGTATAATGTTTGACACACCCCCATAGGCTAAGTGGGAGACAACCAGATGGTCACAAGACCAGTCAAAGCAAAGCAAAGCAAGCTCAGGGTGGATCTCAAGGAAACCACACAAATTTCGAGCACAAGCAAGTGGTCACAAGACCAGTTCACATGCAGTTTGATAATATAACAAGAGGTACAGTGATCACAACCTAACAAGAGTAAACATGCAGGTATATATATATAGAGATCACAGTACAAGCAGAGTCAAGAAGTGAGCAAGTGAGGGAGAGTAGGCACAAGGCCTAGAACAGTACAGAAACGCTGATGGTCACAAGGCTGAAGCGCCTTGGTGAACACATCAGCAGTGTTGGCCCGAGTGGCCACGTAACGCAAACAAAGCTGACCACGCTGCTGCAGCTCTCGAGCAAGGAAGTAGCGCAGAGCGATGTGCTTCGTCCTGTGCTCCAGTCTGTGCTCCTCACACAAGGCAATGGCGGCCTTGTTGTCAACGTACAGCACTGGAGGAGAACGAGGCCGCTCTCCCAGGTCGGTCAGCAGGTAGGTGAGGCAGCGTAACTCCTGTGCAGCCATGGCTGTGGCGTAGATCTCAGCCTCACAACTGGAGCTGAGAACAGAAGAAGAGCGAGTAGAACGCCAAGAAACTGAACCAGAGCCAAGGCTGAAGGTGTAACCCAGAGACGACCGCTGCGTAGCCTGGTCGTCAGCCCAAGAAGCGTCTGAGTGACCCGTGAGGACAACGTCGCTCCGACCTCCAAGCACGAGCCCCATGCCCGAAGTACTGCACAAGTAGCGCAACACCCTCTTAGCGGCATCCATGTGCTCCTTCCGGTGACGGCCGGGAGCGACATAGCGTGCTAGGATGCTAAGAGGGTATGCCAGGTCAGGTCGAGTGCAGGTCATCAGGTACATGAGGCACCCCACAAGCTCTGGATACGGGCCACTCGGCTCTACGGACTCATCCGAAGGCAGAGCTGAGAGCGAGTGACCGGTAGGCAGAGGAGTGGGCTGAGGCGAGGAGTACGTGAAGCGGAAGCGCTGAAGGACCTGCTGCACCATGTGTGACTGAGTCAAGGTGATGGTGCGCTGTGCTCTGTCCCGGGTGATCCGCAAGCCAAGATAGCTTGTCAGCTCACCCAGGTCTGTGCACGTGTGTCTCTTCTGCAGCTCCGACTTCACGTGGGCGAGTGCCTCAGTGTCAGCAGTAGCAAAGACCAAGTCGTCTACGTAAACAAGAACGTAGAACGGCGGCAGAGTGGTGTCGGTGCGTAGAAACAGCGACGGGTCAGCAGTAGAAGGAGCAAACCCAAGAGCAGCAAGAGTAGTCCTCAGTGTGTCGTGCCACTCACGGGGTGCCTGGCGGAGACCGTAGACTGGCCGCCGGAGGCTCCACTGGGTACCAGGAGGGAACGACCCAGTGAAGCCAGGTGGGTGGCGCAGCCAAATCTCCTCGTGCAGGCTGCCCTGTAAGAACGCAGTGCTGAAGTCAAGAGAGTGGAGCTCGTAGTCACGCTGAGCAGCGACGTGCAGCAGAACCCGAAGAGTGGTCATCTTCGGGGTCGGAGAGAAGGTCTGGAAGAAGTCAACTCCCTCTCGCTGACTGAAGCCTCGTGCAACGTAACGCGCCTTGAAGACAGGCGGAGAACCCGGCGGCCGCTTCACCCTGAAAATCCACATGCCACTGACGATGTTCACCCCAGGTGGGGGAACCTCGTCGACGTAGGTGCCTGTGGACTTCCAGGAAGCCATCTCTGCGTCCATGGCTGTCTGCCACTGAGAGGAGTAGGGACCCTCCATCGCCTCTGCGTAGGAGCGTGGGGTCGGGATGTCTGGTGCATCCGGGTCTCCCTCAGGGGCAACTAGCATGGACACGAGATGAGGCAAAGCAGCGGCAAAGCACTCAAACTCCTCCTGTCTGTCCTCAAGGACGTCCGTGCCAAGAGCACACTCACCCCCGACAGGCGGAGGACAGACAGACTCAGACTCAGACTCAGCAACAAGGCTAGCGGCGTAGTCTAGACGACAGGCAGCAGCAAAGTCAACAAGCTCAGCGACTAGAGCAGACGCAGCAGAGGACTCAAAGGAAGGGTCAGTGATAGCAGTGGCAAGGAGACGCGTGACAGTAGGACTGGCAGCACGAAGAGAGTCAGACTCCGGGTCAGCAAGAGCAGGAAGAGAGGACGCTGGTGGAGACGGCAGTGGGACACGCTGTGGAGCAGTAGAGGGACGCAGGGTCATATAGTGAGTGCCAAGGACAGGAGGATGACGCTGACGTGGAACACGACGACCAGCGCGGACAGCGCGGACAGGCGACTCTGGACGCGACTCAGACGACTCTGGACGAGGCTCAGGCGACGGAGGACGAGACTCAGGCTCACGACGCTCCGTAAGACCTCCCGTCGGCGCAGTGTAGGGAGAAGGACCAGGAAGTGGAGAGACTGGCTGTAACTGTGACTGCGACTGGACAAGCGGTGGACTCAGTAGGGGAGGAGTAGGACCAGGAGAGGGCGGAAGGCCAAGAACCTGCTGAAGGAGCGGGACGTAGTACGGCCGTGGCCGCTCAGCACCTCCAGCTCCAACCCCCTCAGCAGGGCCAGTCCCAGCAGCTCCAGCAGCACCGCCAGCAGCAGCAGGGTCCCCAGCAGCTCCAGTACCAGCAGCACCTCCAGCAGTGCTAGCAGCACCACCAGCAGCAGCAGCACCTCCAGCAGCTCTAGCAGCACCAGTACCAGCAGCACCTCCAGCAGCGCCAGCAGCACCGCCAGCAGCAGCAGTACCACCAGAAGCTCCAGTAGCTCCAGCACCAGTAGCACCTCCAGCAGCGCCAGCAGCACCAGCAGCACCTCCAGCAGCGCCAGCCGCACCGCCAGCAGCAGCAGCACCTCCAGCAGCTCCAGCAGCACCAGAACCAGTAGTACCTCCAGCAGCGCCAGCAGCACCTCCAGCAGCAGCAGTACCTCCAGCAGCTCCAGCAGCACCAGCAGCACCTCTAGCAGCGCCAGCCGCACCGCCAGCAGCAGCAGCACCTCCAGTAACTCCAGAAGCTCCAGAGTCCACGACACCAGGAGCGCCACTCCGGAGACTGCAGCGCCTAGCGTACCACTCTCGGAGCTGCTGGGGAGAGGGGAGCTCCCGCCTAGGAGGGGAAGCACTAGCACCAGCTCCGGCACCACTCCGAGCTCCAGAAGCACCTCTCCTGAGGCTGCAGTACTGTAAGTACCACTCACGCAGCTGCTGCGAGGAGAGGCCTCCCCCAGGTGCAGCACGCTCAGGCTCAGTACTCTCAGACGTAGCACTCCCAGGCTCAGCACCCCCAGGCTCAGCACCTCCAGACTCAGCACCCGCAGGCTCCGCACCCCCAGGCTCAGCACCCCCAGACTCAGCACCCGCAGGCTCCGCACCCCCAGACCCCGCACCCCCAGGCTCAGCACCCCCAGACTCCGCAACCCCAGGCTCCGCACGCTCAGGCTCAGCACCCCTGGCAGGACGAGAGTCGACAGCTACCTCGACAGGCTCAACCGGGTCTACCTGGGACACACCTGAGGGAGCGGCACCCTGAGGGGGGAGGGGGTCTACCACAGCAGCACCTGGCGCGAGGAAGAGAGGCGGGGGGGGGAGCGGGGCAGTGCGGTAGGGGAAGAGGCGGTAGTAGGGCACGGACTCGTCAAAAGTGACGTCCTGAGAGGGCAGGACACGGCGCGAGGTGGCGTGGTAAAACTGCCAACCAGACGCGTCCGGGACAAAGCCAAGGAAGACATAGGGAACAGCGCGGGAGGAGAGCTTGTCCGCGAACGTATCGCGAACAAAAGCTCGGGATCCCCAGACCCGAAAACGCGACGCATCGCCAACCTCTCCCGTCCAACGCAGTGTCGGCGAAGTCTCCGGAACGGAGACACGGGGCCAGAGGTTGAGCTGATGCGCAGCGTATCGGACCGCAAACGGCCACAGAAAGTGGGGGGCAGCCGCATGGATCAAGGAGGTACGAGCGACCTCCATGACCAAACCAATGCGGCGCTCAGCAACCCCATTCTGCTGTGGAGAGGCCGGAAGCGTGAACGACTGGCGGATGCCGTGCTCCGCACAGTAGGCTGCCAAGAGGTCAGAGGAGAACTCACCACCTCTGTCAGAGTGCAGACGCAGGACAGGAAAGTCCGAGTGGAACCGCTCACTGAGCTGGAGACGAGAAGCGCGGATCCAAGGGATCAAAACATCAGGGACCTCACCCTTGGTGCGCAAGGGGAAGACCGTGGTGTAGCGCGAGTAGTCGTCAACAACGATCAGGAAGTACCTCTCCTGACCCTGTCCACGGACGCGGGCTGGGCCCCACACGTCCATGTGGAGCGTCTGCAAGGGAGCAGTCGTCGGGGGAAACGAGGAGGAGTGAGGAGCGGCGCGCTGCCGCCCCTCGACACAGGGAAGGCAGGGAGGAGCAGGCGAGGGTGGGAGTGGAGGGAGAACCCTGGGAAGACCAGAGACAAGGTACCGGTTGTGCATGGCACGAAGGCGCTGCACTGACGGGTGACCAAGACGGTGGTGCCAGAGGACAGTCTCGTGTGCCAGAGAGCGACACGAGCAGGGGGCAGACAGCTGACCTGACGCAGACGCAGACGCAGCTACCTGTGGGGACTCAGTGGTCAGTGTGTACAGGTCCGACCCCGGCTGCCGAGTGAAGGTAGCCAGGTGGCGGCCCGTCCGAGCGCACGTGCAGTGTGTCACACACTCGTAGGCAGGGGTAAACTGGTGGACACCCCCGTCCTGGAGCGCACTACCCGCCACCAAGTTCGTAGAGAACGAGGGGAGGTAGAGACCTGACAGAGTGCCCGACGGGACCGCAGGACAAGGGAGAACAGTAGAGGAGGTCGCAATGACCGGACCCCCAGAGGGGTCAGCGAGGGAGACTGCAACCGGCCGAGCAAGCTGCTCAAGGGCAGTGCGGTCACGAAAGAAACAGCGGGAAGCGCCTGAGTCCAGTGTGAAGGTGTGCAGTGCCTCAGTAGACGCAGTACCAGAGGGCGCAGACTCACGAGTACCTAGAGCAGCAGCCTCACCAGCACCTGGGGCAACAGACACACGAGCACCTAGTGCAGCAGCCTCACCAGTACCTAGAGCAGCAGACTGGATACCGGGGTCAGGCGGCACACACAGGTGACAGGCACTCTCAGCACTAGTAGGAAATGCATACATGGCAGTGAGGATAGCATCATAGTCAAGAGCATAGATATCTACCCTCTGCCTAAGCAGCTCCACCCAGTCGGGGAGCTCAGCCGCGTCGCCAAACTCTGTACGCCAGGCGTCGCTCAGACGAGCGAAGCAGCGGGACTCTGTGTGACCAAACGTCCCGCAAGGCTGACCAGTCCGAGCACCAGTGCGAATGACGTACGGGCAGCGAGCAGTACCCCGTGACCCTCCACGCTGAGCGTACCACTCACGAAGCTGCTGGGGCGTGAGGGACTCACTCGGACGTCGCGGGAGCTGCATCTGGCCACCGCCAGGAGCAGCAGTAGCAGTAGTAGCAGCAGTAGTAGTAGCAGCAGCGCGGCCACCCCTACAACCCCAACCAGCATACCACTCACGAAGCTGTTGGGGCGTGAGGGACTCACGCGGACGGCGCTGGAGCTGCATCTGGCCACGCCAGGAGCAGCAGTAGAAGTAGAAAGAGCAGTAGCAGCAGGAGCAGCAGTAACAGCAATACGGGCAGGGCAGTGCTCACCAGTGGCGAGAAGGGCAGGCGTACGACGGTGGTAACGGCGAGGCCGCTACCAATGCAGGGCGAGGGCTCCGCGGCAGCTGCAGGGGCGGCTGCTCCAGGGGCCAGGGGCGGCTGCAGAGGTCCAGGGGCGGCTGCTGCAGGGGCAGCTGCTGCAGGGGCGGTTGCTGCAAGGGCGGCTGCTCCAGGGGCCAGGGGCGGCTGCTGCAGGGGCGGCTGCTCCAGGGGCCAGGGGCAGCTGCTCCTTTTTTTTTTTTTTTTTTTTTAATAATTAATTTTTTATTTTAGGGTTTGGCAGAGCGCACTCGGCGCTGCAGAGGCGGCTCGCGGGCTGCAGGGTGGCTCGGGCAGCAGCGAGGGGGGGGGGGCGGCGCGCGGCTCCCCAGGGCGCCGCGACGGGGCAGCGGGGGGGGGGGGGGGGGGGGGGGGGGGGGGGGCGCGCGCGGCTCCCCAGGGCGTCGCGACGGGGCAGCGGGGGGTCGAGCGCGGCTCCCCAGGGCGTCGCGACGGGTCAGCGGGGGCCGAGCGCGGCTCCCCAGGACGTCGCGACAGGGCAGCGGGGGCCGAGCGCGGCTCCCCAGGGCGTCGCGACGGGGCAGCGGGGGCCGAGCGCGGCTCCCCAGGGCGACGCGACGGGACAGCGGGGGTCGCGCGCGGCTCCCCAGGGCAGCGCGACGGGGCAGAGGCAGCGCCCACGGGCGACACGCGGCTCGGCAGGGCAGCGCGCTGGCTGCAGGGGCGGTTCTCGGGCCTGACGGGCCTGCAGAGGCGGCTCGGGGGGGCCTGACGGGTCTGCAGAGGCGGCTCGGGGGCCTGACGGACCTGCAGGGGCGGCTCGAGGGCCGTACTAGCTTGCAGGAGGCAGCGCGAGGGCTGCAGGACGGCACGCGGGCAGACCGAAGGGCGGGTCGCACGGGGGCGCACGAGGGCGCACGTAAGGTAGGGCGCACGAGGGCGCACGAGGGCGCACGAGTATAGAAAGGCGCACGAGGGCGCACGTAAGGTAGGGCGCACGAGGGCGCTTCTAGCGGAATAGTGGGCCCGTAGGAGAAAGCGGTCCTAGGTAGCAACCTAGGCTCGTGATACCATGTTAGAATGTAGAACTGAACGAGAAATGTGTGAAACTAGGCAGCAGGGTGATACAAGTAGGAAACCCTAACAATGTTGTACCCCCTAAGGCTAAACCCACTATAGCCTACACAATATGAACATGTATAATGTTTGACAAGAACGAGAGTCCGGAGTGAAGCTAAAGAGTTTTCAGTCAGATGGAGGCGGAGAATACACCTCACAACGCTTCAAGGACTACCTGGCGGAGAAGGGAATCAAGAGGCTCATCTCCCTTCCCTACGCCCATCAACAGCAGGGTGTGGCAGAAAGAATGAACAGAACCCTTCAGAACACCATGCGCAAGCTGCTACGTGGCATGCGACTACCCAACCACCAGTGGCCCGAAGCAATGGACCACGCCGTCATGCTGCACAACTTGCTCTCGTCATCATCGCTCCCGAACAACGCATCACCGCATCTGCTGTGGACAGGCAAATTGGGCAGCACAAAAATGTTACGGGTCTTCGGCTGCATGGTACAGTACCGACCCCCATCTGCACGAGCCGGCCGACTCTCCCAACGCGCACAGTGGGGGCTACACCTGGGCATCGAAAAGAATTACAACGCATGGAAGATTTTCGACGTCCACACCAAGGAAACAGTGGCAGCACGTGATGTGATTTTCTACGAACGACTCACTCTCGACTCCTACCTAGCCAACGTGGAAGAACAACGCGACCTCACCAGTGGACTTCATGGAGACCGAGCCTTCGCTTCCGCAGCGGACGAAGCTGACTGGGACGAACAGAACGTGGAAGCAGCCTCGGAGGAAGCCGGACCTCTCCCGTACTGCTCCGTCAATGTCCCAATGGATGACGAAAACCCTCGCGAAAGCGTCAACGCCGAAATATTCTATCACTTCGCCGACAATGGTTACGTTACACCTGCAGAAGTCAACACCAACGAAGCAGAACGCATAGGGCCCAACTTCATACCTGACCCAGAAGCAGGTGACGAAGCAGCTTATCCCGCGGATCCCACACTCCCCCGCTACACACAGAGTGGCCTCCAGATACTTGGCCTGGTCACCGCGGTCCACGGCACTGCGATTCCTAAGGAGCCTGCGACGGTTCAGCAGGCTCTGGGGGGGGAGCACAGGGAAAAATGGCGCGAAGCCATGGACAGGGAATTGAAGGCACTAGAGGAGCGCAATACCTGGAAAGTCGTTCCCATCAGTGTGGCACGAAACAAGACTATACTTACCGGAAAGTGGGTCTTCCGTGTGAAGACAAAGGCAGACGGCACCATTGACAAATTTAAAGCACGCTGGGTCGTACGCGGTTTCGACCAAGAACACGGGCGCGACTTCACCGAGACATTCGCCCCGGTCAGCCGACACACATCATTGCGAATCCTTCTCGCGATCGCCGCCATGAAGAAGAAGAAGCTGCGGCAAATCGACGTCGCCAACGCCTTTCTTTACGCTCCCGTCGACGCAGAGATCTTCGTTGAGCTACCACATGGCTCTAGCACGAACTCCAACCACGTCTGTCAGTTATTGAAATCCCTGTACGGGATCAAGCAAGCCCTGAGACTGTGGCAGCAGTACCTCCACGCCCGACTCGTTCGCATCGGATTTCACCAACTACCGCAAGATCAAGACATGTACCGGCTCACAAAAGGAACCGACTATATTTTACTTATTGTCTACGTGGACGATCTTCTCTACATCGGCTCAACCGACGGGGTCACCACCTGGTTCGAAGGGGAGCTGCAGAAAGATCTCACTCTCACAGTCTCCTCTACCGTCACGCAATACCTCGGCCTCAACATTCAGGAAAAAGGAGACGCAATCTACCTCAGCGCCGCAAAATACGCCGACACCATCGCTAAACGCTTCGCACTCACACCGACCACTATCTCCACGCCATATCGTTACGCGGCAGGAAACAACAAGGAAGGATCCACTCCGCTAAGACCCTCCGGCATGCACGACTACCAAAGAAAGCTAGGCTGCCTTCTCTTCGCAGTTGTCACCTGCCGCCCGGACCTATCATACTCTGCAAGTCAACTCGCCACCTACCTTAAAAGGCCTGAAGCCGAACACATGGCGGAACTCGACCGCGCTCTTCACTACCTCGTTAACACTCCGACGATCGGCCTGAATTATCACAAGAACGGAACCTCGACACCCAAATTAATCGGCTACGTCGACGCCGATCACGCTGGCGACTCTGACAACAGGCGCTCGCGCACCGGCTACATCTATCGCTTCGAGCCTATCGGGCCTATCTCCTGGCAGTCGAGCAAGCAGGAATTAATCGCCCTCTCTTCAGCTGAGGCAGAATATATCGCACTCTGCTCAGCCACCAAGGAAGGACTGTACCTTCGCGAACTCCTGGAGGAAGCCAAGCTAGCCCAGTTACCAAACTTCACCCTGTTCTGCGACAACCAGTCGGCCATTCGCATAGCCAACAAGAACGGTTTCGCGAACAGGACGAAACACATTGCCCTGCGATACTTCTTCGTGAAGGACGAGATCGAGAAGGGGAGACTCGAGCTGTCATACTGCCCCACGTCCGAGATGGCAGCCGACTACTTGACCAAAAAGCTCGGAAAGCAGAAGTTCGAGTACTGCATGCTGCTGACTGGACAGAGCCACGTCACCAGCAGCAACACTCCAGAAGCGAAGGGGAGTGTTGGAAACAATCAACTCTAAGTGCCTCTGTCATTTCGAAACACCAAGTCAGAAGCGAAGCGAAGCATATCGAAGCACTGGCGAGTCAACCCTAGGAGGTTGAGCAGTTGCTGGAGGTTACGCGAAAGTCAAAGGTCAGCGACTTTTGACCTGACAAGTACAGTGCGACAGCAAGGACACACAACTGACTCGTTACAGAGCAGTTGCCCGAGTCGTCCCTGTATCGAACCGCAACAGCAACAGTAAAACAGTTGGAACCGTATCTCTACGTATTCCTTGTACTCTTATATAATCTTGTATCTCCTTGCTTTAATCAATTCACTTTGCCCTCACATACCAGCGCAAGGTGGTTCAAACAGTTCTCATTAAAGCTTCCGCTAATTGCAACAAGTCCTACCCAGAGTTTAGCCCTGCAAAGATCCTAAGGGCTTTTCTCAGCCCAACACAACAAACCTTCAACAACATCCGAACAAGCTCCCACCCACCCAAGAACAACCATGCACCTACGCAACTAAAACGCTAGACAGAGCAATTCACGTCACCACACTATCTTGAATTGAAGACAATTCAGTCACTACCTCCCACGTGGCAGGTCACGGAACCCGTTAGCAGGTCACAACGCATCAATCTCTTGGGGATATTGTCACCCTTACAAGTGCACATAGTCAAGTCTTTCCACGTTGACACTGCTGTTTTGTTGAATTTAGAATTATAAATTGGAGTACCCATGAACCATAAACAACTGGAAATTCACATGCCCAACGTCCGAACGACTTCCAGCCAAAAAAGTCCATGCACCTAAGCAAGCAACTACAACACTAGAACAATTCAAGTCACCTTACTTTCTTGAAATGAAGACACTTCAGTCACTACCTCCCACTCGCCAGGTCATCGTACGGTGGACCTCTCGTTTCATACTCCTGCGTTCGCCGGTCACTGAACCCGGATCACGGTGCCTTTCGCGACGGGGTCCTTGCAGCGGCGACCGTTGTTGAGCGCCGCGAATCGTAACTGCTTGCCGCCGAAGTACTGCTTCAGCAACACGCTGCACGACTCGCCGTGCGTTTCGTAGTACTCCGGCACATTCATTTTGTGAATCAGCCTCCCCGCCGTTAACGGAACTGGGTTACACATATAAAACAACTTGATAAGTAGCTGAAGTTTCCAACGGATCAGCATACAACGGATCAGCATGCTCGACGGACCAAGTAGGTTATCCAGCGAGAACAAAACGGATCTGATGTTTAAAAGTACAGTAGGGGTGACATCAATTCTGACCGTGGCGCAACTCACCGTGGGAAACGAGAAGAAGAGCCAGTGCCAACACCAGCATGGCGCGGAAAACATTCACGAGCCTGAAACCCGTTGCCATGGCTAGGGAACGACTGGATTGAGAGGACGAGATGAGGCCAAAGGGGGAATGGGAGAACTCGGAAAAACGCTGGCAAGTGCTTGAGGAGGGAAGAATGATGTGTTGAGAAGACGGGATGGGCTAAATAAATAGTAATACCGAGATGATCACCAAGTTTTGGCTCCTCGCATCGCGGAAAAGGGTTTGGTCCAGAATCGAGTTCAAGTCTGAAGGCTGCTGGAATGTTGCGGATACGTTGCAGAAGGAGTATCCGAAAAGCACTGAGTGAAAACAGCAACTTTCGCCAATTTCGGCTAAGTGGGGAAACCAAGCCGCACATTTCAGATACGTGGGAGAACCGAGCTGCGAATTTGTAGCGTGAAATTCGCTACATCTGCACCGAACTGTACACCTGTTCACGGCCCAAACTTCGAATTTGCCTTGGTGTTTTTCCGTTGGTGTGCGATCAGGGAACACTTCGCACGAAACTAGTTTGGGTTTTCGAAAGTTGCGAGCACAGTAACATGGATACGAAACCGGACGAAAGTGCGAAGGCAGAACCAAGTATCGAAACTCACAACAGGCACACTTTAATTGACACACCCAATCAAATCCAAGTGTTCAGATTTCGGTATACTGACGTGGCTTCCCCGAACCAATGTAATAGAACCTCCTGATTTATTACTAACCAATGACTGGTGTGATGTATAATAAATCAGAGATCAATGGCATTCCCTCACGACACATCATCACACCTTCTGAATGACAAATTGTATAACAATGACAATGACAGGCTGGCCCCATGGATTTCGCTTCCTTTGACTCGGTCAATGTCCTCGCTAGGAGTCTCATTTTGAACATCTGTTTTTACCACTCGCTTCGTCTGTAACACACCTACCAGAAGACCCATCATTTATGTTGATCGTGGCTTCGATGTTTACCAGGCGTTTATTTCAGATGTTTATCAGGCTACCTCGGGATCTGTCCGTCAAGCTCGAAATCATGGATTTTCACAGTTTAAGCAGTCTACATTTCAGCCAGCATCTATCAAGAATAATACAGCTTATGCTCCCGAGGTTTAGTCCTCGAGTTTGTTTCATGTTCTACTGGAGCGCAAGGGCCCAGACAAGAGTACCAACCAAGCTATTTAATGGTGGTGTGTTCAGAGTTCAGGCATCAGAAGCCTCTAAGCCTTCTTATTCTGCTCTTCACTCAGCAGAGCCGCCTTCACTTCATCATCACACTATGGCTCCGCCTAAGGGATCGCGCTCCAAGGCTGTCATTGATCCTCCCGCGTCCTCTGCGGTTGACAATGATGTCACCACTACGGATGCTCCTGCATTGATGCCGAACAAGGGGAGCAACTTTAACTTTGAAGACGCTGCTAACAGCCAGCCTATGGCTGGTGGTTCTGGCCTCACAGTCGCTGACAAAGCTGATGACAATGCGGACAAAGGCAAAGCTGCTAGTGTTGACCCACCGATCGATGATGATGGCTTCATTTACGACTCCGACGATGACATGGAGATGGATCTGTCTCTGGAGGCTGAGTGTCGTCTTCGCACTGCCATTATCCTGCTCATTCCGTTTGCCCTGCACAAGGAAATTTCAGGCATCATTTTTGCTATTCGTATGCTGATTAAGCGGGGGTGGAATGCAGAGCTCTCTACAGAAACATCTACGCCCTCGACGAAGTTCCAGGAGTTACCGGCTGCGTATTTCGCCAAGGAACGCTTCCGCAGGCTTCAAGTCTCCTTCGTCCTGGAATCTGATGCGGAATTGGTGAAACGCAAGGATGTGATGTATCAGCGGCTGAAAGGAGATTTGGTGACCCTGCACTGGCAACACACGGAGGATGTGGCTTACGCGAGAGAGAAGGCTTTCCACCCAGAAGCCATTGAAGTGATCATCAAAAGGGTCTCGGCTACGGTGGAGCTGGATATGATTACAAGGAGGATGTCTACGTACCTGATCACCAGTAGTAAGCGGACGGCTTTCATGCGCAACTCCAACTTCCACCACGTGCTGCACCCTGTCACTGGCGCGGATACGGATACTGACAAAGGCCTGGTCTACGCTCACCCTGGTGATAAGCACCGCTGGCTGCACGCGATCGCTGACCCCGCTGACAACGCGAACAGGCTCATGGTCCATTACCCTTCGCTAACTTGTGCGCTCTGTGGCGGACAGCATTATGATAACTATCATAATGCTTTTGTCACTGTACGCCAAACTAACGTAGGGAAATGGAACCTAACCCTGGGTGTGAGGATCTAGGATCGAGCTCAGAAAAGAGAATTGTAATTGATTCAATCACCTGGGTACAACACGAGGCTATATATAGTCTCGACACAAGGCCAGTTACCCAGGTGTCACGCGAATGTTCTGAGGGTCGCGAAGCGCCCCGAACAGAACCTTCCCGAACTCAGTAGAAAGCAATTCGGTGGAAAACCGAATAGGCTTGAGTTCGGTACACGTAACCTGGTTCGGTGCTACCGTATCACCCCGGATATAAGCGCAGGTGCGCTTATAATAGAACAGTGATTTTTAGGGGGGTGCGCATATAATTGAGTCAGATTTATAAGCGCATGCGCTTATAAAATGACAATTACAGAAGTATGATTTAAACTTACCAAATTGTACATCTCAGTCGTGCAATTTCAATCGAATCAGAACATTACAGCGTCCCAAATGAGAGAATCGCGCGAGGGCGATTTCTGCCGCCGCACAGGGGCGAGGACACGTCACTTCGCAGAGGGATGTGTCAAGCTCGCCCCGAAACAATGTACGAGCAAGTCGCACGGAGTCGCTTGCTCGCAGCGCAGAGGCACAGTCGTTCCCGAGCCCCCCCGCCTGCCCCTTTTTCGCTCGCACAATGCACAGGACAGTCGTTTCCAGCGCCCATCTTCCCTCCCCCCCCCCCCCTCCCAACGATGTGCTGTCAGCCAGTCAGCTTCGCGCCGTTTCGCTTCTCCTGCGAATCGCTCGCCCTCGAGCGAGTCAAACAAAGTAGGAACGGATCTGGACTCGCTGCAAAAAGGGAAATCGTTACTGTTTTAATCAGGATTTAATAATATAATTATTGATGCGCTTATAATAAGTCAAGGTTTTATAGGAGGTGCGCTTATAATCGAGGATCGGGCATAAGCGCATTGCTCCAGATATAAGCGCATGCGCTTAACATAGGCCTGCGCTTATATCCGGGGTAATACGGTATAACTATAATAAAATATAGGAATGCACCTAACCGGAAATCAATCATATCTATGCATGATAAAATAAACCCAAGCTAGATATAGCGTAATAAAGTCTAGGCAAGCTAGCAAAGCCAGCATAAGCCGTCGTACTCTCACACGTCCCCCCCTCAAAGCTGGGTGGCATGAGAAACACCCTGCTTGACAAGATAGTCCTTGAGAGCACGGCGTGCGTTGCCCACATCAGCTTCTGCAACCCAAGTGTCCTCAGTGGGGTCGTATCCTTTCCAGCGTATCAGGAACTCGAGGGTCTTGCTGCCGCGGCGCCGATGAGTGAGAACGCGCTCCACTCCGTACTCTGGTTCATCCTGGATGAGAACAGGTGGTGGTGGCGGTAGCTTCAGTCCCTGGAACTGTTGGTTGGGGTCCTTGAAGGGTTTCAGTAGCTGAACATGGAAAGCATTGTGAAGCTTCCACGTATCTGGTAAGCGCAAGCGGAATGTAACCGGTGTCACCTGTGCCTCAACGAGAAAAGGACCACAGAAGCGAGGCCGGAGTTTGGATGGGAGGTGAGACAAGTTCAAGTTGCGTGTGTCAAGAAGCACCTGATCCCCGACTGCTACTGAGTGATCTCGTCGCTGGCGATCGGCATACTGCTTCTGGGAGGTCTACATCGTGGTGAGACGTCGCTGAGTCTTCTCCCATAGCTGCTGCATGGTGGTGACGAAGTCATGTGCGGCTTGGACAAGTGCCGGTGTGGTTGGCTGCTGTGGTGTAAGTGGTTCCCGTCCATAACACAGGAAGAAAGGAGTTTTCCCTGTGGCCGCATGTGACGCGTTGTTGTAAGCGAACTCTAGGGTCGGTAACTGTGTGTCCCAGTGGCTGACGTCGTCTTTGAAAGCGGAAAGCAGTAACTGCTCAACCACTTGATTGAGTCGCTCGATTTGTCCGTCAGTCTGTCGGCTGAGGACATCGCAAGTTTAGTCCCCAATAATCCCATGAGCTCCTTCCAGAACTTACTCGAATTTAGGGTCTCTGTCTGAGATGAGTGTAGCAGGGATGCCATGGATGGTGATGATGCGGTCGAAGAAGAGGCGAGCAGTTGCTTCAGCTGTAGCTGTGGCGTTGGTCGGTATGAAGTGACCCATTTTGGAGAACTTATCGATCACCACGAGGATGGAAACATGTCCCCGTGAGGTCGAAGGAAGTCCTATGATGAAGTCAAGGCTAACGACCTACCATGGTTGCTCCGGTACGGGTAGAGGCTGAATTAACCCTGCTTTGTTCTGCTTGCTACTCTTCATCCGCTGGTATGTGTTGCTTGAGGTGACGAACTGCTGCATGTCTGCTGCCATCCCGGGCCAGTAGTAATACTTCGCTATTCCCGCTAACGTTTTGTTGCTCCCGAAGTGTCCCGCGTATGGTATGTCGTGAAACTCCTCCAGTAGAATCTGTCGGAGTGGGGCATTGTTCGGTGCCAAAATCTTTTCTGTGCCCTTCCTTACAGCTAAGTCTTTCTCCCACGGTAACAGCTACTTAGTTTGTGCTGTAGCGATATCTGCGTCCACGGAGTATCCATGTTGGAATAGACCCTTGAGCAGAGGGTTCATCCCGTCGAGCTGGATGCCTGCTACATGTCCGGGGCGGCTCAACGCGTCTGCCTTGTTGTGTAGCCTGGGCTTGTAGACGATGTCGTAGTCGAAGCGAGTTTCCAGGAAGTCCACCCACCGCACCTGTCGTTGTGAGAGCGTCGGCTGCGACTTCAGGTTTTTGAGACTGCAGTGGTCAGTATAGACTGTAGTCTTGGCTCCCTCTGGGTAACACCTCCACGACTTGAAGGCTATGACTATCGCTAAGGCTTCATTGTCATGGATGGGGTAGTTCAGTTCTGCTCCGTGTAGCTTCTTACTGAGGTAGGCGATGGGCTGCAAACCGCGTCCGTGATCTTGCATCAGTACTGCTCCGACTACCTGGTCACTAGCGTCTGCTTCCACCACGTAGTCCTTGTCTGGGTCTGGTAAGATGAGTACTGGCGTTGTAGTCAGTGCTGTCTGTAGCTGCTCCATGGCTTGCTGATGAGGAGTATCCCATTTGTAGGGCATATCCTTTTTCAGTAGGTCGGTCAGTGGCGCTACTCTCTTAGCGTACTGTGGCACGAACCTGTTGTAGTAGTTGGTGAAGCCTAGGAACTGCTGCAACTCCTTCACGTTCTCCGGTTCACGTTCTCCGGTTCACGTTCTTCGGTACTTTCCATTTCTCGATGGCTTTGATCTTCCGCGGGTCCACGTGTACGCCCTCGGCACTCACCATGTGCCCGAGAAACTGCACCTTCTTCAGTGCTAAGTCGCTCTTTGAGAGCTTCACGTAGAACTTGTTTTTCGCAGGATCTCGAACACCTTCCGTAGATGCTCCACGTGCTCCTTCATGTTCTTGGAGTATATAAGAATGTCATCCAGGTACACCACCACGTACTCGTCCAGCAGGGGCCATAGGATGTGATTCATCTCCGCCTGAAACGTCGCTGGTGCGTTGCAGAGTCCGAATGGCATCACCAAGTATTCGTAGGAGCCGTATCTGGTACGGAACGCTGTCTTGTGGATCGAGTTGTCCGCCATCTTGATCTGCCAGTAACCCGACCGTAGGTCCAACTTCGAAAAGACTATTGCACTACGCAGTTGGTCCAGAACGTCGTCCATGCGCGGTATAGGGTATTTGTTTTTAACTGTCTGTTTGTTCAGTGCGCGGTAGTCGATGCACATCCGTAAACTGCCGTCTGGTTTTGGAGTGAAGAGAGCTGGTGCACCGTAGGGAGAGGTGGATGGGCGGATCAGTTGTCTGTCCAGTAGATACTCTATCTGTTTCTTCATGTCTGTCAGTTCGGTCGGACTGTAGGTAGCTCCGTACTCAGCTTCTCCTCCTCTGCTGCTGCCATAACCAGTGCTAATTAACCCGTGTTACTCTCGTTCACTGTCCGTTCGAACCGTGCCAGTGTCGTTTCAGGAACGCTCCCTGTATCCGTCCAGCTTCGCAGCTCCACTCGTTTCCCGTTGTTGTAGATGCACGCCTTCTTGTTGACCCAGTCGATCTCGGAGTTGAACCGCTTCAGGAAATCTCACCCCAAGATGAAATCTAAATCTTTGATGTTCGTGATTGGCAACGTCGGCTTCCACCTCAGCGCCCCTATGTGCAGCTGCAGTGATGCTTCGCCGTGGATGGGAAGTTTCGTACCGTCCACCATCGTTGCCGCGAACTTGGTCTCCTCGGAAGGTTCCCCAATTTTCTCCAACGTCCCGCGGTCGCACACCGAGTGGGACGCACCACTGTCCACCAGTGCCTGGAGGCATTGCCCGTTGCAGATCACCTCGAGTAGTAGTGGTTGTTGCTGCTCTGAGTAACCGTAGATGGTGTCGCTTATAGGATCGTAGGGTACGTCGAATAGATCATCCCTCGGTCCTGCGCTCGAAGCTGCTGACTCCATATCAGTTTTCAACTGAGTTGGGTTAGAAGGATTTATCCGAGGCCGATTCAGCTTCGTCTTGGCCTGGAACCTTCCCTTAAGCCTTTGCAGCTGTGTAGGCTTAACCTGTGGGCGATGGGGAGCCTTAACACTGCGCTGCAGGGAGAGAACATTAACTCCTTGGAATGCATGACCCTTTTCAACGTTCCGGAGTGGTTTGCCCAACTTCTTAGGTACCTGAATAATGTCAAAAGGCTTTTTCTTAGCCTTGAAATCTCCCCTGATTTTTTTCGAAGGCTTGAAAACCTCGAGAAGTAATATTCTTACGCTCGGGGGTGTTCAGCTGGAGTTTCCCAGTCGGTCCAGAGTCTTGTTTCGCGGATCCTCCATTTGTCTCGGCGATTTCCCCTGTTGCCGGCCGGTCGTGGCGTTTCAAATTCGCGCCATCATGTCCTCCTTTTTTCGCCCGCTCCGAAGTCGCCATGTCTTTTGACTTCGGGGGTGCCGCACTTTTGTTGCCCTGCAGCTCCGCTCGTACCTTCTTCAATTTCCAACACGCCAAGAATCGATGTCCTGCTGCGCCACAAAATTCGCAGTTCTCATATTTTGTCGGCCGCTGCTCTGCGTCAATCTTGTCGATATCCATCGGGTCGGCGGTCGTGGGTGGTGCCGATCGCTTCGTGCCGAATGATCTATTCGGCACGCATCGTCGTGTTTCGGGTTGACCTTGAGTCAACGCATCGAATCTCTCTGCTGCACACACCAAGTCGCGGTAGTTGTTGTAGTTCGCGGCAATCACCTGTCGGCGGACTTCTATCTTTAGCCCTTCAGTATACGCTTGGATTTTTCCCCTTCGGCCGGGTCGGTAATTCGGTTGAAGAGGCTCTCCATCTGCTGCGTGTACTGTGTTACACTGCCGAACTGTTTATGCCGATGAATCTGCTGCCGTGCCATGTAGCTGGAGTTGATTGGTTCGAAACGTTGAATTAAAGCTTCCCAAAACTGCGTCCATGACCCCTCGCCTCGGATCTTATTGCTGTTGTAAATCCACTCCAGCGCCGGGCCTCGTAACAGTGTCGCTGCGAGCCGAATCCGCATTGCATCGTGTGTCGGGGTCGTACAGCCAACGGCCTCAAAGTAAATTTCGTGGGTTGCAATGAATCGACGGACTTCGGTGTCTCTCGCATTCGGATTGAACGTCTCCGGTTGCCTCGGACGTGCCGCCTCAAGATTCACCGTAGCCACTGCCGCTGCTGCTGGGTGAAGTGTCGGTGTCGCCGCTGCTACTGCTGGCGTCGCTGCTGCATGCGCTGCTACGTTCGCTGGTGCCGTGGAGGCTGCCAACTGGTTCGTGAGAAGCTCCTCTATTCGCTGGAGTGCCGCTCGCATCTGGTCCACGTCGGTGTGTAACTCCGTAATTTTTCGTACGGAATTATCACCATTTTCCTCCATTTTGCGATTTAAAGGAAGATTTGCGACGAAAATTGATTTTAGGCGCTGGTTCACTCACTGCGAGTCGAATCGACTGTAGAAATAACGAGCGCTTATTTGGTAGGTTGCGTAATTCTTTCTTAGTTAAAATTTGCGTCCGATCTCGGCCGTTGAGAAGAAATTCGATCCGACGCTCCAAATTTCAACTTTTTTAGGCGATATTCTCAGGGCCGTTGAGATTCGAATCGATCCGACGGTCGAAATTCCAACTTTTTCGCCACTGGACCTGAGGAGTGTTCGAAAACCGGTTCGAGGGGGACGTTAGAAAATAGCGCGGAACTGGTTTACGTACCCGAAATCGGCGCTTTCCGTCGTCGCCATCGAGGTTTCAAAAGCTAGGATTTAGCTGTCAAAAACTTCGCATTTAAACAAGCTCTAATTACCAAGTGTGAGGATCTAGGATTGAGCTGAGAAAAGAGAATTGTAATTGATTTCATCACCTGGGTACAACACGAGGCTTTTATATAGTCTCGACACAAGGCCAGTTACCCAGGTGTTATGCGAATGTTCTGAGGGTCGCGAAGCACCCCGAACAGAACTTTCCCGAACTCAGTAGAAACCAATTCGGTGGAAACCCGAATAGGCTTGAGTTCGGTACACGTAACCTGGTTCGGTGCTATAACTATAATAAAATATAGGAATGCACCTAACCTAGGAAATCAAGCATATCTATGCATGATAAAATAAACCCAAGCTAGATATAGCGTAATAAAGTCTAGGCAAGCTAGCAAAGCCAGCATAAGCCGTAGTACTCTCACACTGGGGAAAGCCCACAGGCTCAACGGAAACAGCTCTCAGTTCTGGCTCACTACTAACCCGCTCATGCTTTCTCTCCTGCAAGATCCCGCCCTTGCTCTGATCTCTACGGGAAGCAACAGGGAAGAATGGTTATGCGTTCAAGCCGGCTGCATGAAAGCTCACGGCAAATGCTTCATGACTGCCTCAGACCACATCATCTCTGCTGCTCACCTGGCCAATCTGGAGAAGACAGGCACTGCGACAAAGAGCTCGCTCGAGAAGATCAGTCTTGCTGTCATCAAGAAAGACTACAGCATCTAACCTCCACCCTCGTAACCGCGGCACGTGCTTGTTCGGTAGTCAGTGTAGTTTGTACCATCGCTTTTATTAGCCTGTGGATGTCAAGGGGCTGCAAGTCAGTGGTTAAATGATTAACAAGAAAAATCTCCTTACAGTCGCCGGTCTCAACGTCAAGCAAGACAGAGTGACTGATTGGTTGAAGGACGCAGCAGACATAGTAGTCCTAACTGACACTAGATTAGCAGACACTCACCCGTACTGGTCATCACAGAAATTTCAAACGGTCGCTGCAGCCTCACGTAGAACGAAAGCCGGCGGAGTAGCTGTCCTTTGTAAAAACCCTTCCTTAGCATTCTCTAACACCTCGCCTCACGCATCAGGTCATATTATTCGCACAGACGTCCACGGTCATGGCATTCAGTTTACCTTACTAGCTGTTTACCTTCCAGCAGACCTCGCTAACAAAACTCCTTTTGTCCTTCATGTTCTCGGTCCGGTAGTTGATCAAGTACTTCCGAGTTCCCACTTACTAATCCTAGGTGACTTGAACATGGTGGAGGATCCAGATCTGGACCGCACATCAGGACATGGTACATCAGCCGAAAATGACAGACTTTTTAATCGTTGCCAAGCATTTCAGCTCTCTGACGCTTTCCAAATGCTCTACCCTCGCTGCAGAAAATACACATTCTACTCATCGTCTCAGAAGGCCAGCTCTTGGATCGAAAGAGCCCTGGTCTCCCTCTCTCTTTTACCTTTCCTTGCTGACTCCTCGCATATCACTCCGGCAGACAAGGTATCAGACCATGGTTTCGCGGTACAGGTAACACTGAAGGTAGACCCCAAGTCGCGAATGGGTCAAGGTATTTGGAGGATGCAGGCTGCCTTGGCTAACAAGCCTGGAGTAAGACAGATCATCGAAGAAGTGTTATCAAAGATACAGGTGATTGACGGGAAGAGCTACGAGCTGCTGATTGCAAGGCTCAACGCGAGACTTCGAGCATACACAAGGGAGGAGAGCAAGAGGGTACGGGCGATATTCACTCACCTGATGTCGGCTGTCGCAGCGTTACGGCAGGCAGCAATGGCAGATCCAAGCTGCAGCCGTCTGCGAGCGCTGCTGGAGGAGAAAGAGGGGTCGCTAAAGGAGTACCTTGCCAACAAGCGGGATCGGCAACACCTGATGGCAGGCCTCGACGTGGAACTCACCGGGGAAGTCACTGGGAAGCAGCTGTCTGCACTGACTAAGGCGCGGAAATGCAGGACAATGATAACCGAAATCAAGGCTGAGGGATCTACGGTGTCGGATGCGCAAGGAATACTCACAGCGGCCTCGGCGTATTTCAAGGAAATCTTCGGGAAGGACAGGAGACTGGACTTCAGTGACTGGAAACCCGTGAAAGACAGGCAGCTGAGATTATGGGATACGGAAGGGCTAGATGCGGACTGGACTGAGGAGGAAGTACAAGCTGCCTTTGCGTCGCTGGCAAAAAATAAGTCGCCAGGCAGTGATGGAATGCCGAAGGAGTTCTTCGAGGTCAATTGGGACCTCTTGGGGCAGAGTTTCATGGCCTTGGTCAAAGATTTCTCGCTGACGGCAAAACTCCCAGATGCGGTGAAGGGCGCGGTAACCATTCTCCTGCATAAAAAAGGATACAGAGACCAGCTGGGGAACTATCGGCCAATAACGCTCCTGAACTTCACGTATAAAATACTTGCCAAAGTGCTCGCGGAACGGATGAATAAGGTGTTGTACCGGGTGATTTCCCCGGAGCAGTACGGTTTCATCCCTGGGAGGAGACTCACCGATGGGGTCGCTTCGGTTGCGGACATTATCGACGCAGCAAAAAATAAGAGTGAGGATTGGTTTTTGCTGCTCTTCGACTTCCAGAAAGCCTTCGAATCGGTGTCGAGAGGCTTCATCTTCCAGGTGTTGAGGCGCATGGGCTTCCCGGAGCGGTTTGTGAAGTGGATAGAAGGCCTGCACTCGCACACCACAACAAAACTGATGTTA
This sequence comes from Closterium sp. Naga37s-1, assembly GCA_947471745.1. NCBI lineage: Eukaryota > Viridiplantae > Streptophyta > Zygnematophyceae > Desmidiales > Closteriaceae > Closterium > Closterium sp. Naga37s-1. The sequence continues at coordinate 308,029 of CANJKZ010001044.1, forward strand.
AATGGATGGCTGGGAGAGGGCATTGAAGTGGTGTCGGGTGTTCGCCAGGGTTGCCCACTGGCCCCCTACCTGTTTCTGTGCGCGGTAGAACCGCTGGTGCAGGATGTGGAGCGGAAAAAAATGGGGCTGGAAATCGATGGGAAACAGCTGGCGTACCTCGGCTATGCAGACGACACCACGTTAGCCTTGCAAGGGAAACAACAGATCGACAGAGCGGAGGGGATCCTGAAGAGGTTTGCGGATAAGTCAGGGCTCTGCACGAATGTGGACAAAACAGTGGTCCTACCGCTCAGACGGAACCGCAGGTACAAGGCGCGGCGAGTAGTACCTTCAAATGGGCGGAACCGAACTACGTCGAGAGACTGTTGGGAGTGTGGGTCACCCCGGACGGAAGCAGGCTCACCACCTGGGAAAAGGTGCTTGAGGAGATCGCAAAGAGGCTGGTGAAGTGGAAGCAGAATTACCTCACAGAAAAAGCAAGGGGAGCGGTGGCAAATGACTACATTCAGCCGATCATGGTCTTTCAGGCGCAAGTCTACCCGCCACCCGCGAAACTTTGGGGAGAGCTGGAGAGACTCATCCATAACTTCGTCTCGGGGAACAAGGCAACATCAACGAGGGGATTTTTCCTCTAGAGCAAGGAGCTACTATACACTCCCCGGAGTGAAGGCGGCCTCGGGGTACGGGACCCGAGCATAACTCTCGCGTGTCTGTCAGCCAGAAGGGTTGGCCTGTTACTGACGGAGACGGATCAGCTGAAGCGAAAGCTGATGATTCAAGCGGTAGACCTTCCGCTGAAGCTGGACACTTTCACGTCGCACGATCGTCTCCTGCGGCACTGAGAAGGGAGGAGTCAAAGGTGGAAGCAGACCTGTGAAACTTTCATGAAGTCGCCACTGAGTGTTAGAACGGTAAACGTGGTGCGGGAGGTGATCGCGGAGGAGAGGCTGGTGTTCAACATATATATTATGGTCGGCGTGGCCACGCCCGTGGGAGGGCAGAAAGCCGCAGAATCGCTCTGGAATTTTCGGCTGGGAGACATGGTGAAGCAGCTGCCGTATGGTAGCTGGTTGCTGAAAACCATGGCGGAGCTCACAACAAGACTGGGCGGCAAAGGGCCTACTAGGCTCGCGTTGAAGGGTTTCGCAGCTGCACCAGAGGAATGGAGGGTTTGCTTGCTGACCCCTGCTGCAAGCTCGGTTGGCTCGACTCTGGGGGGTGACTGGAGAAGGCTCCCGCAGCTGCCAATCCTGAAAGATGGGGAGGTGGTCCCGCTCAAGGAGATACGGAACCATTGGAAGGGAGTGCGTGGTCAGACGCACAGGATGCTGCGATGGGTTGGCAAGTGGAAAGGCTCAATCAACTGGAAGCTGATCACGGGCATCCGGGAATCCCTTGTCACGCCAAACCGACCGAGGGACATGTTAACGCGGGTGTACAACTTCAACCTACAAGTGGGGGAGAGACTGGCCTTCTTGGCGGATAAACCAGTCTGCCCACACTGTGGGAACGAGGAGACACTAGAACACTGTCTCTTCACCTGCCCGAAAAATTCAGACGGTGGTGTCAGCGCTAAAGAGAGATCGCTCCGCCTGATCAACCCGCTCCACGAAGCAGGGACCCTGGGGGATTTGCTCTTCCGCAAGGCTGGTTCAAGCAGGGCCTTTCCAGAAGCGACTCTAATCGCGATCACGCTACACCAACTGTGGTTGGAGAGATGTGAAGCAGTCTTCAGAGGGAAAAGATTCCGCGCGCGGTGAGTGCTGAGGAGGATTATTTTCGCCTTTCGTCAGCATGTAAAGGCTATGTAAAGTCTATGTAAAGGCTCGCCTCACCACGTGGCACAAGAAGAAGAACACGGCGCAAGCTGGCAGATTCCAAAAAGGGTTACTAGAGGAGCATCGCCTGCTGAGTAGGATTCGAAGGGCTGATGACAAGAAGTGGACCTGGACAAGATCGTTCGAGTTCATCTGGTCCAACCCCAGGACAGTTTACAATCCACCTTAGAAGCCTGCCGGGGCAGTCAGCCCTGCCCTTGCTTGATGCGGTTACGACCGATATTGTTTGTATGCATCAGTTACACCATGTATACTTTCAATTCAAAAAAAAAAAAAAAAAAAAAAAAAAAAACATCATCACACCTTCTAGCTCTAGAAGCATCTTACATTCCAAATCTGTGACCGCACCTGTATTCAGCCTGTACAACCACCAGCGCTTACCTCCTTTTCCACACAAGTTTCTCAACTTGTGCATTCCCGAAAACAGCTCGTGCGCCTGAACGTCTTCTCACGCGACAACTATCGTATACTGGTGAACATGCTCACGTCTGCTTCTTAATTTATCTCAACAACTAGTTTAGGCCTTATCACTTCAAGCAACCACCTTTCCAGATTGGTCATCTCAGTCAGCATCTATCCCCTCCTTTTTTTCCCTCCCATCCCAAATCAGCTCATCGCCTTGCTCTATCATGCGGAAATCGTTCTGCCTACAAATCGCAGCGGAAGCGCCGTGGTCAGCGCCTGAAGCGCCTTGTGGATGTGCGAGCTTGCGTAAGGTCGATCTATCATCAGCTTTGGGTTTGCCAGCGATTAGTAGCGAAATCGCAGGCTTCAGCGCCAGAAGCGCCGGCGAAGCTATGCGTCCTCGTTTCTTATCTTCCCATACTGTGTGCAGATACGTCGCCTTATCATGTACCTCGAATTTTTGTTCCCCGCCCTTGCCAGTCCTACTATTCCCTATCCAGTTTAATCAGTTGCGTTTCTTAATTGTTTTTTATCCCCCGCATACACAGCTCATTGGCTTGCTCTCTGCATGCGGAGGACCGACCGCGAATCGTGGCAGACGCATCTCACTCTGCCTCAGCTTGCATCTCACTTAAATCGACCTATCGTCCTCACCTTGCACGTTTCTCATAACATCTGCATCTGTCTATTCGAGTTATATGTAATCCAGCCTCTAATGCTAACGTTTATCTGTCTTGTTGTGTTAGTCATCGTGTGTGTGTGTGGTATCGAGACTGTTGCAGGGATAGTGGAAGTCACGCGATTTTATTTGATTTTTTTTTTTTTTTTTTTTTTTTTTTTTTGCAGGGGTGTTGTCAAGTCCCAGTAGCTATCAATCACGTTTACGGCAATGTTATCAGTTCAAGACAAGGCCCGCGGGTGGTAGGTCAGCGAGGTAGGGAACCATCATACTACTAACCAATGTCTAACACTACGATTACTCTTTGCAGGCTTCAAAACGAAGCGTAATTTCGCCCAGTGTCCATCTGCCCTTGAGACCTGAAGCTATGTAGATGGTGGTTTAGTTGTGTTGGCTTTTTCATCTAGCTTGTGCACTGTGTATATTGATAATGATGTGTGCAAATGTGCAAGATAATATATATAGTGTACAGCCTGTATACCTCCAAATATACCTCTAACAAGTAACCCATAAAACGCATGCTCCGCGCACAGGCAACCCGACCACCTGTAGTATTCAATTTTCGCACGTTCCTACAGCTTGTTTAATTGGTCAACGTGTCAAGCCAACGTTCACATAACGAGAATGACACCTGGCAGAAATATCTTTGCTTACGTGGCAAAATATCTTTGCAAAACGTGCCAACGTACGTACACTTCGAAGTTGAAATTGTACGCGTGCCACGTGGCAGGTCGTGAAATTGCATACATATGACTGAAATGTATACTTCACGTATCCAACGAGTGTCCGTGAAGTTGCGGTTGTGTTGCAGAAATGCAACTTTTCTGCAACTTTCCGGTGACTTGGATTTCTGCAACCTTCGTCCATCACTGGAAAGTTGCAAACGCAAGGTTTCTTAAAAGTATCCTTTTTGCAAGTTTCCCGCAGCCTGGAGGCAAGTCCTTTTTTGCCGAGTCCGGGAAGTAGCGAGTCGCTTCTCCGCCCCGCGTGGTTGCCAACGAGAGACGATTCTCTGTCATAGGCGGAAAATGCGAGGCGTTGGATTGGGAAGAGGTGGCTGGAAGGGGAGGGGGAAGTAGTTGGGACGCGGCGGCGCGGACGCGACAATCCTCCCGCCGCCTTGGCAGCGGCGAGAGATGTGGCGGAAAATCGCTACGCGCGCCCGGGTCGCCATGGCACGCGCGGAGTTACTATTCAGAGCCTCTTCAGACCCGGCGAGCTATGATTCAGCTTAGGACAAGTGAGAAGACCTGTGACAGGCTGTAAGACAGGTGGCGCTGACAAAACACTTGACGGCCATAATCGTTCCCAGTATAGCGACAAACAACTAGACTTAGATTCACCTAACCCAGCACTGGACAAACAACTAGACTTTAATTACGTTCATTAGTTCCAGCGTAGGACAAGTGACTTGACCTACACTGTGCATCCAAAAAATGGTGGAAGGGGATTGTTGCTTCGAAGGAACTTTCAGGCAGTGTTCCGAGGCTTGTTCTGTTGGCGCATTAGTAATGCGCCAACAACGAATGTGTCCCGGGGTTCTTCCGCGCAGGGCAGCAACATCCGCGCCATGCAAACAGCACAAATGCGCCTAGAAATTACACGGAAGGCCATCACGACCATGTGAGAATAGTAAGCATAAGCAGGAGCCATAGCTAGGTAAGCCCTAGCTAGGCAAGAGAGAATAAGCAAAGGAGGGGGTTCACTAGAAAGCAGCAGGATACATATAGGAAACCCTAAGGGGTTGTACTCGCTATAGAGTACCCCACTGCAGGCTAGAGAACAATAACATTCTGACACACCCCCATAGCCAAAGTGGGGTGTAATCAGTACAATGAGCAAGCAGGTATAGAGCAGGAGTTCACAATAGCGAGCAAAGCTAGAGTTAATCACAGTGGGCAAGTGAGGAGGAGGAGGAACTGTGGAGGGAGAGAAGATGGGAGGCAACGACTGAAGCTGCAGAGGCACGGGCACAGGAGCGGCTGACTCAGTGGCTACCGAAGCAAGGGCGACGGACTACTGGAGTAACTGGCTCCGCGGCTATAGACGAGCGGCAGGAGCAACGGACCCACTGGCGACTGGTGCAACAGGCTCACTGGCTACCGAAGCAAGGGCGACGGACTACAGGCGCTGCAGGCGACACGACCGCTACCTCCACACAACCTCCCCCAGCTGCCCCACGCCCCTCTCACACACCCCCCGCTCAAACCCTAGCTCCACTCCCACAGCAACCCCCCTTAAACCCTAAACCCTAGGCTCCCACACATCCACCCCCCTCAGCGACAGCTGCAGCAGTGGGAGACGAAGGAGGAGGAGGAGGAGGGGACGCCGCACACAACAGACACCCCCACAACCGCCACCCCCACACTCCTCACCCCCAAAACCCTAAAACGGGTGGAATAGGGGCAGGAGCGCGGGGGATGGTGAGGGGGGGACAGCGCGCGACCCCCAGGGCGCCAGAACGGACGGGCTGGGCGGGTGGAGGGGGGTGGCGCGCGCTGCTCCCCAGGGCACCGTGACGGACGGGCGGGGGGGACGCGCGCGCGGCTCCCAGGGCGCCGCGACGGCCTGACGGGGCGCGCGCGGGCTCCCGAGGGCGCCGCGACGAACTGGCGGGGCGCGCGCGGGCTCCCCAGGACGTCGCGACGAACGGGCGGGGGGCTCGCGGGCTCCCCAGTGCGCCGCGACGGACGGGCGGGGCGCTCGCAGGCTCCCCTGGGCGTCGCGAGGGACGGGAGGGGCGCTCGCGGGCTCCCCAGGGCGTCGCGACGTGCAGGGTGGGGGCCGCGCGTGCTCCCCAGGGCGCCGCGACGGACGGGCGGGGCGCGCGCGGGCTCCCCCACGGCACGAAACCGCCGCGCGCCTCGGGGCGCACGGCGGGCAGAAAACCGCCGCGCGCCCCGAGCGCGCGGCGGGATGAAAAATTGGAGGACACGCGCCACGGGGCGCGCGACACAGAGTAGGGCAGCGGAAGCAGCAGTAGGGCCCACAGGCCAGGAGCGTGAGTGCTCTGAAACCATGTGAGAATAGTAAGCATAAGCAGGAGCCATAGCTAGGTAAGCCCTAGCTAGGCAAGAGAGAATAAGCAAAGGAGGGGGTTCACTAGAAAGCAGCAGGATACATATAGGAAACCCTAAGGGGTTGTACTCGCTATAGAGTACCCCACTGCAGGCTAGAGAACAATAACATTCTGACAGACCAAATTGATGCGGCACGAATAACGCCTGCAGAACAAGGGCCTCGTTCTGTTGCCGCGTCTGCAGTTTGGGCCTTCCGCACAAGCACTGCGGGATGGGCTTTCCTCGAAGGGGTCAACCCTCCCGCGGCCTCGGCGAAGTTTGTTGCTAACGACAAAGCAGTTTTGCAAACAGCCCATGTTTTTTTCATTCACCATGCCCATTCTGCCCAAGATGCTAAAAAAAAATCATTCTGTCAAAGATAGTAAGTAGAAGTTAGAACAGAAAAGAGGGTTTGCACTAGCAGGCAGTTGAGTACATATAGGAAACCCTAATTTGGGCTATACTCGCTATAGAGTACCCACTGCAGGCTAGACAAATATCACATTCTGACACACCCCCATAGTCAAAGTGGGGTATAATCAGCATAGCAAGTAGTCATAGAGCAGGTTCACAAGTACAAGCAAAGCTAGAGGCATTCACAAAGGGCAAGTGAGGAGGAGGAGGCGGGACTGTGAGAGGAGAGGAGATAGGAGGCGACGGCTGAAGCTGCAGACACACGGGCAACAGGAGCGGCTGGCACAGCAGCTATCGGAGCAGCGCCCCGGACTACTGGAGTAACTGGCTCCGCGGCTAAGACGAGCGGCAGGAGCAACGGACCCACAGGCGATTGGCGCAGCAGGCTCGCTGGGCTACCGGAGCAGAGCCCCGGACTACTGGCGCTGCTGACGACACGACGGCTGCCTCCGCTCAACCTCCCCCAACTGTCCCACCCCCCTTTCACACACCCCCTGCTGCACCCCTAGCTCCAATCCTGTGTCACCCCCCTAGCGCGACTCCCTTGGCTCCCACACACCTACCCCCCTCAGCGGCAGCTGCAGCAGTGGGAGAGAGAGGAGGAGGAGGAGCAAGGGATGACGCACACCCGCCACCCCCACACCCGCCACCCCCATACCCTCCTCCACGGCTGCACGCGCAGCAGAGAAACGACGAGGAAGGAGGGGGGGGGGGGGGGGAAGAAGCCGCCCCGAAGCTGCACGAGGGCAAGGGGCGGCGCGCGGGTCCACAGGGCAGCGCGCGCGGGTCCACGGGGCAGCGCGTGCGGGTCCCCTGGGGCGACGCGCGGCTCGACGGGGCAGCGCGCGCGGGTCCCCTGGGGCGACGCGCGGGTCGACGGGGGCAGCGCGCGGGTCCCACGGGGCGGCGCGCTGGGCGACGGGGCAGCGCGCGGGTCCCGCAGGGCGTGGCGCGGGTCCAGCGGGGGGGGGCGCGCGGGTCCCACGGGGCGACGCGTCGGGCAGAAAACCGCCGCGCGCCCCGAGCACGCGGCGGGAAGAAAAAACGCCGCGAGCCCCGAGCGCGCGGCAGGCAGAAAACGTCGCACGCCCGGGGCGCGCGATAGGCAGGACAGCAGCGGAAGCATTAGGTGGGCCCATCCACAGGATCGACTAGGGAGGGTCGACCTGCTCTGATAGCATGCCAAAGATAGCAAGTTGAAGTTAGAACAGAAAAGATGGTTTGCACTAGTAGGCAGTTGAGCACATATAGGAAACCCTAATTTGGGCTATAGTCGCTATAGAGTACCCCACTGCAGGCTAGACAAATATCACATTCTAAACCTTTGGGTTCACCTTTGCCTCTCGCTTGGTATATTTCTGTGGTGAGTTTACTCATCGCCAAATGTCTCAATAACGGGCGTCGAGACCTGGCCGTTATCGCTTGTGCGCCCGAGCGGTGCCTCCAGTTTGCCCGTGAGACTTCGAAGTAAGGTCCGAGCACACCGGTTGTGATGTGTTTTCTAACCCATGGGCGCACAGCAAATGCTGCCAGGTTCGGTACACAATAACGAATAGGGAGGCTCGACGTGGGCTTTAAGTTTTTTTGGCGCGTTCCAAGAATATTCGTCTTTAGGGCTCCGCACCCCTAATGCGCCCACAGAACGATATAAAGGCCGAGATTTCGTTGGGCTAGGGTTGGCCAGTGGTTTTGCGTCGCAAGTTATCCTGTCCAATTCCCTTTGTTAATCTCTAGAATTACAATACAATTGTTTTTCTTACTACAACACCAAGTATAAATTTGCAGCTGCATCTTCCCAACTGTCTGGTAGCGTGGATGAGGTCCATAAGACAACACTACTACAATCCACCTACTGAGCTTACTTGACCAAGAATATATGCAACTACAGGAATTAGCCCCTCTGTATCCGTTTCACCTTCCATTCCGCCAACACTAGCTCCATGCACACTGCCAAGAGGAGCATGTGTTGTTGGCGGCACATCCACATGCGCTGCCCTCAATGCATTCTCCTCATTCTCCGTCTTCTCATAAACCCCAGAACCACTCAGTACCGTAAGGTCTGCATTAAAGGCACCTTCGCCGCCCGCCGCTGCGCGTTTCTCTGTGAGCCAGGCTGTCAGGTCGCGAACAGTGTCGATGTCCCTCAGGCGTGGCAGCGAATCCAGAGGCGCCACGTCAGCCACCCCGTTGGTGTGGAGTGCTGAGAGTGACTGCTGCAGCACCCTGTCCGTGCTCCACTCTATGCCCTGATGGGGCCCGGGGAAGGGAGAGAGGGGCAGGTTGCAGGCAGGCCAGTGACTATTTGGCTGACAGGAACTGTGTGGGAGTGGACTGCAGTGACTGCTGCAGAACCCGGTCCGTGCTCCACTCTATGCCCTGATGGGGCCCGGGAAATGAGAGACAGGGGAGATGGGAGAGCGGGGAGGAGCCAGGATGTGAGGTCGTGTACTGTGTTGATGCTCCAGAGGCGAGAGGGAGGCAGGTTAGTGGGGCCATGTCAGCCACTCCGTTGGTGTGGAGTGCTGAGAGTGACTGCTGCAACACCCTATCCGTGCTCCACTCTATTCCCTGATGGGGTATGGTGGTGTGAGAAAAAGAGGGGGGGTGGGAGGATGGTGGGAGGAAGGAAAAGTGGCGGGGAGAGATTGGAGAGGGGGAGCAGGGTGAAGAACAAGGGAAGAGAGTGAGTGACAACTCCAGCACCTTAATTCTCGAGAATAACATGACACAAGCATCCTGACCGTGCCGCACTCTTATGCCCTGGTGGTGCCTGGGGGATGAAAGCAAAAGGGTACGAGGGAGGATGGCAGGAGGAAGAGTGGTGAGGAGAGTTGGAGTGGGGAAGGAGGGGGAAGAACGAGAGAATGTGATCGAGAGGGATGCAGATGAGAGATCGGATACTGACACGCAAATGCATGCATATGGAATGAGCACATGTTGCATTTACACCCATGGAATGCCACACCTCACATGCCGACATGCCCCGCATATATGGTGACATGCCCCATATACATGGTGACATGCCCCATATACATGGTGACATGCCCCATATACATGGATCAGGCAAGGCAGCAGTGTGGTGAGCCCACGGAGGCAGTACCCACCATCCAGGCACATGCACATAAACCCTCTTGGTCGTGTTCCCCCCCTCCACACACACATGGGACGAGATGAGCACACTACATGTGATGGCATGCGTCTCTCACATACATGGAAGAGGCACGGCAGCACTGCAGTGAGCCCAAGGAGGTAGTATCCGCCATCCAGGGCTGGGCCAAACACCACCTGCCAGGGAACCCAAAAGGCGCAATGAAACGCAAGAGTGATGAATAAAAGGATCATCAAACACGCGCCTCTGTATTCCTTTCCTGCAAACCCATTTCTTCCATCTGCCACACACCCCACTTCCAGCGCTGCATATTTGCTACCCCCCTGTCCTCCACTCACCGGGTGGTGCCTGAGCGGCAAAAGAGCAGCAGCCATATTGGCACCATCCACAGCAGGGATGTGTGATCCAGTCACCACCTTACTTCAGATAGTGTGCAAACAATTCCCCCACACCTCCTCTCACCCACTGATACCCTTCCACTCCTCTCCTCCGCTTACCCGGTGGTGTCTAAGAGCAGAGAGCGCAGCAGCCATTCTGGAATGCAAACTTTTGAGACGTCTCAAAAGTCAGCAGCCATTCTGAAATGGAGCCATCCACATGTCAGAGATGTTTATTCCGATCACCAACTTACCTCTGCAGGCCAAATAGTGCCCACGCAATGCCCCCGAGACTCACCCACCAGTGCCCTCCCTCCCCTCTCCTCCTCTCACCCGGTGGTGCCTGAGAGCAGAGAGCGCAGCAGCCACAGTGGCACCGTCGACATCAGGGATGTCTGTTCCGATCACCACCACCTGTCACGAGCATGGGGGCGGTGAGATAAGCGGAGCACAGTGGAGCGAAGAGAGAGTGAGCAGCAGCAACAGTGGCACCATCGACGTCAGGGATGTCTGTTCCGTTCACCACCACCTGCCATGGCGGAATGGCGGAGAGGTAAGAGGCACGCAATGGGGAAGAGAGGCCAATGGAGAGCAGAGGGAGCAGCAGCATCAGTGTTTTGCTTACAGCCAACTGCCATAGCGGGGTGATGATTTTCTAGTCGACTGGGAGAAAGACAGCCTCTTGCCAAAGGGTTTAGGGTTTCGGGTAGGTGGATAGGTGGGGAATGAAAAGCAAGGAACACCAGCAAGGATCTGATCAAAAACCGAGTGGGCACCAGTTAGGTGCCATGACTACATATGGCAGCGACATTCGGTTAGGTGAATGACGAGGGTGCTTTCCTGTTAACCCTTGCATAAAGAGTGGAAAACAGGGAGAACCGATGGAAAAAAGATTTCAGAGTGCAAGCAGACTGATCACTGCTGTGTGCCTGACAGAATCCCAACGCTCACCCTGAGCGGTAACCAATCCACATAATCCCCAAGGCTCACCCTATGTTAACCTTGACGTGCTCCCATTCTCACCCGTTGGTACCCCAGGCCCAGCACGTGCTGGAAGGCTGCTTGCATGCGCGCCCCCACGTCTCCCTCTACCTGCATGGGGTTAACGTTTTGGGTTGAGGCTCCAGGGTTTCGGGTTTAAGTGTTTTATTTAGGGTGGTGGAAGGCTGCTTGCATAAGCAGCCCCATGTTCCCCACGTCAACCCCCACATCTTCCCCCCGCGTCTCCCCCACCCACTATGGCATATGAGTGGCAGGCGCCTGTTGCATGTAGCAATGTTGGCAGATGCGCATGGGGGGAAATTGCAGAGCTGAGGTAAGGTAGAGTCTAGAGGTTTCACCTGAGACACAAAGCGGAGGGAGGTGGAGGAAGGCAGCAGCTGCTGCATCCACCGTCGGATCTCGCCTTCATCCGACGGCTCAGAGAAGAAGATGAAGACGTGCGTGGATGCGTGCCTGCCTGCCACACCACAGCCATTCTTGAGAATCATCAGAAAGAAAGAAAGAAAAAAAGATACCGCTGGAATTGAGCAGCCATTGTTAGTGAAACCATTGTTGGAATCAAGAATCCACCAGCGCCAGAGCATAGGGTGAAAGGCCACGTCAAGCTATAAAAGCTCCTGTGGCCGGAAGAACCTCCACCTCGCTACAAGAGCAATCGTAACCAGGAACCCCCGGCGCCTCGCTATAGTCACGCACAGGTCGGGGCAGAGCCCGAACCTGGTGCCGACGTGTTCGCAGCACGCGCGATAGAAGATGACTTTGAATCGACTTGTCACCTCGTTATAGTCACGTACAGGTCGGGGTTGCGCGTGACCCTGGTGACGACGTGTTCGCAGCACGCGCGATAAAAGTCGCACGCCGCGTCCGCCCCCACGCCGGCCGCTAGGCGGGTCTTTACTCGCCCCGGCGTTGGCCGCTTCACGAAAATCATCACCGCCTGCTGCGCGCCGAGCGGCTCCGATGTTTCACTCCGCGCCTCTTCCGCTTCGCTCGCACTCAGTTTAGGGTCGCTCATTCTAGCGTCGCACACTCCAGAGTCGCTCAGTCGCTCAGGCTCGCTCTAGGAGAATCAGGAGGCGGCGGTGTCTTAGGCCTAAAACGGCGATAGCGATTTTCTGGCTGCGGATGCTGCAGTCACGCTGTACAGATAGGCGATTGTTGCGAGAAGGATCGACAGACGGAGAGCTCAGCTGAGCTGACGTGTCGAATGGATACGAACGCACGGGCGCCTTGTGATTTGGCGGCAAGTTTGAACAGATTGCCTGGTCAACGGCCCTGGAGGAGAAGGTTGACCAGCTTGGAGGGGAAAGGAAGGAAGAGGCGAAAGGATTGTTTGAGTGCAGTTCAGTGAGATGCTTTATATTCTACAGCTGTCAAACTTGATAATCAAACAAGTATTCTGTTGGAAAAGTATGTGCCAGCTACTATGTTAATGGAATTCTGATTTAATCACAACTTTACACAAACAGTGTGACTAGAGAGAGCATTCGGTCCTGTGGCCAATCTCGCCATGTTCTCGAAAGCAGCTCGTTCGCGAATGCGCCTCAAGATTTTTCCTAGTCTCAAGATCTAGGAGCTCCAAACATAGGTACCGTATTTACCCGGCTAATGGACCCCTCAAAATTATAGCCCCCCGGGTCGTTAAAAAGGGGGCGGGTCTAATGCTATCTCCACTTTCGTATTAGACCCCCCTTTTTGTAATGCATTCAAGATTAGCCCCCCCCTAGTGCAGAAAGCTCAAATTCCACGAAACTGTAGTGAGACACATCATATTAGGGTAGCGAAATTTACTGGTCTGATTGGATTACTGACCACGTGCATGTTGTTGGAATTAAGGTTAATTTGGGTTGCTCCAATAAACATATGTAGTGATACATCTACACTATAGTAGTGTAGAATATATTGGTTGGATTGGGAGAACTTGAGGTGTACACTCTATAGAGTGGACCACCTCCCAAACCCTATAGGTTAGGGTTCTCTCTTGTTGGAACTTCACTTCTTGAGTGACTCCTATTCCAACAGATTGCTAGGGACTGACAGCAGACGCGTGTGCATCTCAGGCACAAGGTGGACCTTTTGAATCCTCAGCAGCTGACCTCCAGCACCAACCACTGGCACCTCACCCATGCCAACAGCTTTCACCACCCGTCCATCTCCCAATCTAACTCCCCGAACCTCTGGTGGCTGAAGCTTACTTTTGAAGTCCGATGCATAAGGAGTAAAGTTGTGGCTGGCCCCACTGTCAATCCACCACCCCTCTCGCGGCTGCTCCTCTCCCACTGCTTCAACTGCCTCTCCAACTACTGCCTCTGCCTTGTCATCCTGCTCCTCCTCATCCGCCACCTGTGCCTTGCCGTTGGACCCACGACCCCCCCTCTGTAAGAATGCCGGAATTCCTCCTTTACGTCGGTGAGGAGATCGCTGCCATGCATGTCCCTCATCCCAACAGCCATGACACAACCCTTTAGGAGCCATGCCCTTGGACCCCCAAGGGAAATCAAGCACTCCTGCTTTGCCTTTCCCCTGACCCCATCTGCCCGAGTTGGTGCCGCTGCTGCTACCGCTGCCTCCTTGCTTTCCTCCCTTGTCCCAGTTTCCCCTGCCGCTGCTGCCCACTTTCGTACCCGCTCCAAAAGTGGCTACACCATCCGATCTTGGTGCGACACCAATCCGCATCTCCTCGCTCCTCAAAGAGGTAAGCAGCTGATCCTTAGTGAGCGATGATGATTGGTTGTTCAGTACCACATTCAGCATCTCAAAGTGAGGAGGTAGTCCTTTGAGTACCATCATCATCCACTCCTCAACCTCCTCCTTTCCTCCTGCAGCCAAGTACTTGGACCTCAAGTCCTCGGCACGCGCCCAGTATGCAGCCACCCCCTCCCCCTCTTTCATCTTCAATGAAGAGAGCTCCTCAGAGAGTGCCATCCGGTTACACAATCCACGCTGAAGGTAGAACTCCTTCACTTGTATGTATGCCGCTACTGTGCCTGCAGGAATTCGGGTGACCGCTCTTGCTCCGCCATCAACAAGTGCGCTGCCCAACTCGGTCTTGCCGCCGAACTCCCGTACCAAGCGAATTAGCTCATCTGGCACCAAGGCATTGCAGAATTGAGCGAATGCCTTCTGATTTTTCCTCTCCCACTTCAGCCGTGCGTCACCCGATGCAGGCCGCTCCTCCGAACCATCAAAGTACCCCCATAGATCGTGCGCCTCTGCCCATTGTTCGAATCGGAAGCTCCAAGTCCAATAGTCGCTCCCGTCGAACTTTGGCGCACTCTCCAGCTTCCCTTCGCCTGAGTCATGATCCATTTGCGGCAGACACACTGGAGATTGACGTTGAGGTGGTGGTGGAGGCAACGGCGGCGGCGGTGGAGACGATGTGGACAGATTTGCCCCCTCTTGATTTTTGGAGCGTAACTCCGCGCTCGAACCTCCAAATGATGAGCCGTTTGACTCAGACGAATCCTCGCTCTGAGACCATTCCATTGGTGTATCGCGCTACTGGATCCCGCGTCTGAGCTGTCCGCTTAAACTCGTCGAAGTTGGCCGATTTTCCGTCGACGAAGACTCGACCGTTTCTCCCGATTTTTGGCTTGCTGGATGCGCCCTGACCTCCTCTCTTGGCGTCCGCTCTCGAATCCCTTTTCCGCGCTTTAAATCATCCCCGATTCGCGATTTTCCAATTCGTCCACCGACTGTATTTCGCGAATTGCGTCCGATCCGCTCGTCGATTTGCGACGACTCTAGGGAAACAGTTGTAGATCGTGTCGAGGGCTTTCCAACGATATGCTGCACGCCTTGATCGGCCAACGTTGACTGAGCTTGTCCGTGAATGGATGTCGCTCCTCTCGTCCTCCCAAACGGATCCACACGATTTCCAGCGGGTTTCTTCTCTCCGCCTCCCCTCCCACGTCCAGAGTCCGCCACGATGCAATTTCGGCAGCCCTTCGGGAGGGATGGAAGCTATTTAGCCTCCACCAAGGTATTATGGTCCAATTCATTGAATAACTCCTATTCCAACAGATCGCTAGGCCTTCCTAGCTCTGATACCATATTAGAATGGACTAAGCTACTAGCGGAAGCTTTAGTAGTCTTAGAACCTCCTCCTAAAGCCTAGGAATCTTAGGAGCCCACTTGGGCATGAACCATGCTAGAACCAAAGTGGTTTCCAAGAAGTGAAGTTCCAACAAGAGAGAACCCTAACCTATAGAGTTTGGGAGGTGGTCCACTCTATAGAGTGTACACCACAAGTTCTTCCAACCCAACCAATATATTCTACACTACTATAGTGTAGATGTATCACTACATATGTTTATTGGAGCAACCCGAATTAACCTTAATTCCAACAAGGCTAAGTTAGGGGCATCAAAACAAGCAAAGCATCCAAATGGTCACAAGACCAGTCAAGCGAAACAACAACACAAAGCTCAGGGTGAATCACGAAGTCACCACACAGTCTGACCACAAGAAAACGGCCACAAGGCCAGTGCAAGAGTACACAAGTATATATATAAGCAAGCACAAGCTGAGTCAACAATGCCTAACTGCAGACAGAACCTGTGGTGGTCACCAGGCGGAAGAGCCTTGGCGAAGATGTCTATGTTGGCCTTTGAGGCCACGAAGTCCAAGCGTGCCTGGCCGCGTCGCTGCAACTCTCGCAGGAGAAAGTACCTGACGTCGATGTGCTTCACTCTGCTCTCCAGTCGAGGCTCTCAACACAGGAGGATCATGGCCTTGTTGTCAGCAAACAAGGTCGGTGCAGAGAAAGGCCGCTCACCAATGTCGGTGAGCAAGAAAGTCAACCAACAAAGCTCCTTCGCAGCCATGGCACCGGCGTAGATCTCTGCCTCTACAATAGACGAAGCCACAGACGACGACAGTGTGGACCTCCATGACACAGCTCCAGCGCCCAAGCTGAAGCAGTACCCCTGAGTGGACCGCTGAGTCTCCACGTCGTCAGCGTAGGAAGAGTCGCAGTGACCGGTCAAAACAACTGGCTGTCTCCCTCCAAGCACAAGCCCCATGCCTGATGTAGTCGCCAGGTACTTCACCACCCTCACAGTAGATGTCCAGTGAATAGGACGGTGTCTCCCAGTCGCAACAAAGCGAGAGAGGACGCTGAGAGGAAATGCGAGGTCCGGACGAGTACAGGTCATCAGGTATATGAGGCAGCCCACAAGCTCTGCGTAGGAACCACTAGACTCAAAGGGCTCGTCGGGAAAAGGGCCGGTGAGTCTGTAGTCAACGGCACGAGGAGTGGGCTGTGTGGTGGAGTGCTGAAGCCCGAACCGCTGAAGGACCTGCTGCACTATGTGTGACTGTGAGAGTGTAATGGTGCGAGCGGCTCTGTCCCTCGTGATCTGCAAGCCAAGGTAGTGGCGCAGCTCACCAAGGTCAGTGCACGTGTGTCTCTTCTGCAGTTCGGACTTCACATCAGCCAGAGCTGCCTTGTCTGCTATAGCAAAGACCAAGTCGTCGACGTAGACGAGGACGATGAAATGTGTGGGCCCAGAACGAACGAACAGCGACGGGTCGGCGGAAGATGGGCGAAACCCGACGGCAGCAAGAGTGGTGCACAGTGTGTCGTTCCACTCACGGGGTGCCTGGCGGAGACCATAGACTGATCGCCTCAGGCTCCACTGGGTCCCAAGCAAGAAAGTGCCAGTGAATCCGGGAGGACGGCGCAGCCTGATCTTCTCGTGCAGGCTGCCTTGGAGAAAGGCGGTGGAGAATTCGAGGGAGTGTAGCTCGTAGTCTCTCTGTACTGCAACGTGGAGTAACACCCGAAGAGTAGTCATCTTCGGGGTCGGTGCGAAGGTATGGAAGAAGTCAACTTCTTCGCGGTGACTGAAGCCTCCAGCCACGTAGCGCGTCTTGAAGACAGACGGTGATCCCGGCGGCCGCTTCACCTTGAAGATCCACATGCCATCGACTACGTCCGCCCCAGACGGGGGAACTGCGCCGACGTAAGTGCCGGTGGATCTCCAAGACGCCATATCTGAGTCCATGGCTGCTATCCACTGAGAGGCCCACTGCCCTGACACTGCCTCACGGTACGTGCTAGGGGTCGGAATGTCAAGGGCGTCAGGGTCTCCCTCAGGGGCTAAGAGCATGGCACAGAGATGGGGAGAAGTGGCTGTCAAGAACTCCAGCTCAAACTGCCTGTCCTCTAGGACGTCACAGCAAAGGGCACACTCACCCCTGATGGACAGAGGACGGGCATGCGCCACTCTGGTGGCGTAGTCAAGGCGGCGGGTGGCGGCAAAGTCAGTGACAGCAGCAGTAAGAGCCGAGACAGACGACGGAGAGGCACGAGGGTCCGTGACAAGAGAGGCGAGAACACGAGTGACAAGAAGACGGGTGGCACGACATTGTTCAGTGATAGGGGTAGAGGTGGAGGCTGTAAGAGACGACTCAGGAGGTGACGGGAGAATAGACTGAGGCGGAGAACGACGAGGACCCGAACGAGGAGAGACAGTGCGGAGGTCGTCAAAAGGAGACGAGGGACGTGCACGAGCGGGATAGCGAACTGTCCAGTCGTGCAGGACAACAGGAGGAGACGACTGTGACTGAGGAGGAGAGAAAACAGCAGGAGACGAGTCCGGAGGGGGAAACGTAGGACCGTAAACAGGAGGAGACAGTGAGCAGTCTAGAGGAGAGGAAGGAAGACCAAGGGCCCGAAGACCACTCACAGGAGGAGGCAACGGCTGCAAAGGCAGTGGCGGCTGCGGCTGCTGCTGCGGCTGCTGCCGCCGCTGCTGCTGCTCCCGCTGCTGCTACTGCTGCTCCTCCTGCTGCTGCCGCTCTTGCCCCAGCCGCTCCTGCTCCAACCGCTCCCGCTCCTCGCGCTCCAGCTGACGAAGCCTCTGGAAACTCGTTGGGTAGCGGTGGGGAGGTGGGGTAGGCGCCGCAGCAGCAGTGCCTCCAGCTCCAGTCTCCTCGGAACTAGCACCTCCAGCTCGAGCACCCACAGAACTAGTGTCCCCAGCACGAGCACCCCAGAACTAGCACCGCGAGTTCTTGCACCCTCAGCGCGAGTACCTCCAGAACTAGCACATCCAGCGCCAACACCCTCAGCCCCAACGCCCTCAGAACCAGCACCTCCAGCGCCAATACCCTCAGCTCCAGCACCCTTAGAACTAGCACCTCCAGTGCCTGTGCCCCCAGCACCAACACCCCCAGAGTCGACTGCAACCTGTCGCGGTAGTGCCGAAGGCTGCTGCTGTGACTGTGAGGACGACAGTGGGGAAGGAGACGGAACCTGACGTGCTACCGAGGGGAGAGGGGTAGCGTGCGACACACCAGACGGGGCGGGACCAGGGGAGGCGGGTGTACCGGAGGAGCGGGGGCAGGAGGAGAGGGGGCGAGGAAACGGGTAGGGGGGGGAACCGGGAGACCTCGACACGGGTACCGGGTGTAGTAAGACACAGACTCCTCAAACCGGACGTCACGAGAGTCAAAGAACCGGTGGAGGGGCGGGTGGTAAAAGGTGTAGTCAGAGGAGTCCACCGGGAAACCAAGGAAGACACAGGGGATGGCGCGAGCCGAGAGCTTGTCCGCAGAGGTGTCACGGACAAGTGCAATACAGCCCCAGACACGAAAACTTCGACGCAACACCAGGGGACCCGGTCCAAAGACTGGTCGGTGAAGCCTCTCGCCGTGAGACACGGGGCCAGAGGTTCAGCTGGTGGGCGGCGTAACGAACGGCGTAGGGCCACAGAATATGGGGCGCACAGGCCTATGCGATGCTCAGCAACCCCATTCTGCTGTGGGGACTCTGGAAGCGTCCAGGACTGGGTGATGCCCTGCTCGCGACAGAATCCGGCAAGAATGCCGGAGCGAAACTCACCCCCACGGTCGGAGTGAAGACAACTGACACGGTGGCCACGAGTGGTCTCAGTGGCCAGCAACCACCGGATCAGCGTAGAAGTCACAGCGGACTTCTTCGCCAGGGGGAACACGGTGGTGTAGCGGGAGTAGTCGTCAAAGACCACCAGAAAGCAGCTCTTCCTCTCGAGCCCAAGGCAAGGGGCGGGGCCCCAGACGTCCAAGTGGAGAGTCTGGAAGGGTGCGGTGGCGGGACGAAGGGAGGAGGAGTGAGGAGTGGCGCGCAGCCAACCCTCGACGCAAGGAGTGCACGGCGGCGCCGGCGAAGGAGGGAGCGGCGGCAAGACGCGTGGGAGACCTGAGACAAGGCGCTGGCTAGCCATGCTGCGGAGGCGTGGGAGGGACGGGTGGCCAAGATAGTGGTGCCACAAGATTGTTGGGTGGGAGAGTGACCGACAAGAGCACGACGCAACGACCGGAGCGGACGCAACAACCTGACTAGACGCAACAACCTGACTAGACGCAGCGACCCGACCAGACGCAACTACCTGACAAGACGTAGCTACCTGTGGGGCCGCAATGCGCAGAACGAACAGACCCGAGTGTGGTTCCCTGACAAACGTGGCAAGAATGACCCCTGTAGAAGCGTCCGTACAGAGATCAATCATCTCGTCCGTGGAAAGGTGACGAGGATCCCTCGATCCTGAAGATATCCGACACCTACCAAGTTCCGCGAGAACGAGGGGACGTACAGACTAGTGAGGACACCAGAGGGGACAGCTGGGCACGGGAGGGTGGTAGAACTGCGAGCAACTGCTGGTCCAGAAGTAGGATCAGCCAAGGAAACTGTGTTTGGAGCAGAAAGAGGTGTGGCAGTGGTGTGGTCACGGAAGAAGCACTGAGACGCGCCAGAATCTAGTGTAAACGAGAGAAACGCGTCAAACGTAGATACACATGGGCTACTAACTACACAACCACCAACACTAAAAGCCGACTGAGGTTCGAAGCTAGGCATATGCAAATCAACACGTCCGACCGGACCAAATTTATCAGCATACATGACATTATAAGCGTCATACATAGACATAGAATAAATATCATAACCACGGCGAGTCAGAGTAGGCCAGTGTGGAAGTGGCGAGTCAGGCCCAACACTCTCATGCTAGAGGTCGTCGAGGCGGCGGTAGCAGCGGAACGAGGAGTGGTCAGGGCGCAAGCAGGTAGTGCCAGCATCAGGGCCAGTCAGGAGCCGGTACTGGCAGGGGCCGACGTCGCGACGACCCCGACGAGGCGTCCAGCTGGCTGTACCGTAGCTAGGACAATCACGTCCCCACCGCCAGGAGTGCTGTTGCTGTTGCCACTTCTGCTCGCCCTGGTGCTGCATAAACCTAACAGACGCCATGGCACAATCCAGAGGAGCGTGAGAGCGGCAGGAGCTAGAAATAGTCAAACACGAAAACGTGGCGTGAGGACTAGTCTAGAAACTGGTGAAGAGGGTGGCGAACGGAATGCGAAGCCAGGGAACACGAGGAACAACTAGGTTAGAATCATAAGACTCGCCATGAGAGGCGACTGCGGCTGCCAGCCGCCGTGAGAAATGCCTATGGTAGGAGGCGTGTAGGAGAGACAACAGGTACATGTACTACTGCAGCTGCTGTGTGCGGTCGAGTGTGGTGGAGTGCAGTTGAGTGCGGTTGAGTGCGGTTGAGCACGGTGGAGAGCGGTCAGTAGCGGGTAGGGACGGTTTAGTGCAGTGGGGAACAGGTGGGCTCGTTAAGAAGCACGGGCAGTAGGCGTGACGAAGGCATGTGTAGTTGCTGCTGCTGCGCATGGTTCCTAGTGCATAGGCAGCTGCAGGTGCGCGTACAACTGCTCTTGCGCGGCGACGTACGTAGGGCTGCGCGCCCAGTTGGAAGGGGAGGGACGCGGTATGGGCTGCAGAGGCGCGCGATGGGGACTGTTGCACTCGCGGCGGCAACTACTGCGCTCGCGGCGGCGGCTACTGCACAGCGGTTGTGTGATGCCTGGACGGGCTGCGCGTGGGCAAAACGGGCTGCGCGCGGGCATGACGGGCTGCACGTGGGCTGGACAGGCTGCGCGCGGGCGGAACGGGCTGCGCGCAGAGCGGCTCGGGCTGCGCGCGGGCTGGACGGGCCGGGCGCGGCGGAACGAGCGGCGCGCGGGGCGGCTCGGGCCGCGCGTGGGGAGGAACGGGCAGCGCGCGGGGCAGGAAGGGCTGTGCGCGAGGCAGCGCGGGGCAGCACGTAACGGGGCGAATGCGGGCGATACGAGGCATAACGTGGCGTCACGGGACTACACGCGGCCTAGGGTCGACCTAGCTGATACCATCTCAAGATCTAGGAGCTCCAAACATAGGTATGTAACTTAGGAGAAATGATGGCATTGATTAGTGGGGAATGCGGAGAATAGTATTCTACTGGAGAGCAGAATTGCGTGGGACGCACGGTCAGAGTTCTGGCAGTGATTCTTGACAGAGTGTTGGAATGCCTTGGTAGAAATCAAGCATAGTTTCACTAGGAAAAGTTGATGGAACATGATTAGAATACAAGCAAAGAGAACCAAATAGAAGAAGACAGAACCCTGAAGAGAATGTTCCTCGGCATACACTTGACTTTGTCGAGACAGCAACGGCAGGTGAAACGACAAGCACATGCATCTTTGACCTGAGTTGGCATTTGCTCAGGTTTTACAACATTCACACTTGTATACGTTTTTGAAGTTAGCAAAAACGTGTTTCAGGTTCTGTTCCTTAGCAGATTCGAATTCTTCTGGGGAGTACAATTTCCGAGATTACCTGATTAGTCGAAATTTGTTGTTTCGCGATTGGTCGAAATTCACGTACATTGCGAATTTCGGAGACAAGTCCTTTTGGTCGACCTGAAACGCTCTGCTCGACAAGTGTCGACCACCGATCTGTCAAAACGCCAATGCTGCCAATTCCGTCGACCAAAGAAGCTCGTCTTCGACGCCGATTTACTCCCGTCGAGAAGCGCCTCGTCGACGAGCACTTTCGTCGAGCAGAAGAAACACTTCTACCTCGACAGTTACTCTCGTCGACAGATGACTTGTCGCACACAGATAGAAGTCCCCAAATTCGCCAATGACCACGAAACGAAGCCGTCCGCACACCATTGTGCTCTTGGAAGCATGGTCTACCTCGACCAAGCGAGGGCGGGGCCTTTTCTCTTCGACACTCCCCTGCCCAGCTCGCGCTTGGGCACACATATACACAAGGTCCACCCGTAGAGCCTACGTAATAGAGTACAAGGGGGATACTTCGACGGCGTGCAAACCCAGCACGACGCCCACCGCACCAGCCATGTTGAAGGACATGGCACCTAGTTTTGCACTTTGGTGCTGTTCGCCAGCACCTTTGAACCCAAAACCCACGGCATAACGACGGGATCAGGAAGGTGGGTCTCGCCTTCCTGATCCCGTCAGTTAGGGTTCGTTTACCTCCGTCAGCCTGGTCAGCCCGTAAAAAAGCTGCCGAGCCTCCCTTATCGTCCAAACCAAAAACCAAAGTGGGGGTCTGGTGAACGCCCCCATTTGTCGATCAAATCGAACTGCTCGACGGCATATGGAAGCAGGGACGCAACTTCGTCCCCAGGCAAAATTCCCTCCCCAAGCTATGCCATCGCCATCCCCCGTTTTTCAAAGGGCAGCGATGGCACAGCCGTTGCATTGCCGTTCAGAGGGGAACCTCTGAACGAGCCATTTGTTTGACAAATGGGGGTTCGTATACCCCCCATTTTCCCCCTCCCAAACACACCTTCGAGGTGGCGGGGGTTGTATGTGAGCAGAGTTGGGTTTTCTTTGCGTTTTTTACCCACGTCGAGCACTTTTCGGCCCGCGGGCAGGCTGTGGTTAGTGAAGCTAAAAGTTCGCGCCTTTATGGGGGTTCTTTATTCGGTTGCGTAATTTCGCCTTTCGGGCGCAGAAGTTTCTCGAGTCGCATTATGCCCAAACCTCGGAGGGTTCCGCCTCCGTTTCCAGATGCGGTCGCGATGCCGATGCCATCTTTTTCATTTCAAATTACGATTTGCTGGCGAACAGCGCCTTTGTCGTCGCCGACTTCGGCAAGGCGAACCTGGCCGATTGCGACGTGTCAAACTTATACTCTACAGTTTGTTTAGGCTGTAGTGGGGTAGTTACTATAGGGTACAGTAAGTTTAGGGTTTCCTACTTGTACCCACCACTTTTCTAGTGCACACACACTTGTTCATTATGACATGGTATTACGAGCCTAGGTTAGGAATTTAGGACCGCTTAGTCCTAAGGGCCCACCGTTCCGCTAGAAGCGCCCTCGTGTGCCCCACCTTCTTAGCGCCCTCGTGCGCCTCTCTGCTAGTGCGCCCTCGCGCGCCCTCCCTCTCACGCTGCCCGTGTGCAGCCCGCTAGCCGCCCGAGCGCGGCCCCCCGTTTTTAGCGCGCGCAGCCCACTAGCCGCCCGTACGCGGCCCGTTTTTTCGCGCGCGCCCGTAGGCCGCCGCCCGTAGGCCGCCGCTCGCCCGTAGGCCGACGCTCGACCAGCCGCCGCCCGCCCGCAGGTCGCAGCCCGCGCGCCGCGGCTGTCGCGCGTCGGCTGCTGCAGCTCGCGCATAGCCGCCGCCTACACGCAGCCGCGGCCCGTGCGCAGCCGCACTAGACGCAGCCGCGCACCGTGCATAGGCCCGCCGCCGAGCTGCCCTGCCTGCCCGAGCCGCGTCGCGCCGTCCTGCCCGAGTCGCGTCGCCCTTACCGAGCCGCGCTGCCCCACCTGCAGCAACTGCTGCTCCTGTTCCTGCTGCTACTGCTGTTCTTACTGCTACTGCTGCTACTACTACTGCTGTTACTGCTACTGCTGCTACTGCTACTGCTGCTACTGCTACTGCTGCCACCATGGCTACTCCCACCATTCTCTCTTTCGATGCTGAGGGCCGCCCGGTTCAGTTTGATGCTTGGCTCGACGACCTGCACCTGTTCCTACAGATCACTGCTAAGGACGATATCTCGCTGTATGATCACGCGTCCGGAACCGCTCCCGCACCTGCTGAGACTGCTGACAGTACTGCTCGCTCCTAGTGGCAGACTCGTGACGCTCACGCTCGCCTAGCCATTCGCAGCCACCTACCGCTAGATCAGCGCGCGCATTTTGGCCAGCACAAGACTGCTAAGGCACTGTACGATGCTGTAGTAGCGCGCTACTCCTCGCCTGCCTCTGCTACGATCGACCGTCTCTCGCTGCCCTATCTTTTCCCCGATCTGGCCACCTTTCCCACAGTCGCTGACCTCATTACGCACCTCCGCACTAGTGACACTCGCTACCGAGCCGCCCTTCCTGCTGAGTTTCTAGCCAAGAATCCTCCCCCGATGTACCTTGTTTTCTACCACCTAGTCACCCGTCTCCCTGACTCTCTTCGCGCAGTCAGGGACCACTTTCTCGCCCTCTGCCCCACCGAGCTCACCGTTGACCTGCTCGAGAAGCACCTGCTTGCAGCTGAGGCTAGCATTTGTCAAACATTATATGTTTACATTGTGTAGGCTATAGTGGGTTTAGCCTTATCGGGTACAACATTCTAGGGTTTCCTACTTGTACTCCCAATCTTGTTAGTTCATACACACTTGTTCATTCTAACATGGTATCAGAGCTTGTGGGCTGCCTCATGTACCTGATGACCTGCACTCGACCTGACCTTGCATACCCTCTTAGCATCCTAGCACGCTATGTCGCTCCTGGCCGTCACCGGAAGGAGCACATGGATGCCGCTAAGAGGGTGTTGCGCTACTTGTGCAGTACGTCGGGCATGGGGCTTGTGCTTGGAGGACGGCGCGACGTTGTCCTCACTGGACACTCAGACGCTTCTTGGGCTGACGACCAGGCTACGCAGCGGTCGTCTCAGGGTTACACCTTCAGCCTTGGCTCTGGTTCTGTTTCCTGGCGTTCTACACGCTCTTCCTCTGTTCTCAGCTCCAGTTGTGAGGCTGAGATCTACGCCACAGCCATGGCTGCCCAGGAGCTACGCTGGCTCACCTACTTGCTCACCAACCTTGGAGAGCGGCCTCGTTCTCCTCCAGTGTTGTACGTCGACAACAAGGCAGCCATTGCCTTGTGTCAGGAGCACAGACTGGAGCACAGAACGAAGCACATCGCTCTGTGCTACTTCCTTGCTCGAGAGCTGCAGCAGCGTGGTCAGCTTCGTCTTTCGTACGTGGCCACTCGGGCCAACACTGCTGATGTGTTCACCAAGGCGCTTCAGCCTTGTGATCATCAGCGTTTCTGTACTGTTCTAGGCCTTGTGCCTACTGTCCCTCACTTGCTCACTTCTTGTCTCTGCTTGTACTGTGATCTCTATATATATACCTGCATGCTTACACTTGCTAGGTTGTGATCACTGTACCTCTTGTTATATTATCAAACTGCATGTGAACTGGTCTTGTGACCACTTGCTCGTGCTCGGAATTTGTGTGGCATCCTTGAGATCCACCCTGAGCTTGTTTTGCTTTGCTTTGACTGGTCTTGTGACCCCTTGCTCTCCCCCACTTAGCCTATGGGGGTGTGTCAAACATTATATGTTTACATTGTGTAGGCTATAGTGGGTTTAGCCTTAGGGGGTACAACATTCTAGGGTTTCCTACTTGTACTCCCAATCTTGTTAGTTCACACACACTTGTTCATTCTAACAGCATTGTCGCTGTAGGTGCCTCTCGTGGCGACCCCCGCACGCCCTTCTTTGACAGGTGTTCTCCTCCCCCCCTTCTCCCCTCGGTCGCCTCTGCTGCCGCTGTCGACTACCTTGGTGCTGAGGAAGTCGGGGCTGCGTCTGCTCCTAGTGGGAGGCGCAAGGGCGGCAAGGGCAAAGGGGGCAAGGGTGGTGGCGGTGACAGCGGGGGAGGTGGAGGTGGAGGTGGAGGTGGAGGCGGTGGGGGCGGTGGGGGTGGTGGCGGTGGTGGGGGTGGTGGCGGGGTTGGGGGGGTCAGTGGCAGCGGCGGGGGTGGTGGCGGCAGTGGTGGTGGAGGAGGCCGGGGTGGAGGCGGTGGTGGTGGCGGCAGTGGGCGTGGTGGCGGCGGCTGGGGTGGTGGTCGGGGTGGACCAGCGCAGCGTGGAGGTCTGGGTGGCGTCCAGCGCCAGCAGCAGCGTCTCGGAGAGACCCCGTCGCCCCAGCAGCTTCGTGAGTGGTACTCTCAGCATGGGGGGTCTGGGGGTGGAGGTACCTGCCCGTATGTCATCCGCACAGGTGACCGCGCTGGTCAGACGTGTGAGAGGCCCCACACGCAGTAGCGCTGCATCTCCCGTCTCGACGACGCCTGGCGTGCACAGTTCCCCGACGCCTCTGAGCTGCCCCGCTGGGCTGATCTGCTTAAAAAGAACATTGATATCTTTGCTCTTGACTTTGATGTTATCCTTGGTGCTATGTATGCATTGACTATTAGTGTTGAGGGTGACTGTTACCTGCGTGTCCCGCCCGACCCGGGCATTGAGTCCAGTGCGGCTGCCGCTCTAGGTGCTAGTGCGTCTGCTGCCCCAGGTCCTAGTGAGGCTACTGCTCTAGGTGCTGGTGAGTCTGCTGCTTCAGGTGCTCGTGAGTCTGCGCCTTTAGGTACTGCGTCTACTGAGGCACTGCACACCTTCACACTGGACTCAGGTGCTTCCCATTGTTTCTTTCGAGACCGCACTGCCCTAGCGCAGCTCCCTAGGCCTGTTGCTGTCTCCCTGGCTGACCCCTCCGGGGGTCCGGTCCTTGCGACCTCCACCACTGCCCTCCCTTGTCCAGCTGTCCTGTCCGGCACGCTGTCGGGTCTTTACCTCCCCTCGTTCTCTACGAACTTTGTGGCGGGTTCCGCGCTCCAGGATGCGGGTGTTCACCAGTTCACCCCTGCCTATGAGCGTGTGACACACTGCACGTGTGCTCAGACGGGTCGTCACCTGGCTACCTTCACTCGGCAGCCGGGGTCGGACCTGTACACACTGACCACTGAGTCCCCTCAGGTAGCTGCGTCTGCGTCAGCGTCAGGTCAGTTGTCCGCCCCCCGCTCGTGTCGCACCTTGTCGCACCGGACGGTCCTATGGCATCACCGCCTTGGTCACCCTTCGATGCAGCGCCTTCGTGGCATGCACTCCCGGTACCTTGTCTCTGGTCTCCCCAGGTCACTGCCTCCCCTGCCACTGTCCCCTGCCCCTCCTTGCCTTCCCTGTGTCGAGGGGCGGCAGCGCGCTGCCCCCCACTCCTCTGAGTTTCCCCCGACGGAGACTCCTCTGCAGACCCTTCACATGGACGTGTGGGGCCCAGCCCGCGTCCGTGGACAGGGCGGAGAGCGCTACTTTCTGCTGGTCGTTGACGACTACACGCGTTACACCACGGTCTTCCCCTTGTGCACCAAGGGTGAGGTCCCTGATGTCTTGATCCCTTGGATCCGCGCTACCCGTCTCCAGCTGGAGAGGCGCTTTCACACGGACCTTCCCGTCCTGCGACTGCACTCTGACAGAGGTGGTGAGTTTTCCTCCGGCCTCTTGAGGGCCTTCTGTCAGGGGGAGGGCATTGAGCAGACGTTCACGCTTTCGGCCTCTCCGCAGCAAAATGGGGTTGCTGAGCGCCGCATTGGCTTGGTCATGGAGGTCGCTCGTACCTCCTTGATCCATGCGGCTGCCCCCCATTTTCTGTGGCCGTTTGCAGTCCGGTACGCCGCGCATCAGCTCAACCTCTGGCCCCGTGTCTCCGTTCCGGAGACCTCGCCGACACTGCGTTGGACGGGAGAGGTTGGCGATGCGTCCGTGTTCCGGGTCAAGGGATCTCGTGCCTTTGTCCGCGATACGTCCGCGGACAAGCTCTCCTCCCGCGCTGTTCCTTGTGTCTTCCTTGGCTTTGTCCCTGACGCGCCTGGTTGGCAGTTTTACCACCCCACCTCGCGCCGTGTCTTCCCCTCTCAAGACGTCACGTTTGACGAGTCGGTCCCCTTTTACCATCTCTTCCCCTACCGCACTGCCCCGCTCCCCCCTCCGCCGCTCTTCCTCACGCCAGGTGCTGCTTCGGTAGACCCCCTACCTCCCCAGGGTCCTGCTCCCTCAGGTGTTTCCCAGGTAGACCCAGTCGAGCCTGTCGAGGTAGCTGTCGACTCTGGTCCTGCGCGAGGTACTGAGCATGAGCGTGCTGAGCATGGAGGTGCTGAGACTGGGGGTGCTGAGACTTGGGGTGCTGAGACTGGGGGTGCCGAGCCTGGGGGTGCTGAGAGTGGGGGTGCTGAGACTGGGGGTGCTGAGCCTGGGGGTGCGGAGCCTGGGGGTGCTGTGCCTGGGAGTACTGTGCCTGGGGGCGCTCTCTCGTCCCAGCAGCTGCGTGAGTGGTACTCTCAGCACTGTCGCCGCCGACGTGGTGCTGTGGGAGCTGGGGGTGCTACTGGAGCTGGAGCTGAGGGCGCTGGAGCTACTGGTGCTGGTGTGGCTGCCGACCCTGGGGTTGGCGCTGGAGGTGCTGGCACCACTGGTCCTGGAGGTGCTCGAACTGGAGGTAGTGGAGCTGCTGGGACTGGAGGTGCTGCTGGAGCTGCTGGAGTTGCTGGAGCTAGTGGTAGGGGCTGGAGCTGGAGGCGCTGACGCTCGTCCTACTGGAGGTGCTGGAGCTGACGGTGCTGCTGGTGCGGGTGCTCCTGGGGGTACTAGAGTTGGTGCTGCTGGAGCTGCTGGAGGTGCTGCAGGAGCCGCCACTGGGGGTGCTGGTGCTGTCTCTGCTGGTTCTGGGGGCGCTGCGCGACCGCAGCCGTACTTCGTTCCGCTCCTTCAGCAGGTTCTTGGTCTCCCGCCTTCTACTGGTCCTGCCCCTTCCTTAGAGTGTCCACCGCCTGTCCAGTCGCAGTCACTGTTACAGCCTGCGTCCCCGCTGCCTGCTCCTTCTCCTTACACTGGTCCGACCGGAGGTCCTACTGAGCGTCGTGAGCCTGAGTCTCGTCCTGCGTCGCCTGTTCGTGCTGCTCGCACTGGTCGTCGTGTTCCGCGTCAGCGTCCTCCTGCTGTCCCAGGCACGCACCAGATGGCGCTTTGACCTTCCACTGCTCCACAGCGTGTCCCTCTACCGTCTCCTCCTGCGTCCTCTCTTCCTGCCCTTGCTGACCTGGATTCTGACTCCCTTCGTGCTGCTAGTCCTACTGTCACGCGTCTCCTGACCACTGTTGTCGCTGACCCTTCCTTTGAGTCCACTGCTGCGTCTGCCTTAGTTGCTGAGCTTGTCGACTTTGCTGCTCGCTGTCGTCTAGACTACGCCGCGAGTCTTTTTGCTGAGTCTGAGTCTGTCTGTCCTCCGTCCGTCGGGGGTGAGTGTGCTCTTGGCACGGACGTCCTTGAGGACAGGCAGGAGGACTTTGAGTGCTTTGCAGCCGCTGTACCTCATCTCGTGTCCATGCTGATTGCACCTGAGGGAGACCCGGATGCACCAGACATCCCGACCCCGCGCTCTTACGCAGAGGCGATAGAGGGTCCCTACTCCTCTCAGTGGCAGTCAGCCATGGACGCAGAGATGGCATCCTGGAAGTCCACAGGTACCTACGTTGACGAGGTTCCCCCTCCTGGGGCGAACATCGTTAGTGGCATGTGGATTTTCAGGGTGAAGCGGCCGCCGGGTTCTCCGCCTGTCTTCAAGGCGCGTTACGTTGCTCGAGGCTTCAGTCAGCGACAGGGAGTAGACTTCTTCCAGACCTTCTCCCCGACCCCGAAGATGACCACTCTTCGGGTTCTGCTGCACGTCGCTGCTCAGCGTGACTACGAGCTTCACTCTCTTGACTTCAGCACTTTCCTACAGGGCAGCCTGCACGAGGAGATCTGGCTGCGCCGCCCACCTGGCTTCACTGGGTCGTTTCCTCCTGGTACCCAGTGGAGCCTCCGGCGGTCAGTCTACGGTCTCCGCCAGGCGCCCCGTGAGTGGCACGACACACTGAGGACTACGCTTGCGGCCCTTGGGTTTGCTCCTTCTACTGCTGACCCGTCGCTGTTTCTGCGCACCGACACTTCGTTGCCGCCGTTCTACATCCTCGTGTACGTCGACGACTTGGTCTTTGCCACTACTGACACTGGGGGACTCGCCCACGTGAAGTCGGAGCTGCAGAAGAGACACACGTGCACAGACCTGTGTGAACTGCGCAACTATCTTGGCTTGCAGATCACCCGGAACTGAGCACGGCGCACCATTACCTTGACTCAGTCACACATGGTGCAGCAGGTCCTTCAGCGCTTCAACTTCACGTACTCCTCGCCTCCGGCCACTCCTCTGTCTACTAGCCGCTCGCTCTCAGCTCTGCCTTCGGATGAGTCCGTAGAGCTGAGTGGCCCGTACCCAGAGCTTGTTGGCTGCCTCATGTACCTGATGACCTGCACTCGACCTGACTTGGCATACCCTCTTAGCATCTTGGCACGCTATGTTGCTCCTGGGAGACACCGACCAGAGCACATGGCTGCAGCGAAGAGGGTGTTGCGCTACCTGTGCAGTACGTCGGGCATGGGGCTAGTGCTCGGAGCACGGGCTCGAGTTGTCCTCACTGGTCACGCAGACGCTTCTTGGGTTGACGACTTGGCTACGCAGCGGTCGTCACAGGGTTACACCTTCAGCCTTGGCTCCGGTTCTGTTGCGTGGCGGTCTACCCGCTCGTCTTCTGTTCTCAGCTCCAGCTGTGAGGCTGAGATCTACGCAGGGGCCATGGCTGCACAGGAGTTACGCTGGCTCACCTACCTGCTGACCGACTTGGGAGAGGTGCCTCGTTCTCCTCCTGTTCTGTACGTTGACAACAAGGCCATGCTGGCCTTGTGTCAGGAGCACAGACTGGAGCACAGAACGAAGCACATTGCCCTTCGCTACTTTCTTGCTCGAGAGTTGCAGCAGCGTGGTCAGCTTCGTCTTGCTTACGTGGCCTCGTGGAAATCCGGCGGCTGCTCGGTGGTCGGGATGTACTGGAGAGAAATCTTCCTGCGCTTCACCATCTGCTCTAGCCAGGCGTAGCGTCACTCCATGTGGTTGAGATTTCCCTTGAGCCCCAAGCCTTCTACGACCGTGATGGCCGACTGGTTGTCCACGTGCAGCACAGTCGGCTTCCGTGCATCGAGCAGTTGGAATTCTGCAAGGAGGAAGCGCAGACGACGTGCTTCCTTGCCAGCTTCGGTGGCCGCAGCGTACTCCGACTCAGTTGATGAGAGTGTCGCGCACTTGATGCGCTGGCTCGATCACGATACAGTGGCCCCTCCGAAGACGAACACGTAGCCGCCTGTGCTTGTCCGATTCTGCTTGTCGCATCGTCGGCGTCTGCATAGCCGACCAGACACAGCGACTCTGGTCCGCAGCCGAACTCCAGAGCGGCATCACGGGTGTCAGTGAGGTAGAGCAGGCAGCGATCAACCTCACGCCAGTGGTTGTCGCTCCGCACTGTCAGGCCGCTCCCTAGCTTGCTCCAAGCGAAGGCAATGTCAGGCCTCGTCGTGGTGGCCGCGAACTGCAGAAAGCCGACTCTCTGCCGGTACTCTTCTTCTTCGCGCGACTGAAAGTCCTCGTCGTCAAACAGCAGCTCTGCGTAGGCGTCGACGGAGACCGGCGTCTTCGGCACTCGCCCGGTCTGTTCCTCGTTGTGAGAGTACGACGGCTTTTGCCAGCTATGCTTGGTTGCCTTTACTTTATTACGCTATTTTTAGCTTAGGTTTATTTTATGCGTGCATGAATTGCTTGATTTCCTAGGCTAGGTGCTTTCCTATGTTTTATTATAGTTATAGCACCGAGCTAGGTTGCGTGCACCGAATTCTGGGCTTTTCGGTTGCCACCGAATTGCCTTCCACCGAATTCGGGAAGGGTCTGTTCGGGACACTTCGCGACTCTCGGAACCTTCGCGTAACACCTGGTTACTGGGCATTGTGTCGAGCCTATATATAGCCTCGTGTTGTATCCAGGTGATTCATTCAATTCAAACTCTATTTTCTGAGCTCGATCCTAGATCCTCACACTTGGTAATCAGAGCCGTTTACACGCGAAGTTTTTTCAACCACTAAAACCGAGTTTTCAAAAAACCGCGGGGGCGACGACTGTTAAACACCGATTTCGGGTACGTAAAACCGGTTCCGTGTTTTTCACTCCCCCTCGATTTTGGTTTTCGAACGCGCAATGTCAGGCATGGAGGGTCAAGGCGACAATTACGCGACGACGAGCGACATCGCCAGCCTTCGCACCGACGTGGAACAGACGCAGGCGGCGATTCGGCGAATCGAGGCCCTTCTGACAAACCAATTTGCAGCCGCCACCGCAGCAGTCAATGTCAGAATGTTATATTTCTCTAGTCTGCAGTGGGGTACTCTATAGTGAGTACAGCCCTGTTAGGGTTCGCTATATGTACTCAACTGCCTGCTAGTGAAACCCCTCTTCTGCTGTTCATTCCTCGTTCTATCTTTCACATGCTATCAGAGCAGGTCGACCCTCCCTGGTCGATCCTGTGGATGGGCCCACCCGATGCTTCCGCTGCTGTACTGCCTGTCGCGCGCCCCAGACGTGCAACGTTTTCTGCCTGCCGCGCGCTCGTGGCGTGCGGCGTTTTTTCTTCCCGCCGTGCGCTCGGGGTGCGCAGCGGTTTTCTGCCCTACCCGTCGCGCAGCCCTGCTGGCCGCGCGACGCCCTGCCCTGCCCGTCGCGCGCCCCGTGGCGCGCGACGGTGCCCTGCCCGTCGCGCGCCCCGAGGCGTGCGATGGTGCCCTAACCGTCGCGGCGCCCTGGGGGACCCGCGCGCGCCCCTTTGCCATCCTGTCGCCCGTCGCGGCACCCTGGGGGACCCGCGCGCGCCCTCCTCACCATCCCGTCGCCCGTCGCGGCGCCCTGGGGGACCCGCGCGCGCCCCCTTCGCCATCCCGTTGCCCGTCGCGGCGCCCTGGGGGCCCGTGCGTCGCCCTCCCTCCCGTCGCCCGTCGCGGCGCCCTGGGAGCCCGAGTGTCGCCCCCTCCCGTCGCCCATCGCGGCGCCCAGGGGGCCCGCGCGCTGCCCCGCTTCTGCTTGCACGCCGCCCCAACTGCTGCCCGCGTTTCTGCCCCATGCCGCCTGCATTTGGGGTGTGGGGGTGGCGGGTATAGGGGTGGCGGGTGTGTGAGGCGTCCCCTGCTCCTCCTCCTCCTCCGTCTCCCACTGCCCCTGAGGGGGGTGGGTGTGTGGGAGCCGAAGGAGTGGTGCTAGGGGGGTGTCGTGGGAGTGGAGCTAGGGGTGCAGCAAGGGGTGTGTGAAAGGGGGGTGGGACAGTTGGGGGAGGTTGAGCGGAGGTAGCAGTCGTGTCGCCAGCAGCGCCAGTAGTCCGGAGGCTACAATCTCCGGTAGTCGCCAGTCGCCCGTGGGTCAGTTGCTCCAGCCGCTCGGCGTAGCCGCGGAGCCAGTTACTCCTGTAGTCCGGGCCATTGCTTCGGTAGCCACTGAGCCAGCCGCTCCTGTGTGTCTGCAGCTTCCGCCGTCGCCTCCCATCTCCTCTCCTCTCACAGTCCCTCCTCCTCCTCACTTGCCCTCTGTGACTACCTCTAGCTTTGCTTGTGCTTGTGAACTATTTTGTGACTGCTTGCTGTGCTGATTATACCCCACTTTGCTGTCAGAATGTTATATTTCTCTAGTCTGCAGTGGGGTACTCTATAGTGAGTACAGCCCTGTTAGGGTTTGCTATATGTACTCAACTGCCTGCTAGTGAAACCCCTGTTCTGCTATTTATTCCTCGTTCAATCTTTCACAGTCAATGCAGCAGCGAACGTAGCAGCGACAGCAGCAGCAGCGGCAGTGACACCGACATTTCACGGGCCGATGGCACCACCTTCGCCGAACCTCGAAGCAGCTCGCCCGAGGCTCCCTGAAGCGTTCGATCCCAGCGCGAAAGGATCTGACATTCGACGATTCGTGGCGACCCTCGAAATTTACTTCGAGGCCATTGGCTGTTCGACCCCGACACACGATGCAACAAGAATTCGGCTCGCAGCGACACTGTTGCGGGGACCAGCACTCGAGTGGATTTACTATTCTGACGTGGCCCGCGGGGAGAAAACGTGGATGCAGTTTCGGGAGGATCTTATCGAACGCTTGGAACCAATCAACTCAGTCTACATGGCGCGGCAGCAGATTCACCGACACAAACAGTACAGCAGCGTATGACAATACACGCAGCAGATGGAGTTACTGTTCAACCGAATTACCGACCTGACCGAAGGCGAGAAAATCCAGGCATACACCGAAGGATTAAAAATGGAGATTCGACGGCAGGTGATTTCGGCGAACTACAGTAGCTACCGCGACATTGTACGGGCAGCCGAAAGGTAGGACGCATTGACGCGAGGTCAACCCAAAACACGACGCTATGGGTCAAACTGTACATTTGGCCCGGAGCGATCGGCACCCCCCACGTTCGCCGAACCGATAGATATCGACAAATTTGACGCGAAGCAGCAACCGACAAAATGCGATTTTTGCGGCGCAGCGGGGCATCAATTTTTGTCGTGCTACAAAATGAAGAAAGCACGTGCGGCACTGCTGGGCAACAACAGTGGAGCACCCCCGAAGTAAAAAAACGAGAATCGCCAGTAGCCGCGGATCGACCTGGCGATCGCGTAAAGATTCGAAAAGCAGACAAGGGCGACGACGTGGCGACTTCAGAGCGGGTGAAAAAAGGAGAAAATGATGGCGCGAATATAAAATGTCACAACCGGCCGGCATCAGGGGGAAATCGCCGAGGCGAATGGAGGCTCCGCGACAAAAGACTCTGCACCGACTGGGAAACTCCAGCCGAACACCCACGAAAGTATCCTATAAAGATACTCTAACGAAAAATATTGCTTCTCATGGTTTTCAAGCCTTTCAGAAATTCAGGGGAGACTTAGAGGCCAAGAAAAAGCCTTTAGATATTATTTAGGTACCTGAGAAGTTGGGCAAAGTACTACGGAGCGTAGAAAAGTGTCGTGCGTTCCGTGAAGTTCATATTCTCTCCCCGCAGCACAGTGTTAAGGCTCCCCGTTGCCCACATGTGAAGCCTACACAGCTGCAAAGGCTTAGAGGAAAATTCCAGGCTCATGAGAAGTTGTACAAGCCTCGGAAAAATCCTCCTACCCCCCAGGTGAAGTTGGAAAGTGCTGAGTCAGGTACAGGGAATATGGATGGTAATATCTTTGATGTACCCTATGATCCTATCAATGAGACCCTCTTTGGCTACTCAGTGCAGCAGGAACCACTACTCCTCGAGGTGTTATGTAAAGGACGACGCCTCCAGGCACTGGTGGACAGCGGTGCATCTCACTCGGTGTGTGACCGCGGGACGTTGGAGAAAATTGGAGAACCTTCGGAGAAGACCAAGTTCGCGGCAACGATGGTGGACGGTACGAAACTTCCCATCCACGGCAAAGCATCACTGCAACTGCACATTGGGGCGCTAAGGTGGAAGTCGACGTTGCCGATCACGAACATCAAGGGTTTAGATTTCAACTTGGGGCGAGATTTCTTGAAGTGGTTCAACCCCGAGATTGACTGGGTCAACAGGAAGGTGTGCATCTACAACAACGGGAAACGAGTGGAGATGCGAAGCTGGACAAATACAGGGAGCGTTCCTGATGTTGTTCAGGATCCGTCACTTTGAGAGCTTACGACGAACTCATTACTCAACTAAACGCAAATCCGCTTGGTAGGATTGTGCGCCTTAGGCTTAGCTACCATCTCCAAGTTGAATCAGTCGTTAATTTGGTCTATAGAGTGAGAACGAAGTAAAAACGTCCAGCAGCCGCATAACTAGAATGGTGGAGGAAGTACAAGCATGTAGGCATAGAAAGTTGGAGTTGGGGACTCCAAGAGAACCATGAGAGGGAAGGGGTTCTCCAAGAGCTAGGGAAGGATGGTAGGAACCTTCCTAGCAGCAAGGATGCAACCCTCATCATGAGGTCCTTGAGGTGTCACATGCAAAATCCAATCTAGTTGGATTTTGCCTAGGTGTTGCAACATTTGCAACCCATGCTAGAAACTTCTACCCACCCCAATCCAAAAGTCAAGGTTGCCTTCCTGTCAGAACATTATAGCTTATGCTATTGTGTAGGCTATAGTGGGGTATCCCATAGGGGGTACAACCAATTAGGGTTTCATATTTGTACTAACTTCATTTCATAGTTCATTCATTCTTGTTCAAATCTTCTCATGGTATAGAGCAGGTTCCCCCTTGGGAACTGTGCTTAGGGCCCACCACATCGATTTTTTTTTTTCCTGCCCGAAGCGCGCTCAGCCCGAGTCGCGCTCCGGGCCCTCACTTCGTCGAGCCGCCCTAGCGGCCCTGCACTGCGGCCCCGCCACCCGTCTCCGCGGCCCCGCCGCCCTACCTCGCGGCCTCGCCGCCCCATTGCGCGGCCCCGCCGCCCTACCTCGCGGCCCCGCCGCCCCATCGCGCGGCCCCGCCGCCCTATCTAGCGGCCCCGCCGCCCTACCTAGCGGCCCCGCCGCCCCATCGCGCGGCCCCGCCGCCCCATCGCGCGGCCCCGCCGCCCCATCGCGCGGCCCCGCCGCCCTTCCTCGCGGCCCCGCCACCCCATCGCGCGGCCCCGCCGCCCCATCGCGCGGCCCCGCCGCCCTACCTAGCGGCCCCGCCGCCCTTCCTCGCGGCCCCGCCACCTTACCTGCGGCCCCGCCCTTACCTGCGGCCCCGCCGCCCTCTGCTGCGGCCCCGCCACCTTGCCTGCGGCCCCGCCACCTTACCTGCGGCCCCGCCACCTTACCTGCGGCCCCGCCACCCTATCTGCGGCCCCGCCACCCTACCCGCGGCCACGCCGCCCTTACCAGCGGCCCCGCCGCCCTTACCTGCGGCCCCGTGCCCTGCAGCAGCACAGCCGAGCCGCCCAGCAGCCGAGCCGCCGAGCCGCCCAGCAGCCGAGCCGCCGAGCCGCCCAGCAGCCGAGCTGCCCAGCAGCCGAGCCGCCCAGCAGCCGAGCCGCCCAGCGGCCGCGCCGCCCAGCAGCCGAGCCGCCCAGCAGCCGAGCCGCCCAGCAGCGGAGCCGCCGAGCCGCCGGGCCGCCCAGCAGCTGAGCCGCCGAGCCGCCGCGCCGCCCTCCTTCAGGGCCGCCCGACCTGCCCAGTCTGGTGAGCACAGCGCCTTTTCACTGCACTGTCCTCACCCCACTGTTTGCGCTACTAGTCGTCTAGGGTCATGGCTACCCCTAGTGTTCTCGCCTTTGACGCTGAGGGTAGGGCCATTGACTTTGAGGTCTGGGTAGATGACCTGCAGCTGTTCTTACAGTGTGATAGGGCAGACGGCCTCTCTCTCTTTGACCTCACCTCTGGCACCTCCACTGCCCCTGCTGCTGATGCTGACGCCACTGTTCGCTCCCAGTGGGCCACGCGCGACGCTGCTGCACGTCTTGCTGTGCGTCGCCACCTCCCTACCTCCGAGCGTGCGCACTTTAGTCAGTACAAGAGTGCTCAGACCTTGTACGACGCTGTAGTTGCGCGCTACTCCTCCCCTGCCACTGCTGCACTGAGCCGTCTCATGCTACCGTACCTCTTTCCTGACCTTGCTGCCTTTCCCACAGTCACTGACCTCATTACGCACCTCCGCACTAGTGACACTCGCTACCGCGCTGCACTCCCTCCTGACTTCTGCGCCAGGAACCCCCCCCCCATGTACATCACTCTTTACTACATAGTCACTCGCCTTCCTGACTCCCTTCGCGTAGTCAGGGACCACTTTCTCTCTGTCTGTCCCACCACTCTCACTGTTGACCTCCTCGAGAAGTCCCTCCTAGCGGCCGAGAAGAGCATAGTCGCTGTAGGGGCCTCTCGTGGTGACCCGCGCACCCCCATCTTTGAGGGGTGTTCCCCCTCCCCCCTTCTGCCCTCTGTTGCCTCTGCTGCTGCGGCCGACCTCCTTGTTCTTGAGTCGGTCGGTGCGGCGTCTGCCCCCAGCGGGAGACGCCGCTCTGGCAAGGGCAAGGGGGGCAAGGGCGCTGGAGGAGCGAGCGGGGGCGGTGGAGGTGGAGGTGGCGGCAGTTGGGGGAGTGGGGGTGGCGGTGGGAGTGGAGGTGGGGGTGGAGGGGTCGGTGGCGGCAGTGGAGGTGGAGGTGGCGGCGGCGGTGGCGGTGGGAGCGGAGGTGGTGGAGGTGGCGGAGGTGGAGGCGGCGGCGGAGGCGGAGGCGGCGGCAGTAGCGGAGGCGGCGGAGGCGTCGGAGGCGGCGGGGGTGGCGGTGGTGCTGGTCGCGGGTCTTCGCAGAGGAGTGGCTCCGGTGGTGGCTCGCGCCAGCAGCAGCAGCGTGGTCGTGACACCCTGTCCCCTCAGCAGCTTCGTGAGTGGTACACTGCGCGTCAGCGGGGTGGGGGTTTTGGTCCGTGCTCCTACGTTTTGCGCACCGGCGACCGTGCGGGTGAGCAGTGTGGGGGTCCCCACCCCACCCAGCGCTGCTTTGGCCGCCTGACGGACACGTGGCGTCACCAGTTCCCGGAGGCTTCCGAGATCCCTCGCTGGGGCGAGCTGTCTAGGGCGGGTGTTGCCATCTATGATCTTGACTTTGATGCTATTCTCTCTGCCATGTATGCTGTGTCTATTAGTGATGAGGGTGACTGTTACCGGTGTTTCCCGCCCGATCCGGGCATTGAGACTGCTGCTCTAGGTCCTGGTGAGGCTGCTGCCCTAGGTGCTTGCGACGCTGCTGCTCTAGGTGCTCGTGTGTCTGCGTCCTCAGGTACTGGTGAGTCTGCGCTCTCAGGTACTGCGTCGGCTTCGGCCTCCCTCACCTTCACCCTTGACTCTGGGGCGTCTCGCTCCTTCTTTCGGGACCGCACCACACTCACACCGCTGAGTCGACCGGTTGCAGTGTCTCTGGCTGACCCCTCTGGGGGTCCTGTCCTGTCTCGCTTCTCCACAGTCCTCCCGTGTCCGGCGGCTCCCTCTGGCACCCTGTCTGGTCTCTACCTCCCCTCGTTCTCTACGAACCTGGTGAGTGGTGCTGACCTACAGGATGCGGGGGTCCACCAGTTCACTCCTGCACGTCAGAGAGTGACCCACTGTACAGAGGCTGGCACAGGCCGACACCTGGCTACGTTCACCCGTCAGCCGGGGTCGAGCCTGTACACTCTGACCACTGCGTCTCCTCCAGTTGCTGAGTCTGGTAGGGTAGTTACGTCGGGTCAGGTGTTTGCTGCGGCGTCCAGGTCTGGTCCTGAGTCTGCCCCCTGTTCGTGTCGTCTCCTGTCTCACGAGACTCTCCTCTGGCACCACCGCCTTGGCCACCCCTCTCTGCTTCGGCTCAGAGGTATGGCCTCCCGTCTTCTTGTGTCCGGTCTCCCCCGGTCCCTCCCTCCCCTTCCTCAGGGCCCTGGCCCTGCCTGTGTCCCCTGTGTCGAGGGGCGCCTGCGTGCTGCCCCTCACTCCTCCCAGTTTCCTCCGACAGAGGCCCCGTTGCAGACACTTCACATGGACGTGTGGGGCCCAGCCCGAGTCCGTGGACAGGGTCACGATCGCTACTTCCTGCTCGTTGTTGACGACTACTCGCGTTACACCACAGTCTTCCCCTTGCGCAGCAAGGGTGATGTCACTGAGGTGCTGATCGACTGGATCCGCGCAGCTCGTCTCCAGCTCAGGCAGAGCTTCGGCTCGGACTTTCCTGTTCTGCGTCTGCACTCGGACAGAGGCGGAGAGTTCTCCTCTGGCCTTCTGCGTGCCTACTGTCGTGCACGGGGCATCCGTCAGACCTTCACGCTTCCGGACTCACCGCAGCAAAATGGGATTGCTGAGCGCCGCATTGGCATGGTCATGGACGTCGCTCGTACGTCTATGATGCATGCGGCTGCCCCCCATTTTCTGTGGCCGTTTGCGGTTCGGTACGCGGCGCATCAGATCAACCTCCACCCCAGGGTCTCCAGGCCGGAGACCTCCCCAGCCCTGCTGTGGACGGGGAAGGTTGGCGATGCGTCGGCGTTCCGGGTCTGGGGATCTCGGGCGTTTGTCCGCGACCTGTCTGCGGACAAACTATCCCCTCGTGCTGCTCCTTGCGTCTTCCTGGGGTTCCCCCCTGACGCGCCTGGGTGGCAGTTTTACCACCCCACCTCTCGCCGTGTTCTGTCCTCCCAGGACGTCACGTTTGACGAGTCGGTCCCCTACTACCGCCTCTTCCCCTACCGCACTCCGTCCCTCCCCCCACCCCCACTCTTCCTGGTACCAGGTCCCCCCCAGGTAGACCCCCTCCCCCCTCAGGGTCCTGCCCCTTCAGGTGTGTCCCAGGTAGACGCGGTCGAGCCTGTCGAGGTCACTGGTGACTCTGGTGCTGCTGAGGGTGCTGAGGCTGGGGGTGCTGTACCTGGGGGTGCGGAGCCTAGGGGTGCTGGGCCTGGGGGTGCTACGTCTGGGGGTGCTGAGCCTAGGGGTGCTGAGCCTGGGGGTGCTGAGCCTGGGGGTGCTGAGCCTGGGGGTGCTGAGCCTAGGGGTGCTACGTCTGGGGGTGCTGAGCCTAGGGGTGCTACGCCTGGGGGTGCTGAGCCTGGAGGTGCTTCGCCTGGAGGTTCTCCGAGTCCTTCGTCTCGCCGGGAGCCACTTTCTCCACAGGAGCTGCGTGAGTGGTT
The DNA here is from genome assembly GCA_947471745.1 of Closterium sp. Naga37s-1. Classification (NCBI taxonomy): domain Eukaryota; kingdom Viridiplantae; phylum Streptophyta; class Zygnematophyceae; order Desmidiales; family Closteriaceae; genus Closterium; species Closterium sp. Naga37s-1. The sequence goes on from CANJKZ010001044.1 coordinate 348,293, forward strand.
TGCCCGGCGCTGGAGGCGTGCTGCTGGTGCTGGAGGTCCTTCGGCTGCTGAGGGTGCTGCGGTCGCGGGTCCCAGAGGTGCTCGTCCTGGGTGCACTGGAGCTGGTGCTGCTGAGGGTGCTGGCGCTGAGACTACTGCTCGCAGTCCTACTGGGGGTGCTCCTGGTGCTGCTGGAGGTTCTGGAGCTACTGGTGGTGCTGCTGGAGCGGGTGCTCCTGCTGAGGGTTCTGGTGCTGTCCCGGCTGCTTCTAGCGTCGCCGCGCGGCCTCGACCGTACTTCGTGCCACTCCTGCAGCAGGTTCTTGGTCTTCCACCCTCTACTGGTCCTCCTCCTCCCTTAGAGTGCCCACAGCCTGTCTCGTCCCAGCTACAGTTGCGGCCTACCTCCCCTTTGCCTGCTCCTTCTCCCTACACTGGTCCTACTGGAGGTCTGGCTGAGCGTCGTGAGCCTGAGTCTCGCCCTGCGTCGCCTGTCCGTGTTGCTCTCACTAGTGGTCGCGGGTCGCGTCAGCGTCCTCCTCCTGTCCCTGGCACGCACCGGATGTCTCTGCGTCCGTCCACTGCTCCTCTGCGTGCCCCTTTGCCTTCTCCTCCTGAGTCCTCTCTTCCTGCTCTTGCCGACCCGGAGTCGGACTCTCTTCGTGCTGCCAGTCCTACTGTCACGCGTCTCCTTGCTACTGTTGTCACTGACCCTTCTTTCGAGTCTACTGCTGCGTCTGCTCTCGTTACTGAGCTCGTCGACTTTGCTGCTCGCTGTCGCTTAGACTACGCTGCTAGTCTTGTCGCTGAGTCTGAGTCTGTCTGTCCTCCGTCCGTCGGGGGTGAGTGTGCCCTTGGCACGGACGTCCTTGAGGACAGGCAGGAGGAGTTCCAGTGTCTGGCAGCTGCCTCACCTCATCTCGTGTCCGTACTGCTTACCCCTGAGGGAGACCCGGATGCACTTGACATCCCGACTCCGCGCTCTTACGCGGAGGCGATAGAGGGTCCCTACTCCTCTCAGTGGCAGGCAGCTATGGATGCAGAGATGGCTTCCTGGAAGTCCACAGGCACCTACGTTGACGCTGTCCCCCCTCCTGGGGCGAACATCGTCAGTGGCATGTGGATCTTCAGGGTGAAGCGGCCGCCGGGTTCTCCGCCTGTCTTCAAGGCGCGTTACGTGGCTCGTGGCTTCAGTCAGCGGCAGGGAGTTGACTACTTTCAGACCTTCTCCCCCACCCCGAAGATGACCACTCTTCGGGTACTGCTGCACGTTGCTGCTCACCGTGACTACGAGCTGCACTCTCTTGACTTCAGCACAGCTTTCTTGCAGGGCAGCCTGCACGAGGAGATCTGGCTGCGTCGCCCACCTGGCTTCACTGGGTCTTTCCCTTCTGGTACCCAGTGGAGTCTCCGGCGTCCAGTCTACGGTCTCCGCCAGGCGCCACGTGAGTGGCACGACACACTGAGGACTACACTTGCGGCTCTTGGGTTTGCTCCTTCTACTGCCGACCCGTCGCTGTTTCTACGCACCGACACCTCTCTGCCGCCGTTCTACATCCTCGTGTACGTCGACGACTTGGTCTTTGCCACAGCTGACACTGCTGGACTCGCCTACGTGAAGTCCGAGCTGCAGAAGAGACACACGTGCACAGACCTGGGTGAACTGCGCAGCTACCTTGGCTTGCAGATCACCCGGGACAGAGCATGCCGCACCATTACCCTGACTCAGTCACACATGGTGCAGCAGGTCCTTCAGCGCTTCGGCTTTACGTACTCCTCGCCTCAGGCCACTCCTCTGTCTACTCGCCACTCGCTCTCAGCTCTGCCTTCGGATGAGTCCGTAGAGTCGAGTGGCCCGTACCCAGAGCTTGTTGGCTGCCTCATGTACCTGATGACCTGCACACGACCTGACCTTGCATACCCTCTTAGCATTCTCGCACGCTATGTTGCTCCTGGAAGACACAGACCAGAGCACATGGCTGCAGCGAAGAGGGTGTTGCGCTACTTGTGCAGTACGTCGGGCATGGGGCTAGTGCTTGGAGGGCGGAGTCCAGTGGTCCTCACTGGGCACGCGGACGCTTCTTGGGCTGACGACCAGGCTACGCAGCGGTCGTCACAGGGTTACACCTTCAGCCTTGGTTCCGGCTCTGTTTCGTGGCGGGCTACTCGCTCGTCTTCTGTTCTTGGCTCGAGTTGTGAGGCTGAGATCTACGCCGGGGCCATGGCTGCACAGGAGCTTCGCTGGCTCACCTACCTGCTGACCGACCTTGGAGAGCCGCCTCGTTCTCCTCCAGTCCTGTACGTAGACAACAAGGCCATGCTGGCCTTGTGTCGAGAGCAGCGACTGGAGCACAGAACAAAGCACATTGCTCTCCGCTACTTCCTTGCTCGTGAGCTACAGCAACGTGGTCAGTTGCGGCTTGCGTACGTGGCCTCTGAGGCCAACACTGCTGATGTCTTCACCAAGGCACTTCCGCCTTGTGATCATCAGCGCTTCTGCACTCAGCTGGGTCTTGTGCCCGTCTTGCCTCACTTGCTCTCCTCTTGACCTTGCCTGTACTCTCACATATATATATACCTGCTCTTGCTTGTCTAGTTTTATATATATGTGTGTACTCTTGCATGTGAACTGGCCGTGTGGCCTTGACCCTGTGCTCGGACTGTGTGGTGACTTTGTGATCCACCCTGAGCTTGCTTTGCTTTACTTTGCTTGACTGGTCTTGTGACCCCTTGTTCTCCCCCACTTTGCCTATGGGGGTGTGTCAGAACATTATAGCTTATGCTATTGTGTAGGCTATAGTGGGGTATCCCATAGGGGGTACAACCAATTAGGGTTTCATATTTGTACTCACTTCATTTCATAGTTCATTCATTCTTGTTCAAATCTTCTCACTTCCCTAACCACCCAACCAAAGATCCTTTTATATTCATGTCCCAAGTAATCACCCAAATTAGATATAACCCCAAAAGGTAATAAGAAATCCAAGTCTTCGAAATCTTGTAACTTGGGCGATCTTGGTCGGAATAAGGTGATCTTGGTAACGTTGGAAAGCTCTGGATTTCTCCTGCATGATCAAGCATTTAAACTTGGAGAAAAACACAGAGATGAAAATATCCAACAGCCATGCACAATGGCATATGCTCATGCAAACAATGCACGCATGAATAGCACGAGCACTTAGCAGGACGTTAGGATGACATGCACTCAGAATGACGTGCATCCAACAAACTCCCCCTCAGACTAACGGACTGCATGCACATACACTCACACAAATGTAAACTCTCATGCACACAATCACACATGCACTCATGACACTGCTGCCCACACTAGTGCAATGCCATGCCACACATCTTAGCACACTTCCAATGTGCGCTCTCGGGAAGTCTCTTGGTGAGAAAATCTGCCGCCTGCTTGCTAGCCTTCACATGGTGAAGCTCAACAGCTCCCTCTTTCACCATCTGCCTCACCCAGTGCCACTTAATCTTCATGTGTTTGTTCAGCCCATTCAGGATAGGATTATTGGCCATGCCAATAGCAGCCTCGCTGTCGGAGAAAAGTGGTGTAGGTCCCTGCTGTTCAGCTCCCATGTCCTCCAGCAGCTTCCTCAGGAGCACAATCTCCTTGATGGCATGGTACATCGCCATGTACTCTGCCTCTCCGGAAGACTGAGCAATCTCACTCTGCTTCATGGACCTCCAGCTCACTGGTCCACCTCCGACCATGCACACAAAGCCGCCAACCGATGATTGATCCTCATCCTCTGAGACCCATGTGGCATCGGTGAAGCACGACAGCTTCAAGGTTCCAGGCGTGACCCCATCTGCTCCAATCTGTTTCAGCTGGCCGCCAGCTGAAAACTGAACACCAGCAGATGCCGTTGATCTGAGGTAGCGCACCAAGCGCTTTGCCACCTCTAACTGCTCCGCAGTGGGCCGCTGCACAACTCTGGCCAGCTGCCCCACTCCGAATGAAGCATCAGGTCGCGTATGCACTGCAGCATACATCACACTCCCAATGAGTGACTGGTACTCGTTCTGCTGCTCATCCTCCTCAGCTGCCTTCTTCAGTTTGAAGCCCGCAGGGAACGGTGTCATCACAGTGCGACCCCTAGTCACACCATACCGCTCCATGACACCAGAGATGTAGTGTGACTGATGCACCTTCAGCCACCTCCTCTCAACATCCCTCTCAATCTGCAGCCCCAAGTAGTAGTGAACATCCCCCAGCATCTTGCACTTGAAGTTGTCCATCAGCAGCTTCTGTGTCCTTTCAATCTGCTCCATGGAAGGTGAGAACAGCAGTATGTCGTCGACATACACCAACAGCAAGAGCAACCGCTCCCCCTCTCCAAGCAGAAACAAGCTGTGATCCGCCTGGAACGTCTTGAAGCCTCCACCCAGCATCACCTCCTCCAACTTCTCGTACCAACACCTAGGCGCTTGCTTAAGGCCATAGATGGCCTTCTTAAGCTTGCACACCCGGCTGGTCCCATCCTCATAGCCGTCGGGCTGCGCCATGTAGATATCCTCCAGCAGCACTCCATTGAGGAACACAGTGGTGATATCCATCTGCTTCATGTGCCATCCCCTCACAGCTGCGCCAGCCATCAAAGTCCTCAATGTCACTGGCTTTGCAACGGGAGCGAAGATCTCCCCAAAGTCGACCTTCTCTTTCTGCTGAAACCCCTTGGCGACCAAGCGGCTCTTGAACCGCTCCAACGCACCATCAGCTCCACTCTTCACCTTGAAGACCCACTTGCTGCTGACCGGCCGTCGCCCCTCGGGTAACTCAACAAGCTCCCAAGTCCCATTCTCAATGAGACTGTTGAACTCCGCATCCATGGCAGCCTTCCACTCCTCCTTCTGGGGTCCACTCAGTGCCTCCTCCACTGTGGCTGGTTCTCCAGGCAAGGGTGTGAAGAAACAGAACGCCATCTCCTCATCCTCTCCCTGATCCGCCTGAACCGCCATAGCACCTTGCTTGGGTCCTCCCAAACGGCTATACTTCAGCCTTGAGGGTGCTGCTGCCACTCTCTTCTCGCGGGTTGCAATCTGCTGCCCATGTGGTGAAGCTCCTCTCTGCACACTCTGCTTGGTGACCTTGGCGGTTGCAGCAGGCTCGGGCTGATATGGTGAGTCCACACGTGCCGACTCATCCTCCAACCCCTCCTCCGCAGCAGGACCAGCACCTTGCTGCTCACCACCGCCACTGTGGTCACTGGTCAGTTCTGACCCAGGGAGATCCTCAAGGTGCAGCTGAACCTCCTCCACTGCAGACCGCTCAATCTCCTGCAGACGCAAGCCAATCTGCACCTACTGCTGCTGCTGCCAGTCCTTGTACATGACGTCCTCCACAAATTTGACGTCACGGCTGACCAGCGTCTTCTTGCTCTTCTGGTCCCACATCAGCCACCCCTTCGAGTCAGGAGCCATCCCAAGATGGACAGCCCATACAACAGCAACTTCCAGCTTGTGCTTCTGCTCCTTAGGCACCATCACAAGCCCCATGCAGCCCCACACCCGCAGCATGTCAATGGATGGCTTCTTCCCAAGCCAACGCTCGTACGGCACCCAGTGCTTGTCGCCAACATGCGTCAAGACCCTGTTCTTGACTGTGATGACATGGCGAACAGCTTCAGGCCAGAACTTGTAGGGCATCCCAGCAGCCCCCAACAAGGTCTTAGCCGCCTCGCCAACGGTCCGGTTGGCACGCTCAGCAATGCCGTTCTGCTGCGGTGTTCCTGAGCAGGTCAGCTGGTGTCGGATGCCGTTCCTCTTGAGAAACTTGGTGAATTCCGCTCCAAGGAACTCTCCACCATGGTCACTCCTCAGCACCTTCACCAACCGCATTGCTTGCCGCTCCACCATCGGCAACCAATCCTCCTTGATCGCCGCTGCAGCATCGCTCTTCTTGGACAAGGGACGTGCCCATGTGAATCTGCTCCATTCATCCACCATGGTGAGGAAGTACAGCACTCCCCCAGTCCCCTCAGTCCTCATAGGACCCACCAGGTCCATGTGCACCACCTCCAAGGGTGCCTTCGCCGATCCCTCCGCACGTGGAAACGGGAACCGCGCAAACTTGTTTTGCATGCACGCCTCGCAGCTGCCATAGTGAGCGCCATCTCCTTGCAGTTGCAGCCCATGCACGCACTTCTCCTTGTGCATCACCTCCAATGTAGATACAGCTACGTGTGCGAGTCGCCGATGCCAAGTCTCCCAATCCGCTTGGCCCGAGGTAGCCGATGCCTTCACAGCCGCGCTTCCTCCAATCAGCTCCTCTCCTTGCACACCTTGCTGCTCCTCCTCGGTGACGCTCTCCTCCATAGATGCCGCCGCTGCCGCCTTGCCCGATTTCCGCCAAGGGAGGACCGGGATCTGCCACATGCGCTTGTGGACATCTCCCTTCCACTGCAGGTCCCAAATGAGGCACTCATCGTTGTAGGCATGATAGCGCTCCGAGCCAATCGTCTCGGTGTTCACACCCGCACCTCCCAACCGGCCAGTAGAAATCAGGTTCGCGCACAAGTCCGGCACCCACAGCACGTTCTTCAGCCCCACGAGCTCTCCATCCGCTTCCATGAACTTGGCGCATCCCATGCCCATGACCTTGGCCTTGGCGCCCATCGCGGATGTGACTGTTGAGATGGGTGCGGGCTGAATCTCATCGAGTAGGTCCGCATGAGGAGTCATATGCCAGGAGCTTCCCGAGTCAATCACCCAATGGGTGAGGGGGTGTAGGAGAACCTTGGCAGCCATAGCGAGGTCGGTTGCGCCTTCGTTCACGAAGAAGAAGAACCCGGCCTTCCGCTCCTCAGATTTGCCGCCTTTCTCCTCCTCCTTCTCCTCTCCACTAGCTCCCATGACTCCCCCACTCCTCGTGCCACCACGCTGGTTGCTTGATGAAGGCGGGGTCCAATCCTTGGGTCGTTGGTAGCACTTCCGCCAACGATGTCCGCGCTTCTTGCAGTAGAAGCACACCTCCCCTTGACCCCCGCCGCCATCCTCCTTAGGGTTGTCCTTGTTTTTGCCCTTCCACTTCTTCTTGAAGCCACTCTTTCTACCTCCAACTCCATAGCCAGCCCCCTCCTCCGAGCGCTCCACACTCCGCCGCCGCAAGTTCTCCTCTAGGATGCGCGCGCGAATGTAATCCACGCTCCACTGGGGCTGTTGAGAGTTGAAATTGATCGCAAGGGCAGACCACGACTCCGGCAGCCGTATCACGATCTCCACGCATTGCACGAGCTCCGGGTACACCACACCGCCGCCTTGGAGCTTCGTGAAGATGTCCCGCATCTCATCCAACACCGGTTGCATCGGCTCTCCATCAACGAACTTGATGTCGCGCAGCCGCCGCGCGAGTAGCACGATGCCGGTAACATGTGTCGGTGAATACACATCCAGAAGCTTCCTCCAAGCCTTGGGGCCACACTCTGGATCACCCAAGAGGTCCTTGATGTGGTCAAGTTGTCGTCCGCCAACCGGCTTGCACCATTAGCATGTACGCGTCGAACGATCGCTTCATCCACGCTCCTTTCAACTCCGCGGCCTCCGGCATCTTCTCCTTCCCCTCCACCAGGTCCAGTAGCTTGTACTGGGTGTACATCAGCCTCATGCGGAAGCTCCTGTGCTCGTAGTCCTCCCCCATGAATTTTTCAATAGAGAAGGCCTTCACGGGATCCACGGTTGTAGGAGATGGTGTAGTAGACGTAGGTAGCGTAGGGTTGGCTGGTTGGTGAGTCCCCACGCCACCACCAGCAACTCCCCCCTACTCTCCAGCCTCTCTACCTCTAGCCATCTCGCCATTAGCACCTCCGGAGTCCGTACCAGTCATATTGAGGCCTAATGAACGGTGGAAACTTGAGAAATCGCTTGGACAAGATACTGCCAGAAATTTTGACTTTACGAAAATCGTTGTCGTGGACTAGATACTTCGAATTAGAACGCGATTTGACCACCAATCGAACGTTCGCGAGCAGATCTACTAGAAACGGGTCTCAGTTGTCAACATTGGTTGAGAATTTACTGCGATTCGTCGTCTCAAAGTCGACTACCCGCTCTGATACCACTTGTTGTTCAGGATCCGTCACTTTGAGAGCTTACGACGAACTCAATACTCATGTAAACGCAAATCCGCTCAGTAGGATTGTGCGCCTTAGGCTTAGCTACCATCTCCAAGTTGAATCAGTCGTTAAGTTGGTCTATAGAGTGAGAACAAAGTAAAACGTCCAGCAGCCGCATAACTAGAATGGTGGAGGAAGTACAAGCACGTAGGCATAGAAAGTTGGAGTTGGGGACTCCAAGAGAACCATGAGAGGGAAGGGGTTCTCCAAGAGCTAGGGAAGGTTGGTAGGAACCTTCCTAGCAGCAAGGTTGCCTTCCCTAACCACCTCACCAAAGATCCCTTTATAGTCATGTCCCAAGTAATCACCCAAATTATATATAACCCCAAAAGGTAATAAGAAATCCAAGTCTTGGAAATCTTTTAACTTGGGAGATCTTGGTCGGAATAAGGTGATCTTGGTATCGTTGGAAAGCTCTGGATTACTCCTGCATGATCAAGCATTTAAACTTGGAGAAAAACACAGAGATGAAAACATCCAACAGCCATGCACAATAACATATGCTCATGCAAACAATGCATGCATGAATAGCACGAGCACTTAGCAGGATGTTAGGATGACATGTACTCAGAATGACGTGCATCCAACACCTGAAATGACACTGGCACGGTTTGAACAGACGATAAACGAGAGTAACACGGGATACCTAGCACTGGTTATGGCAGCAGCAGAGGAGGACAAGCCGACCATAGAGCTACCTGCAGCAGTGAAAGAGGTCTTGGAGCAGTACAAATATATAATGCCCGACGACCTACCCGCAGGCGTACCTCCAGCACGCACCCACAAGCACGAGATCGTGGAGGAACCAGGTGCGAAACCCGTCTCACGTGCACCATACCAACTGAGTCCGACCGAACTGACAGACATGAAGAAACAGATAGAGTATCTACTGGACAGACAACTGATCCGCCCATCCACCTCTCCCTACGGTGCACCAGTTCTCTTCTCTCCTAAACCAGACGGCAGTTTACAGATGTGCATCGACTACCGCGCACTGAACAAACAGACAGTAAAAAACAAATACCCCATACCGCGCATAGACGACCTACAGTTCGTCACCTCTTGCGACACATGCCAGCGGATGAAGAGCAGCAAGCAGAAAAAAGCAGGGTTACTTCAGCCTCTACCCGTACCGGAGCATCCATGGCAGGTCGTTAGCCTCGAATTCATCACGGGACTTCCTTCGACCTCACGGGGACATGATTCCATCGTTGTAGTCGTCGATAAGTTCTCCAAAATGGGTCACTTTATACCAACCAATGCCACAGCTACAGCTGAAGCAACTGCTCGCCTCTTCTTCGACCGCATCATCACCATCCATGGCATCCACGCTACACTCATCTCAGACAGAGACCCCAAATTCACCAGTAATTTCTGGAAGGAGCTCATGGATTATTGGGGACCAAACTTGCGATGTTCTCAGCATACCACCCACAGACTGACGGACAGACAGAGCGACTCAATCAGGTGGTTGAACAATTACTGCGCACAGCTTGTAAAGACGACGTCAGCCACTGGGACACACAGTTACGGACCCTAGAGTTCTCTTACAACAACGCGTCACATGCGGCCACAGGGAAAACTCCTTCTTCCTGTGATACGGACGGGAACCACTTACACCACAGCAGCCAACCACACCAGCACACGTCCAAGCCGCACATGACTTCGTCACCACCATGCAGCAGCTATGGGAGAAGACTCAGCGGCGTCTCATCACGATGCAGACCTCGCAGAAGCAGTATGCCGATCGCCAGCGACGTGACCACTCAGTAGCAGTCGGAGATCAGGTGCTTCTTGACACGCGCAACTTGAACCTATCTCACCTACCTTCCAAGCTCCGGCCTCGCTTCTGTGGTCCTTTTATCGTTGAGGCACAGGTGACACTAGTCACATTCCGCTTGCGCTTACCAGATACGTGGAAGCTTCACAACGCTTTCCATGTCCAGCTACTGAAACCCTACAAGGACCCCAATCACCAGTTTCAAGGACGGCAGTTACCGCCACCACCACCTGTTCTCATACAGGATGAACCAGAGTACGAGATTGAGCGTGTTCTCACTCATCGGCGCCGCGGCGGCAAGACCCTTGACTTCCTAATACGCTGGAAGGGATATGACCCCACTGAGGACAGTTGGGTTGCAGAAGCTGATATGGGCAACGCACGCCGTGCTCTCAAGGACTATCTTGTCAAGCAGGGTGTATCTCACGCCACCCAGCTTTGAGGGGGGGACGTGTGAGAGTACGACGGCTTATGCCAGCTATGCTTGCTTGCCTTTACTTTATTACGCTATTTCTAGCTTAGGTTTATTTTATGCATGCATGAATTGCTTGATTTCCTAGGCTAGGTGCTTTCTTATATTTTATTATAGTTATAGCACCAAGCTAGGTTGCGTGCACCGAATTCTGGGCTTTTCGGTTGCCACCGAATTGCCTTCTACCGAATTCGGGAAGGGTCTGTTCGGGACGCGTCGCGACCCTCGCATAACACCTGGTTACTGGGCATTGTGTCGAGCCTATATATAGCCTCGTGTTGTACCCAGGTGACTCAGTCAATTCAAACTCTATTTTCTGAGCTCGATTCTAGATCCTCACACTCGTCGATGAAACGCCGTCGTAGCTTGTCGATGTAGGCCTGCTGGTGAAGCCACAGCTTCCTCGCAGGTCGGTCGCGCACGATTTCCAGCCCGAGATACTTCTCGACCGGGCCTCCAGCAGCTCCTTCAGCTCCTTCAGCATCGCAGTGCTACTGCTGGCGGCGAGCAGATCGTTGACGTAGACGAGCACCCAGCTCGCCACTCCGTCATCACCGACCTTAAAGTAGAGCGCTTCTTCTACCAGGCTCTTGCTCCAACCAGCGCCGATCATCACCGCGTCGAGCGCCGAGTACCACAGCAGCGGACTCTGCTTCAGCCCATAGAGGCTCTTCAGCAACTTGCAGACGCGGCCGGTGCCGTCGTTGTAGTAGCTGGGCTGGTCCATGTAGAGTACGCGATCGAGCTTGCTTTGCAGGAAAGCGTTATTCATGTCGAGTTGCATCAGGTGCAGGTCGAGGACGGCTACGATGCTAAGGAAGATCCGCAGAGTTGCTTAGCTCCCTAACGGCGCGTACGTTTCGTCGTAGTCTGCGCCATAGATCTGTGTGAAGCTCTTCACCACCAGATGCGCCTTCTCGCGGGCGACCGTGTCGTCGACGTGGTACTTTGTCGTGAGTACCCAACGATTCTTCATGACATTGACACCGCGTGGACGCTCGACCAGCTCCCACGTGCCGTTGTCGAGGAGACTCCGTATCTCCTCGTCCATGGCAGCCTTCACCGCCACCCCTTTCCAGCTCGACAACACCTCCTTGACGGTCATCGTTGAAATGTCCCATCGGTGCTCCGGATCAGCGTGCATGTTGGGGTCGAGCTCGGGCAGATCGATGTCGGCCTGCGCATCGTCGAGCATCGTGCTGTAGGAGGTCGATGGCAGACTGGCATGGTAGCTTAGCTTCTTTGCGGGCTTGCCAAAGTTGGAGCGGGTAGAACGCCTCGACTTCACTTCTTCCACCGAGACCTCCACCACGTTACCATCGACAGAGTGCTCCCCTGTCGACGGCTCCCCTTCATCGTCGCCGACCACACCGACGACTTCCACAACATCGCTCGACGAGCCACCGTCGAGCTGCTCCCCTGCCGGCAGCTCCTCTACCGATGGCTCCCCTGAGGTCGGCGCCTCTGCTGACAGCTTCTCTGCGGTCGGCGCCTCTGCAGATGGCATCTCTACCGTCTTCTTCGACGTCGACGGCTCCCCTGTCGTCTGCCGCTTCCCGTCGCTGACCTTCTTGGCGTCACGTTGGCCACCGGCGATATAACCGGTCGGCGCCGCAGGCGATGCTTCGAGTCTCCCCTCATCGCCGGCGGCTGACGAGGATCCTTGAATAGGGGGAGGGGGGGAGGGGGTGACAGCGTCTGCGTCGTCCTCATCAAGCTCGTCGTCCGCGGCGAGCAGTGGAGGGTGCACCGAGGAGCAATCGGTCGACGGGGTAGAGGGCGTCCTCGTCGACGCCGGCCTGTACTCCACCTTCCACATCTCCATCAACAGGGTCTCGTAGAAGATCGCCTCGACCGCCGTGACGACCTTATTGTCCGCCAAGTCAAGCACCTCCCAGCCCTTGCTCTCTGTCGAAACACCGAGGTGAAGACCCCAACGGGCCTTCGGCGCCAACTTCCCACCACGCCGCTGCTCAGGGACCATGAACTGCACCATGCAGCCCCACACGCGCGCCAGCGTCAAGTCCGGCTTCTTCTCGAACAGCAGCTCGTGCGGCGTCGTCCCCGAAGGCAGAGAAGCCCGTTCGAGGCAATTGCGCACCCAGACAGCCTGTCGCAGAGCAAGATGCCACCAGTGGTTCTTCACGCCCATGTGCAGAAGCATCGTCCGCACGGCCTCGACGACCGTGCGCATCTCCCGCTCCGCCATGCCGTTCTGCTGCGGAGTGTAGGGGCACGTGAGGTTGTGGAGGATGCCCTTGTCTTCGACGAGGTCGGTGAAGGCGCGACCGAGGAACTCCCCTCCGCGGTCTGAACGCATCATCTTCACCGTTTTCGAAGTCTGCCTCTCCACCACCTTCAGCCACTTTTCGAAGACGACCAGCACGTCGCTCTTCTTCGCGACCGGCCTCACCCACACGTAGCGAGTATTCCTGTTCTTCAGCAGAAGAAAGTAGAGACTGCCATCGTTGGCGGCCACTCGAAACGGCCCGCAGAGATCGATGTGCACCACGTCAAGCGCATTCTCTGCGTCCGATCCGTGGTCGGGGAAGGTGTGCCGCACAATCTTGCCGCCGATGCAGGAGGCACACGGCAGATCATCTACGGTCGACTTCTTGATGTCCCGACCGGCGGCGACCTCATGCTTCGCCGAGCTCTTGATCGTGTTGACGCCGACGTGCGCAAGTTGAGCGTGCCACATGTCAGGGGTCGACTTCGTCGCCGACGCGATGGTCCGCGGAGCCACAACCTCCATCGAAGTCGTCTTAGACTTCGTCGAACAGGGGCGCAGATCGGTGCAGAGAACTCTGCTGGAGTAGCGTGCTCGACCAAGAACATCGCCGGCAGAAGACACCAGCAGCATCTCTCCGCCGTCGTCCTGTAGCTTCACACCGTTCTCCTTGAGCTGGCCAGCAGACAGCAGGTTCGCGTGAACACCCGGAACGTAGAGTACGTCGGGGACGAGGACCAGCTTCCCGGCCTCCCCTTCCAGAACAATGGTGCCTCTGACTTCGACGCTCTGAAGTGCCCCGTTGAAGCCGCGGACGTGGCGAACGTCGCCGCTCGGCTACATGTCGACGAAGGCCTCCTTCGTCCCCATCAAATGGTGGGAGTAGCCGCTGTCGAGCAGCACGACAGTCGGATTGGCCTACACAGTAGCAGCGACCGCCTTGAAGTCTTCGCCAGCCTCCAGCGCCAGCGAGATCGTCGGCTCCACCACGACGACCATCGAGCACGAAGCCTCCTCGCCACGAGTAGGCATCCTTCGTCGAAGACGTCTTCGTCGCCTGCTTCTCCTTGCGCGGCTGGTTGTCGCGGCGTCGACGACCGTCGTCAGACTTCCCGCGGCTTCCCTTGTGGTCGTCGTCGTCAGATTTCTCGCGATCGGGGCAGTCATACGAGAGGTGGTCGGGCTCATCGCAGATGTAGCAGCGACGTCCTTCTCGACACGAGCCACCGCCATCGCGATCACCTCCCTTCGCCGACTTCCCGCGGTCTGCACCCTCCGTCGACTTCGTGTTCGACGACTTCCAGCCACTGCCTCCGCCAGACTGCCCACGCTGCCCCTGTTGGCATCCCTGCTTTGCCGAGGCGACGTAGTTGGCCTGTGGAAGCAGTTCCGTAGACCTCTCTGACTCCTGCATGAACTCGTCGTTGATGATCTGGCTCGACAGAGTGTCCTCGTTGAGCGACTCGCGCGCGCCGGGCATCGCCAGCATCCGACGCATCAAATTGTAGCCCGTTGGTAGACCCTTGATGACGTGCATGACATACAACGCCACCGAGTAGTCGACGCCGGCCATCTGTAGTTCGGCCAAAATTCGCCGAGCTCGATTGCACTATTCGGTCGCCGACTCCTGCTCGCCCATCCGAATGTTGGTCATGTCAAACATTATATGTTTACATTGTGTAGGCTATAGTGGGTTTAGCCTTAGGGGGTACAACATTCTAGGGTTTCCTACTTGTACTCCCACACTTGTTCATTCTAACATGGTATCACGAGCCTAGGTTGCTACCTAGGACCGCTTTCTACTACGGGCCCACTATTCCGCTAGAAGCACCCTCGTGCGCCCTACCTTACGTGCGCCCTCGTGCGCCTTTCTCTACTCGTGCGCCCTCGTGCGCCCTCGTGCGCCTTTCTCTGCTCGTGCGCCCTCGCGCGCCCCGCCCTTTGGTCTGCCCGAGTGCCGTCCTGTAGCCCTCGCGCTGCCTCCTGCAAGCTAGTACGGCCCTCGAGCCGCCCCTGCAGGTCCGTCAGGCCCCCGAGCCGCCTCTGCAGACCCGTCAGGCCCCCGAGCCGCCTCTGCAGGCCCGTCAGGCCCGAGAGCCGCCCCTGCAGACCTGTCAGGCCCGCGCGCAGCCTCTGCCCGACCGCGCGCCGCCCCTGCAGGCTCTCGCCGCCCGCCACGTCGCCCTGCCCGCGGCGTCGCCGCCTGCCCACGGCGTCGCCACCTGTCCGCGGCGTCGCCACCTGCCCGCGGCGTCGCCACCTGCCCGCCGCGTCGCCCTGCCCGCGGCGTCGTCACCTGCCCGCGGCGTCGCCCCTGCCCGCGGCGTCGCCGCCTGCCCGCAGCGTCGCCACCTATCCGCGGCGTCGCCACCTGCCCGCGGCGTCGCCACCTGCCCGCGTCGCCCTGCCCGCGGCGTCGTCACCTGCCCGAGGCGTCGCCCCTGCCCGCGGCGTCGCCGCCTGCCCGCGGCGTCGCCACCTATCCGCGGCGTCGCCACCTTCCCGCGGCGTCGCCACCTGCCCGCCGCGTCGCCCTGCCCGCGGCGTCGTCACCTGTCCGCGGCGTCGCCCCTGCTCGCCGCGTCGCCCTGCCCGCGGCGTCGCCACCTGCCCGCCGCGTCGCCCTGCCCACGGCGTCGCCCCTGCCCGCCGCGTCTCCTTGCCCGCCGCATCGCCCTGCCCGCCGCATCGCCCCTGCCCGCGCGTCGCCCCTGCCCACTGAGTCGCCTTGACCTAACCCGCGCCTGGCCTCTGGAGCAGCCGCCCCTGCAGCAGCCGCCCCTGGCTCCTGGAGCAGCCGCCCCTGCAGCAGCCGCCCCTGGCCACTGGAGCAGCCGGCCACTGGAGCAGCCGCCACTGCAGGAGCCGCCCCTCGCCCCTGGAGCAGCCGCCCCTGCAGCAGCCGCTCCTGGCCACTGGAGCAGCCGCCCCTGGAGCAGCTGCTACTGCAGGAGCCGCCTCTGGCCCCTGGAGCAGCCGCCCCTGGAAGCAGCCGCCCCTGGAGCGGCCGCTGTGGCGGCCCCGCAGTCGCCCCGCTCTTACGCCTGCCCTTCCCACCACTGGTGAGCACTGCCCTGCCCGTGCTGCTACTGCTGTTACTGCTGCTGCTACTGCTTCTACTGCTGCTCCTGGCGTGGCCAGATGCAGCTCCAGGGCCGTCCGCGTGTGTCCCTCACGCCCCAGCAGCTTCGTGAGTGGTACGCCAGTTGGGGTTGTCGGGGTGGCAGTAGTGGGAGTCGTCCTGGAGTGGGTAGTTCGGGAGTTTCTTGTAGTGGCCCGGTGCAGCAGCCGCGTCGTCTACGCGAGGCTCTTTCGCCCCAGCAGCTTCGTGAGTGGTACGCTCAGAGTAGAGGGTCACTGAGTCCTGCTCGCTGCCCGTACGTCATTCGCACAGGTGTCCGGGTAGGTATCTTTGCTCTTGACTATGATGCTATCCTCACTGCCATGTATGCATTGTCTACTAGTGCTGAGAGTGCCTGTCACCTGTGTGTGCCGCCTGACCCCGGTATCCAGTCTGCTGCTCTAGGTACTGGTGAGGCTGCCGCTCTAGGCGCTAGAGTGTCTATTGCCCCAGGTGCTGGTGAGGCTGCTGCTCTAGGTACTCGTGAGTCTGCCCCCCCTGGTACTGAGTCTACTGAGGCACTGCACACCTTCACACTGGACTCAGGTGCTTCTCGCTGTTTCTTTCATGACCGCACTGCCCTTGAGCAGCTTGCTCGGCCAGTTGCTGTCTCCCTTGCTGACCCCTCTGGGGGTCCGGTCATTGCGACCTCCTCCACTGTCCTTCCTTGTCCTGCAGTTCCGTCGGGCACACTGTCAGGTCTCCACCTCCCCTCGTTCTCTACGAACTTGGTGGCGGGTTGTGCGCTCCAGGACCGGGGTGTCCACCAGTTCACCCCTGCCTACGAGCGCGTGACACACTACACGTGTGCTCGGACGGGCCGTCACCTGGCTACCTTCACTCGGCAGCCGGGGTCGGACCTGTACACACTGACCACTGAGTCCCCTCACGTAGCTGCGTCTGCGTCTGCTTCAGGTCAGCTGTTTGCCCCCTGCTCGTGTCGCTCTCTAGCACACGAGACTGTCCTCTGGCACCACCACCTTGGTCACCCGTCAGTGCAGCGCCTTCGTGCCATGCACAAACGGTACCTTGTCTCTGGTCTTCCCCGGGTACTCCCTCCCCTCCCACCCTCGCCTGCTCCTCCCTGTCTTCCTTGTGTCGAGGGGCGGCAGCGCGCCGCTCCTCACTCCTCCTCGTTTCCCCCGACGACTGCTCCCTTGCAGACGCTCCACATGGACGTGTGGGGCCCAGCCCGCGTCCATGGACAGGGTCAGGAGAGGTACTTCCTGATCGTTGTTGACGACTACTCGCGCTACACCACGGTCTTCCCCTTGCGCACCAAGGGTGAGGTCCCTGATGTTTTGATCCCTTGGATCCGCGCTTCTCGTCTCCAGCTCAGCGAGCGGTTCCACTCAGACTTTCCTGTCTTGCGTCTGCACTCTGACAGAGGTGGTGAGTTCTCCTCCGACCTCTTGGCAGCCTACTGTGCGGAGCACGGCATCCGCCAGTCGTTCACGCTTCTGGCCTCTCCACAGTAGAATGGGGTTGCTGAGCGCCGCATTGGCGTGGACATGGAGGCCGCTCGTACTTCCTTGATCCATGCGGCTGCCCCCCCCTTCTTGTGGCCGTTTGCGGTCCGATACGCTGCGCATCAGCTCAACCTCTGGCCCCGTGTCTCCTTGCCGGAGACTTCACCGACACTGCGTTGGACGGGAGAGGTTGGCGATGCGTCGCGTTTTCGGGTCTGGGGATCTCGAGCTTTTGTTCGCGATACGTCCGCGGACAAGCTCTCCTCCCGCGCTGTTCCTTGTGTCTTCCTTGGCTTTGTCCCGGACGCGTCTGGTTGGCAGTTTTACCACGCCACCTCGCGCCGTGTCCTGCCCTCTCAGGACGTCACTTTTGACGAGCCCGTGCCCTACTACCGCCTCTTCCCCTACCGCACTGCCCCGCTCCCCCCCCCGCCTCTCTTCCTCGCGCCAGGTGCTGCTGTGGTAGACCCCCTCCCCCCTCAGGGTGCCGCTCCCTCAGGTGTGTCCCAGGTAGACCCGGTTGAGCCTGTCGAGGTAGCTGTCGACTCTCGTCCTGCTAGGGGTGCTGAGCCTGAGCGTGCGGAGCCTGGGGGTGCGGAGCCTGGGGGTGCGGAGCCTGGGGTTGCGGAGTCTGGGGGTGCTGAGCCTAGGGGTGCGGAGCCTGCGGGTGCTGAGTCTGGGGGTGCTGAGTCTGGAGGTGCTGAGCCTGGGAGTGCTACACCTGGAGGATCTCTCTCCTCACAGCAGCTGCGTGAGTGGTACTTACAGTACTGCAGCCTCAGGAGAGGTGCTTCAGGAGCTAGGAGTGCTGCTGGAGCTGGTGCTAGTGCTTCCCCTCCTAGGCGGGAGCTGCCCTCTCCCCAGCGGCTCCGAGAGTGGTACGCTCGGCGCTGCAGTCTCCGGAGTGGCGCTCCTAGTGTCGCGGACCCTGGTGCTGGGGGTGTTGCTGCTGCTGGCGGTGCTGCTGGCGCTACTGGAGGTGCTGCTGGTGCTGGAGCTGCTGGAGGTGCTGCTACTGGTGGTGCTGCTGGCGCTGCTGGAGGTACTGCTGGTGCTGGAGCTGCTGGAGCTGCTGGAGGTGTTGCTGCTGCTGGTGGTGCTGCTGGTGCTGGTGCTGCTGGAGCTGCTGGAGGTACTGCTACTACTAGAGGTGCTGCTGGTGCTGCTGACGCTGCTGGAGGTGCTGCTGGTGCTGGTGGTGCTGGTGGTGCTGCTGGAGCTGCTGGAGGTGCTGCTGGTGCTGGTGCTGCTGGAGCTGCTGGAGGTGCTGCCACTACTAGAGGTGCTGCTGGTGCTGCTGGAGCTGCTGGAGGTGCTGCTGCTGCTGGCGGTGCTACTGGCGCTGCTGGAGGTGCTGCTGGTGCTGGTGCTGCTGGAGCTGCTGGAGCCGCTGGTCCTGGAGGTGCTCGTACTGGAGGTACTGGAGCTGCTGGGACTGGGCCTGCTGAGGGGGTTGTCGCTGGAGGTGCTGAGCGGCCTCGGCCGTACTACGTTCCGCTCCTTCAGCAGGTTCTTGGTCTCCCGCCCTCTACTGGTCCTTCTCCTCCCCTACTGAGTCCACCGTCTGTCCAGTCGTAGTCACGGTTACAGTCTGCCTCTCCGCTGCCTGCCCCTTCTCCTTACACTGCGCCGACGGGTAGTCTTACGGAGCGTCGTGAGCCTGAGTCTCGTCCTCCGTCGCCTGAGTCTAGTCCTGCGTCTCCTGAGCCTCGTCCAAAGTCGCCTGTCCGCGCTACGCGCACTCGTCGTCGTGTTCCGCGTGAGCGTCCTCCTCCTGTCCTTGGCACTCACTATATGACCCTGCGTCCTTCCACTGCTCCACAGCGTGTCCCTCTGCCGTCTCCTCCTGCGTCCTCTCTTCCTGACGTTGCTGACCCGCCGTCAGACCTTACTCGTGCTGCCAGTCCTACTGTCGCGCGTCTCCTTGCCACTGTTGTCACTGACCCTACCTTTGAGTCCTCTGTTGCGTCTGCTCTAGTCGCTGAGCTTGTGGACTTTGCTGCCGCCTGTCGTCTAGACTACGCCGCTAGCCTTGTTGCTGAGTCTGAGTCTGTCTGTCCTCCGTCCGTCGGGGGTGAGTGTGCTCTTGGCACGGACGTCTTTGAGGACAGACAGGAGGAGTTTGAGTGCTTCGCTGCTGCTTTACCTCATCTCGTGTCCATGCTGATTGCCCCTGAGGGAGACCCGGATGCACCAGACATCCCGACCCCACGCTTCTACGCAGAGGCGATGGAGGGTCTCTACTCCTCTCAGTGGCAGACAGCCATGGACGCAGAGATGGCTTCCTGGAAGTCCACAGGCACCTACGTTGACGAGGTTCCCCCACCTGGGGCGAACATCGTCAGTGGCATGTGGATTTTCAGGGTGAAGCGGCCGCCGGGTTCTCCGCCTGTCTTCAAGGCGCGTTACGTTGCTCGAGGCTTCAGTCAGCGAGAGGGAGTTGACTTCTTCCAGACCTTCTCCCCGACCCCGAAGATGACCACTCTTCGGGTTCTGCTGCACGTCGCAGCTCAGCGTGACTACGAGCTCCACTCTCTTGACTTCAGCACTGCGTTCCTACAGGGCAGCCTACACGAGGAGATCTGGCTGCGCCGCCCACCTGGCTTCACTGGGTCGTTCCCTCCTGGTACCCAGTGGAGCCTCCGGCGGCCAGTCTACGGTCTCCGCCAGGCACCTCGTGAGTGGCACGACACACTGAGGACTACACTTGCGGCTCTTGGGTTTGCTCCTTCTACTGCTGACCCGTCGCTGTTTCTACGCACCGACACCACTCTGCCGCCGTTCTACGTTCTCGTGTACGTCGACGACTTGGTCTTTGCTACTGCTGACACTGAGGCACTCGCCCACGTGAAGTCGGAGCTGCAGAAGAGACACACGTGCACAGACCTGGGTGAGCTGACAAGCTATCTTGGCTTGCGGATCACCCGGGACAGAGCACAGCGCACCATCACCTTGACTCAGTCACACATGGTGCAGCAGGTCCTTCAGCGCTTCCGCTTCACGTACTCCTCGCCTCAGCCCACTCCTCTGCCTACTGGTCACTCGCTCTCAGCTCTGCCTTCGGATGAGTCCGTAGAGCCGAGTGGCCCGTATCCAGAGCTTGTGGGCTGCCTCATGTACCTGATGACCTGCACTCGACCTGACCTTGCATACCCTCTTAGCATCCTAGCACACTATGTCGCTCCTGGCCGTCACCGGAAGGAGCACATGGATGCCGCTAAGAGGGTGTTGCGCTACTTGTGCAGTACGTCGGGCATGGGGCTTGTGCTTGGAGGACGGCGCGACGTTGTCCTCACTGGACACTCAGACGCTTCTTGGGCTGA
The DNA here is from genome assembly GCA_947471745.1 of Closterium sp. Naga37s-1. Lineage (NCBI taxonomy): Eukaryota > Viridiplantae > Streptophyta > Zygnematophyceae > Desmidiales > Closteriaceae > Closterium > Closterium sp. Naga37s-1. The sequence goes on from CANJKZ010001044.1 coordinate 368,790, forward strand.
CGACCAGGCTACGCAGTGGTCGTCTCAGGGTTACACCTTCAGCCTTGGCTCTGGCTCTGTTTCCTGGCGTTCTACACGCTCTTCCTCTGTTCTCAGCTCCTGTTGTGAGGCTGAGATCTACGCCACAGCCATGGCTGCCCAGGAGCTACGCTGGCTCACCTACTTGCTGACCGACCTCGGAGAGCGGCCTCGTTCTCCTCCAGTGCTGTACGTCGACAACAAGGCAGCCATTGCCTTGTGTCAGGAGCACAGACTGGAGCACAGAACGAAGCACATCGCTCTGCGCTACTTCCTTGCTCGAGAGCTGCAGCAGCGTGGTCAGCTTTGTCTTTCGTACGTGGCCACTCGGGCCAACACTGCTGATGTGTTCACCAAGGCGCTTCAACCTTGTGATCATCAGCGTTTCTGTACTGTTCTAGGCCTTGTGCCTACTGTCCCTCACTTGCTCACTTCTTGACTCTGCTTGTACTGTGATCTCTATATATATACCTGCATGCTTACACTTGCTAGGTTGTGATGACTGTACCTCTTGTTATATTATCAAACTGCATGTGAACTGATCTTGTGACCACTTGCTTGTGCTCGGAATTTGTGTGGCATCCTTGAGATCCACCTTGAGCTTGTTGTGCCTTGCTTTGACTGGTCTTGTGACCCCTTGCTCTCCCCCACTTCGCCTATGGGGGTGTGTCAAACATTATATGTTTACATTGTGTAGGCTATAGTGGGTTTAGCCTTAGGGGGTACAACATTCTAGGGTTTCCTACTTGTACTCCAACACTTGTTCATTCTAACAGGTCAATCGCTGCTCCAGTTGGCCGATGTAGAGGTCGTCGGTCGCCTTGTAAGTGCGCATGATGTACAGCCACGCTTGGTAGCCAGCATCCACCCGAAGTCTGCACGGCTTCAATGCGACTTGCACCAGAGGCGAGCTGCACCTCGAAATGACCATGAAGGTCAGGAGGTGAGCAGCGCGAAATTTCGACCAGAGCTCGACGTCCTCTTCGTCCAGCGCGAGCACGTCGCCGTCGATAAACTTCTTCAATCCAACAATCTCCAGCTGGGGCTCGACTGACTCCGTCCACGTGATCAAGTCGTGGCGACATTCGAGCGGCTTTGCCACAGCGATCTTGTCCGGCGAGAATTTAAAATATCCGTACGCCGGCGCGATGCCTCCATCTCAACCAGATGACATCTGAGTTGCCGAAGTCGGCCTGACTCCACTTCGCAGAGGAGATTGACGTCGACCATCAACGTTGCCGTTCGAGCTGCCTCCAGTCGCAGACGATCACTGCACTTGCGCCTGCACTCCGCCAACGCCGACGTCGGCGGTCCGAATCACTCCGCGAACCCTCGTGCTTCCACCGCCGACAACATTGCCGCCATCACGTTCGTTGTGCACGGGTCGGGGAGAGGCGGACGCATTCTCCGCTTCTGCACGGGGAGGGGGATGACGTGCCCACTTCGCACGAGTTCCAAGGAGCAGAATCTCCAAGTCCGCCTTGCCGTACCCGCCAGCCTCGTGGCGTGCCCGAACACCAGCCTCTCTTGCCTGCAGGGTATCTTCTACGCCTGCTTCGACTACGGGGTCGACCATGGCGACTAAGACGGCTGCCGGCCTAACAACAACTTAGGTAATGAACGCAGAAGTCGGCTATCTGGAGGTTCTAACGCGGGGTCGTCCACGCTCACCGCACCATGCGGAGAATATTATTCTACGAGAGAGCAGGATTGCGTGGGACGCACGGTCAGAGTTCTGGCAGTGATTCTTGTCGGAGTGTTGGAATGCCTTGGTAGAAATCAAGCATAGTTTCACTAGGAAAAGTTGATAGAACAAGATATAAGCAAAGAGAACCAAATAGCAGAAGACAGAACCCCGAAGAGAACGTTCCACGTGTCAGAATGAGAGAAGTGATTGAAATAACAGCATTGGGAGTACAAGTAGGAAAACCTAGAATGTTGTACCACCTAAGGCTAAACCCACTATAGCCTACAGAATAGTAACATATATAATGTTTGACACACCCACATAGGCTAAGTGGGAGACAACCAGATGGTCACAAGACCAATCAAAACAAAGCAAAGCAAAGCACAGCTCAGGGTGGATCTCAAGGATACCACACAAATTCCGAGCACAAGCAAGCGGTCACAAGACCAGTTCACATGCAGGTTGATAATACAACAAGAAATACAGTGATCACAACCTAGCAAGTGTAAACATGCAGGTAGACATATATAAGGATCACAGTACAAGCAGAGTCGGGAAGTAAGCAAGTGAGGCACAGTAGGTACAAGGCCCAAAACAGTACAGAAACTCTGATGATCACAAGGCCGAAGCGCCTTGGTGAAGACATCAGCAGTGTTGGCCCGAGTGGCCACGTAAGCGAGACGAAGCTGACCACGCTGCTGCAACTCTCGAGCAAGGAAGTAGAGCAGAGCGATGTGCTTCGTTCTGTGCTCCAGTCTGTGCTCCTGACACAAGGCAATCATGGCCTTGTTGTCGACGTACAGCACTGGAGGAGAACGAGGCGGCTCTCCAAGGTCGGTCAGCAGGTAGGTGAGCCAGCGTAACTCCTGTGCAGCCATGGCCCCTGCGTAGATCTCAGCCTCACAACTGGAGCTGAGAACAGAAGAAGAGCGGGTAGACCGCCAAGAAACAGAGCCGGAGCCAAGGCTGAAGGTGTAACCATGTGATGACCGCTGCGTAGCCAAGTCGTCAGCCCAGGAAGCGTCTGCGTGACCAGTGAGGACAACTCAAGCCCGTCCTCCAAGCACGAGCCCCATGCCCGACGTACTGCCCACAAGCTCTAGATACGGGCCACTCGGCTCTACGGACTCGTCCGAAGGTGGAGCTGAGAGCGAGTGACCGGTAGGCAGAGGAGTGGACTGTGGCGAGGAGTACGTGAAGCGGAAGCGCTGAAGGACCTGCTGCACCATGTGTGACTGGGTCAAGGTAATGGTGCGCTGTGCTCTGTCCCGGGTGATCCGCAAGCCAAGATAGCGTGTCAGCTCACCCAGGTCTGTGCACGTGTGTCTCTTCTGCAGCTCCGACTTCACGTGGGCGAGTACCTCAGTGTCAGCAGTAGCAAAGACCAAGTCGTCTACGTACACGAGAACGTAGAACGGCGGCAGAGTGGTGTCGGTGCGTAGAAACAGCGACGGGTCAGCAGTAGAAGGAGCAAACCCAAGAGCAGCAAGAGTAGTCCTCAGTGTGTCGTGCCACTCACGGGGTGCCTGGCGGAGACCGTAGACTGGCCGCCGGAGGCTCCACTGGGTACCAGCAGGAAACGACCCAGTGAAGCCAGGTGGGCGGCGCAGCCAGATCTCCTCGTGCAGGCTGCCCTATAGGAAAGCAGTGCTGAAGTCAAGAGAGTGGAGCTCGTAGTCACGCTGAGCGGCGACGTGCAGCAGAACCCGAAGAGTGGCCATCTTCGGGGTAGGGGAGAAGGTCTGGAAGAAGTCAACTCCCTCACGCTGACTGAAGCCTCGTGCAACATAACGCGCCTTGAAGACAGGCGGAGAACCCGGCGGCCGCTTCACCCTGAAAATCCACATGCCACTGACGATGTTCGCCCCAGAGGGGGGGAACCTCGTCGACGTAGGTGCCTGTGGACTTCCAGGATGCCATCTCTGCGTCCATGGCTGACTGCCACTGAGAGGAGTAGGGACCCTCTATCGCCTCTGCGTAAGAGCGCGCGGTCGGGATGTCTGGTGCATCCTGGTCTCCCTCAGGGGCAATCAGCATGGACACGAGATGAGGTAAAGCAGCGGCAAAGCACACAAACTCCTCCTGCCTGTCCTCAAGGACGTCCGTGCCAAGAGCACACTCACCCCCGACGGACGGAGGAAAGACAGACTCAGACTCAGCAACAAGGCTAGCGGCGTAGTCTAGACGGCAGGCGGCAGCAAAGTCAACAAGCTCAGCGACTAGAGCAGACGCAGCAGTGGACTCAAAGGTAGGGTCAGTGACAACAGTGGCGAGGAAACGCGTGACAGTAGGACTGGCAGCACGAAGGGAGTCAGACTCCGGGTCCGGACCGTCAGGAAGAGAGGACGCAGGAGGAGACGGCAGAGGGACACGCTGTGGAGCAGTGGAAGGACGCAGAGTCATATAGTGAGTGCCAGGGACAGGAGGAGGACGCTCACGCGGAACACGACGACCAGCGCGGACAGCGCGGACAGGCGACTCTGGACGAGACTCAGGCGACGCAGGACGAGACTCAGGCGACGTAGGACGAGACCCAGGCTCACGACGCTCCGTAAGACCTCTAGTCGGCCCAGCGTAAGGAGAAGGACCAGGCAGCAGAGAGGCAGGCTGTAACTGTGACTGCGACTGGACAGGCGGTGGACTCAGTAGGGGAGGAGTAGGACCAGTAGAGGGCGGGGGGCCAAGAACCTGCTGAAGGAGCGGAACGTAGTACGGCCGCGGCCGCGCAGCACCTCCTGAACCAGCAGAGACAGCACCAGCACCCTCAGCCCCAAGGTCTCCAGCTACAACTCCCGCAGCACCACCAGCTGCTCCAGCAGCTCCAGCACCTCCAGATCCAACTCCCGCAGTAGCTCCAGTGCCAGCAGCTCCAGTACCTCCAGTACGAGCACCTCCAGGACCAGCGGCTCTAGCAGCTCCAGCACCAGCAGCACCTCCAGCAGCACCAGCACCAGCAGCACCTCCAGCAGCTCCAGCACCAACAGCACCTCCAGCAGCACCACCCGCAGCTCCAGCATCAGCAGCACCTCCTGCAGCACCAGGGCCTCCAGCGGGCGGCACCCCAGCGCTGGGAGCGCCGCTCCAGAGGCTGCAGCGCCGAGCGTACCACTCACGCAGCCGCTGTGGGTAGGGAGGCTCCGGCCGCGACACGGCACCCGCAGCACCACCAGCTCCAACTCCAGCAGAACCCCCAGCTTCAGCAGCCCCACGCTGGAGGCTGCAACGCTGAGAGTACCACTCACGCAGCTGCTGTGAAGAGGGAGCGCCACCAGGCGCAGCACGGTCAGTCTCAGAACCCCCAGCCTCAGAACCCCCAGCCTCAGCTCCTCCAGGCTCAGCACCCCCAGTCCCAGCACCCCCAGTCTCAGCACCCCCAGGCTCAGCACCCCCAGCCTCAGCACCCCCAGGCTCAGCACCCCCAGTCTCAGCACCCCCAGGCTCAGTACCCCTCGCAGAACCAGAGTCGATAGCTACCTTGACAGGCTCGACCGGGTCTACCTGGGAAACACCTGAGGGAGCAGGACCCTGGGGAGGGAGGGCGTCTACCGAAGGGACACCTGGGGTGAGGAAGAGCGGCGGGGGGGGAAGCGGGGCAGTGCGGTAGGGGAAAAGACGGTAAAAGGGTACCGATTCGTCAAAGGTGACGTCCTGAGAGGGGAAGACACGGCGCGAGGTGGGGTGGTAAAACTGCCAGCCAGGCGTGTCAGGGGGGAAGCCAAGGAAGACACAGGGAACAGCGCGGGCGGAGAGCTTGTCCGCGGACGTATCGCGGACAAAAGCACGAGATCCCCAGACCTAGAACACCGACGCATCGCCAACCTCTCCCGTCCAACGCAGTGTCGGCGAGGTCTCCGGAACGGAGACACGGGGCCAGAGGTTGAGCTGATGTGCAGCGTATCGAACCGCAAACGGCCACAGAAAATGGGGCGCAGCTGCATGGATCAGGGAGGTATGAGCGACCTCCATGACTAAGCCAATGCGGCGCTCAGCAACCCCATTCTGCTAAGGAGAGGCCGGAAGCGTGAACGACAGCTCAATGCCCTCCCCCTGACAGAAGGCCCTCAAGAGGTCGGAGGAAAACTCACCACCTCTGTCAGAGTGCAGACGCAGGACAGGAAAGTCCGTGTGGAAGCGCTTGTGCAGCTGGAGACGACTGTTGCGGATCCAAGGGATCAAAACATCAGGGACTTCACCCTTGGTGCGCAAGGGGAAGACCGTGGTGTAACGCGTGTAGTCGTCAACCACCAGCAGGAAGTAGCGCTCACCGCCCTGTCCACGGACGCGGGCTGGGCCCCACACGTCCAGGTGGAGGGTCTGCAGGGGAGCCTCTGTCGGGGGGAACGAGGAGGAGTGAGGAGCGGCGCGCTGCCGCCCCTCGACACAGGGAAGGCAGGGAGGGGCAGGGGAGGGTAGCAGGGGAGGCAGGGTCCTGGGAAGACCAGAGACAAGGTAACGGGAGTGCATGCCACGAAGGCGCTGCACTGACGGGTGACCAAGGCGGTGGTGCCAGAGGACGGTCTGGTGCGACAGGGTGCGACACGAGCAGGGGGCCGACAGCTGACCTGACGCAGACGCAGACGCAGCTACCTGAGGGGACTCAGTGGTCAGTGTGTACAGGTCCGACCCCGGCTGCCGAGTGAAGGTAGCCAGGTGGCGACCCGTCCGAGCACACGTACAGTGGGTCACACGCTCATAGGCAGGGGTGAACTGGTGAACACCCCCGTCCTGGAGAGCAGAGCCGCCACCAAGTTCGTAGAGAACGAGGGGAGGTAAAGACCCGACAGGGTGCCGGACGGGACCGCAGGACAAGGGAGGACAGTGGAGGAGGTCGCAAGGACTGGGCCCTCAGAGGGGTCAGCGAGGGAGACAGCAACTGGCCGAGCTAGCTGCTCAAGGACAGTGCAGTCACGAAAGAAGCAGCGGGAAGCACCCGAGTCCAGTGTGAAGGTGTGCAGTGCCTCAGTAGACGCAGTACCAGCAGGCGCAGACGCACGGGCACCTGGAGCAGCAGACTCACTAGCATCTAGAGCAGCAGCCTCACCAGGACCTAGGGCAGCAGACACACTTGCACCTAGAGCGGCAGCCTCACTGGTCCCAATACCCAGGTCGGGCGGTACACGCAGGTAACAGTCACCCTCAACACTAACAGTCAATGCATACATGGCACCAAGGATAGCATCAAAATCAAGAGCAAAGATATCAATGTTCTTTTTCAGTAGATCAGCCCAGCGGGGCAGCTCAGAGGCATCAGGAAACTGCTCGCGCCAGGCGTCTTCGAGACGAAAGAAGCAGCGCTGCGCCGTGTGGAACCTCCCACAGGTCTGGCCAGTGCGGTCACCTGTGCGGATGACGTACGGGCAGCTACCTCCACCCCCAGACCCCCCACACTGAGAGTACCACTCACGGAGCTGCTGGGGCGACGGGGTCTCGCTGGGACGCTGCTGCTGCTGCCTCTGGCCACCGCCGAACCCCCCACGCTGCACCGCTCCACCGCGCCCGCCACCAGCTCCACTGCCGCCACCACTGCCACCACGACCCCCGCCACCCCCACCACCGCCGCCGCCACCACCCCCTGCTCCGCCACTGACCCCCCCACCACCAGCACCACTCCCACCACCGCCACCACCCCCGCCCCCTCCACCCCCTCCACCACCGCCGCCCCCGCCGCCACCTCCGCCACCCTTGCCCCCCTTGCCCCTGCCGCCCTTGCGCCTCCCACTAGGAGCAGACGTAGCCCCGACCCCCTCAGCACCGAGGTAGTCGACAGCAGCAGCAGATGCAATGGAGGGGAGAAGGGGAGAGGGGGAACATCCCTCAAAGAAGGGAGTGCGAGGGTCGCCACGAGAGGCACCTACAGCTACAATACTAGTCTCAGCTGCAAGGAGTTCCTTCTCGAGCAGGTCGACAGTGAGGTCGGTGGGGGAGAGGGCAAGAAAGTGGTCCCTGACATCCCTCAAAGAAGAGAGTCAGGGAGGCGAGTGACTAGGTGGTAGAGTGTGAGGTACATCGGGGGAGGGTTCTTGGCGAGGAAATCGGGGGGAAGCGCGGCACGATAGCGGAGATCACTAGTACGGAGGTGAGTGATGAGGTCAGCTACAGTGGCAAAGGCGGACAGATCGGGGAAGAGATAGGGCAGCGAGAGACGGCCTATCGCAGCAGTAGCAGGGGAGGAGTAGCGCGCAACTACAGCATCGTACAGCTCTTGAGCGGTCTTATGCTGGCCAAAATGCTCGCGCTCATCTAACAGCAGGTGGCTGCGAACGGCTAGGCGAGCGTGAGCGTCACGGGTCTGCCACTATGAGCGAGCCGTACTGTCAGCAATAGCAGCAGGTGCGGGAGCGGCGCCGGACGTGTGGTCAAACAGGGAAACATCGTCCTTGGCAGTGATCTGGAGGAACAGGTGCAGGTCATCGAGCCAAACGTCAAACTTAATCGGACGGCCCTCAGCGTCAAAGGTGAGAACGGTAGGACTGGCCATAGTGGCAGTAGCAGCAGTAGGAACAGTAGCAGCAGGAGCAGTAGTAGCAGTAGTAGTAACAGGAGCAGTAGGTGTGGCGGCAGCCTTTGTGAGGCGGCGGCCGTTGCGAGGCGGCGGCCTACGTGCGGGCGGCAGCCTTCATGAGGGCGGCGGCCTACGTGCAGGCGGCAGCCTACGTACGGGCGGCGGCCTACGAGCGTGAGGCGGTGGCGCGCGCCGGTCGACGGGCAGCTCGCAGGCTGTGCTAGGGGCCGCGCGAGGCCAGGGCGGGCTGCGCGCGAGCGGCGTCGACTGCGCGGGCGGCTAGTGGGTCGCGCGCACGAGAAAAGGGGCCGCGCGCGGGCGGCTAGCGGGCTACGCGCTCGAAAAAAAAAAAAAAAAAAAAAAAAAAAAAAAAAAACGGGCCGCGCGCGGGCGGCTTGCGGGCTGCGCACGGGCAGCGAGAGAGGGAGGACACGCGAGGGCGCACTAGTAAAGAGGCGCACGAGGGCGCAAGTAAGGTAGGGCGCACGAGGGCGCTTCTAGCGGAACGGTGGGCCCTTAGGAACAAGCGGTCCTAGGTTCCTAACCTAGGCTCGTAATACCATGTCAGAATGAGAGAAGTGATTGAACTAACAGCATTGGGAGTACAAGTAGGAAAACCTAGAATGTTGTACCCCCTAAGGCTAAACCCACTATAGCCTACAGAATAGTAACATATATAATGTTTGACACCTCGGCATACACTTGACTTTGTCGAGTCAGCAACGGCAGGTGAAACGATAAGCACATGCATCTTTCACCTGAGTTGGCATTTGCTCAGGTTTTACAACATTCACATTTGTATACGTTTTTGTAGTGAGCAAAAACGTGCTTCAGGTTCTGTTCCTTAGCGGATTCGAATTCTCCTGGGGAGTACAATTTCCGAGATTACCTGATTGGTCGAAATTTGCTGTTTCGCGATTGGTCGAAATTCGGGTACATTGCGAATTTCGGAGACAAGTCCTTTTAGTCGACCTGAAACGCTCTGCTTGACGATGCACTCGTCGAGCACAATTATGTCGACCACCGATCCGTCGAAACGCCAATTCTGCCAATTCCGTCGAAACGCCAATTCTGCCAATTATGTCGACCACCGATCCGTCGAAGCTCGTCTTCGACGCCGATTTACTCTCGTCGAGATGCGCCTCGTCGACGGGCACTTTCGTCGAGCAGAAGAAACACTTCTACCTCGACAATTAATCTCGTCGACAGACGACTCGTCGCACTCAGATAAAAGTCCCCAAATTCGCCGATGACCACGAAACGACGCCGTCTGCACACCGTTGTGCTCCCGGAAGCATGGTCTACCTTGACCAAGCAAGGGCGGGGCCTTTTCTCTTCGACAAGGAGAAGGTACAAATACAAATGTCGAGAGAAACCTACACCCTATATCATGCACCTCACTACAGCCTAACAAGCTTAACACTATTATATGCATATATATAGTTTGACAGTCATAATCTGATTCGACCTATTATCATGGGGGCTGGTAATCACACCGTCATACCACGGATATACCCGCCCCCAGGGCCGACGATTCAAATATGGCTGCCCTGATTTCAATCCCCTTAAAAAAAAGTTACCCTGAAGGAACATTTTCCGCAAAACGCCAAGCCTGAGCCTTCTTGCGATGTTCAGTGTTCACGAAATTGTAAGGGTGCGTTCTTGGCTGGTGTCAAGAATCTTGACACCAAGCACCGAAAAGTTGGGATTTTGGTAGATTTTGACGATGATGACGTGGAATGATCGAATTCGTCCATTAACCTGGTGTCAGCGAGCCTGACACCAGCCAAGAACGTACCTTAAGTCTGGCCTGTCAGGGTTGGTGAATTGGAATCAGGGTTGATTTTTTTCTTCTTCTTTCTAGTTGGCGAGAAAAACAGTGACATGTTTGACGCGAGAAATCTAGCAGGATTGGGCTGGATTGGCTCGATTGGTTGGAGGGAGTACATGTCGCGTGGGAGGATCTCCTAGGGGCGCAAGGGGCGAGAGCGAGGGGTGTGCGAAGGGGGAGGGACCAAGAAAGTGGGGTGGGGGCTATTTCGTGACTACGGGTCGTCCGCACAAGAGAAAGGAGAGAAGGGGGGTAGGAAATGGGGGAACGGGCTGCTCATGGGAGGCGTGTTGAGACTCGACCTGGTTTTGGTGGGGGGGGGACGTTTTTCAATATTAGTGTCTCGTTTATTTTCACGAAGTATTCTAACTTACCCATGTTTTTTTCAAAGGTTAGCAAAAAACAGCTGATTACTAAAAACTATCAGTCACATGGCAATACGATGTTTCACTACGGATGGTTGTTTTTTAAATTTCCTGCCGAATCACTCTGCGATCCGCCAGATCGCGATTTGTTTGCTCGATTTAAGTTCACAGCTAAAAAAAAAGCAGAACCCGAATGTTGAGTGATTTTAACAGACACGTAGTGTACTGCGATATCCTGGATTGCACGCATGGGGTCCTTGAGATGGGTGCAAGCGTAATCATGATTACACACATGGGGGGTTTGTCAAACTGTTATAATGTTTCTGTTGTATAGGCTGTAGTGGGGTAGCCTACAAGGGGTACATCCCAATTAGGGTTTGCCATATTTGTACAACATTCCTGTCTAGTTCATCTTTCCTGCTCGTTAGTTTCTGACTTGGTTTCAGAGCAGGTCCTCTCCTAGTACCGATTTTTTTTAGGGCCCACCGAATCGCGCTACCCCACACGTCGCGCCGCCCTGTTAGCGCCGCGCTGCCCTGCCCTGCCCTGCGTCGCGTTGCCCCGCGCACGCCCTGCCTTGCGACGCGCCGCCCGCGCACGCCCTGCCATGCGTCGCGCTGCCCGCGCACGCCCTGCCCTGTGTCACGCCACCCGCGCACGCCTTGCCCTGCCCTGCCCGCGCGCCGCTCGCCGCCGCGCCGCGCCGCCCTGCCCACGCGCTGCTCGCCGCCGCGCGCCCTGCCCTGCCCGCGCGTCGCTCGCCGCCGCTCCGCCCTGCCCGCGCGCTGCTCGCCGCCGCGCCGCCCTGCCTGCGCACCGCTCGCCGCCGTGCCGCCCTGCCCTGCTCGCGCGCCGTTAGCCGCCGCGCCGCCCTGCCCGAGCGCCGCTCGCCGTCGCGCCGCCCTACCGTGATCTGCCTGTGCGCCGCCCTGCAGGCCGTACGCTGCTCTGTCGTGCCCATCGCGCCACCGTGCTAGCGCCGCGCTGCCCTGCCCTGCCCCGCGTCGCGCCGCCCGCGCGCGCCCTGTCCTGCGTCGCGCCGCCCTGCGCACGCCCTGCCCTCCGTCGCGCCGCCCTGCTAGCCGCGCGACGCCCTGCCCTGCCCGTCGCGTCGCCCTAGGACCCACGCGACGCCCTGCCCTGCTCCGCGCTGTTGCCCTGCACGTGCGGCTGCCCTGCCCTGGCCGCACGCGTAAGCCCAGCCCCGTGCGTCTACTTCTGCTATCATTGCTACTGCTACTGCTTCCGTTCCTGCTGCTATGGCGACTCCCACTGTTCTAGCCTTTGACACAGTGGGGCAACCTTTAGGGTTTGACTCCTAGCTAGAGGGGCTGCACTTGTACCTCCAGAGTGTCACCCGGGACAACGTCTCCCTGTTCGAGCACACGTCGGGGTCCCTTCCGGCCCCAGAGGCTCCTGCTGAGCCTGCTGCTGACGCTGAGGAGGAGGAGCGGACGCAGTTCCACGCAGCTCACCTTGCCTACAACCGGTGGATGGCGCGAGACGCTGCCGCCACACTTGCAGTCCGCCTTCACCTCTCGTTCGACCAGAGAGCCTGCTTCCCCAGGAGCCAGGTGCCGTCGGCCCATGCTTTGTATTCCGCTGTGGTTAGGCGCTAGTCCCCCCCCCTCTTTCCACCCTTGGCTGTCTTGCGCTGCCTCTTACCTTCCCTGCGTTGTCAGACTTCGCCTCTGCAGCTGACGAGGGTGGTGGTAGTGGAGCTGGCGAGTGTGGCAGGGGCGGGCAGCCGCAATTAGAGTCCTCGTGTGTCGCTAATTGTGCGCCTGCTAGCACAGGTGCAGTTCCTGCGGAGGCGTTGCTCTCGGTCTCTAACTCCTCTGGCTCGACTGAGGGGGGTGACCCTACTGCTGCCGACTCAACGACCTCTTGCCGCTCGTCGCGCTTGGAGACACCTCCGGGTTTTCCGCCTCGGACGTCTTCGTCTCCTCTGCAGCCTGTCACTGTGGACTTCGGGGGCCCTGGTGCTGTTGGGGGTGGTGATGCTGCGGGTGCTGATTCTGGGGGTGCTGGTTCTGGGGGTGTTGACTCTGGGGGTGCGCGGAGTCTTCTTGTTGGTGGACTTGGAGGTACTGGTACTGGAGGCGCTGGGTCTGGGGGTGCGTTGCAGTCGCTGCCGCGGCGGCCTCTCTGCTTGGAGCAGCCGTTGTCGTCGCTACCTGAGCCAGCGCCCACTTGTCCTACTCCTCCTCTTTTGGTTCTACCGTTACCTCCCCCGTCGTCACTTTCTTCAGTTCCTGGCCCTGTGTCTGCCCTTGCTCGTGTCGCTCGCCCGACTCTTCCTTATTGTCTCGCCGAACTTGTGACTGCCCTGCTGCTTCGACTGCTTCTGCTTCTTCCTTAGTCACTGAGCTCGCTGGCTTTGCTGCTATTTGCTATCGTGCCTACCTTGCTGGTCTCGTTTCTGTCTCTTCGTGTCCTCCGACCGTCGGGGGTGGGTTTGCCCTTGGCTTTGACGTTCTTGAGGACAGGCACTACGAGCTGGAGTACCTGACGTACCCTCTCAGCATTCGGACTCACTACAGTGTGCCCGGGAGACACCACCCTGCGCACTGGCGGGCTGCTAGGAGGGTGTTGCGTTACCTGGTCAGACTCGCGAGCCGAACGTAGCACTTTGCTCTTCGTTCCTTTGCCGTGCGAGTGTTGCAGCAGCGTTCCCAGCTTGGCCTTTCGTACGTGGTCACACCGGCCAACACTGCTTGTGTCTTGATCTTACCTTGTACTTTGATATATAAACCTGCATGTCTCTGGTTGTAATCATTGTACTGTTTGCTCTATTATAAAACTGCATGTGAACTAGCCTTGTGGCCATTTGCATGTGCTCGGAATGTGTGGTGACTTCGTGATCCATCCTGAGCTTGCTTTGGTTTTCTTGACTGGTCTTGTGACCCCTTGTTCTCCCCCACTTTGCCTATAGGGGTGTGTCAAACTGTTATAATGTTTGTGTTGTGTAGGCTGTAGTGGGGTAGCCTATAAGGGGTACATCCCAATTAGGGTTTGCCATATTTGTACCACATTCCTGTCTAGTTCATATTTCCTGCTCCTTATTTTCTGACAGGGTTATTGGGATGAAGATTCCTGGAAGCTTCGTCCTGATAGCATTGCATTCAGGGTCCACAAGATGCATACTCTGTTGTCAGAATGCTATAATTGTCTATGTTAGAATGTAGAACTGAATGAGAATGGTTGAACTAGGAAGATTGAGGGTACAAGTAGGAAACCCTAGAGTAATGTACCCCCTAAAGGCTAACCCACTGTAGCCTACACAGCAGTAACATATATAATGTTTGACACACCCCTATAGGCAAAGTGGGGGAGAGCAAGGGGTCACAAGACCAATCAAAGCAAAGCAAGCTCACGGTGGATCTCAAGGAAACCACACAAATTCCGAGCACAAGCAAGTGGTCACAAGAGCAGTTCACATGCAGTTTGATAATATAACAAGAGGTACAGTGATCACAACCTAGCAAGTGTAAGCATGCATGTATATACATATAGAGATCACAGTACAAGCAGAGTCAAGAAGTAAGCAAGTGAGGTACAGTAGGCACAAGGCCTAGAACAGTACAGAAACGCTGATGATCACAAGGCTGAAGCGCCTTGGTGAAAACATCAGCAGTGTTGGCCCAAGTGGCCACGTAAGCAAGACGAAGCTGACCACGCTGCTGCAGCTCTCGAGCAAGGAAGTAGCGCAGAGCGATGTGCTTCGTTCTGTGCTCCTGACACAAGGCAATGGCGGCCTTGTTGTCGACGTACAGCACTGGAGGAGAACGAGGCCGCTCTCCCAGGTCGGTCAGCAGGTAGGTGAGCCAGCGTAACTCCTGTGCAGCCATGGCTGTGGCGTAGATCTCATCCTCACAACTGGAGCTGAGAACTGAAGACGAGCGTGTAGAACGCCAAGAAACTGAACCAGAGCCAAGGCTGAAGGTGTAACCTTGAGACGACCGCTGCGTAGCCTGGTCGTCAGCCCAAGAAGCGTCTGAGTGCCCAGTGAGGACACCTCGAGTCCGTCCTCCAAGCACAAGCCCCATGCCCGACGTACTGCACAAGTAGCGCAACACCCTCTTAGCTGCATCCATGTGCTCCTTCCGGTGACGGCCAGGAGCGACATAGCGTGCTAAGATGCTAAGAGGGTATGCAAGGTCAGGTCGAGTGCAGGTCATCAGGTACATGAGGCAGCCCACAAGCTCTGGATACGAGCCACTCGGCTCTACGGACTCATCCGAAGGCAGAGCTGAGAGCGAGTGACCGGTAGGCAGAGGAGTGGGCTGAGGCGAGGAATACGTGAAGCGGAAGCGCTGAAGGACCTGCTGCACCATGTGTGACTGAGTCAAGGTGATGGTGCACTGTGCTCTGTCCCGGGTGATCCGCAAGCCAAGATAGCTTGTCAGCTCACCCAGGTCTGTGCACGTGTGTCTCTTCTGCAGCTCCGACTTCACGTGGGCGAGTGCCTCAATGTCAGCAGTAGCAAAGACCAAGTCGTCTACGTACACGAGAACGTAGAACGGCGGCAGAGTGGTGTCGGTGCGTAGAAACAGCGACGGGTCAGCAGTAGAAGGAGCAAACCCAAGAGCAGCAAGAGTAGTCCTCAGTGTGTCGTGCCACTCACGGGGTGCCTGGCGGAGACCGTAGACTGGCCGCCGGAGGCTCCACTGGGTACCAGGAGGGAACGACCCAGTGATGCCAGGTGGGCGGCGCAGCCAGATCTCCTCGTGCAGGCTGCCCTGTAGGAACGCAGTGCTGAAGTCAAGAGAGTGGAGCTCGTAGTCACGCTGAGCCGCGACGTGCAGCAGAACCCGAAGAGTGGTCATCTTCGGGGTCGGGGAGAAGGTCTGGAAGAAGTCAACTCCCTCTCGCTGACTGAAGCCTCGAGCAACGTAACGCGCCTTGAAGACAGGCGGAGAACCCGGCGGCCGCTTCACCCTGAAAATCCACATGCCACTGACGATGTTCGCCCCAAGTGGGGGAACCTCGTCTACGTAGGTGCCTGTGGACTTCCAGGAAGCCATCTCTGCGTCCATGGCTGTCTGCCACTGAGAGGAGTAGGGACCCTCCATCGCCTCTGCGTAAGAGCGTGGGGTCGGGATGTCTGGTGCATCCGGGTCTCCTCCAGGGGCAATCAGCATGGACACGAGATGAGGTAAAGCAGCGGCAAAGCACTCAAACTCCTCCTGTCTGTCCTCAAGGACGTCCGTGCCAAGATCACACTCACCCCCGACGGACGGAGGACAGACAGACTCAGACTCAGCAACAAGGCTAGCGGCGTAGTCTAGACGACAGGCGGCAGCAAAGTCAACAAGCTCAGCGACTAGAGCAGACGCAGCAGAGGACTCAAAGGAAGGGTCAGTGACAACAGTGGCAAGGAGACGCGTGACAGTAGGACTGGCAGCACGAAGAGAGTCAGACTCCAGGTCAGCAAGAGCAGGAAGAGAGGACGCTGGAGGAGACGGCAGAGGGACACGCTGTGGAGCAGTGGAAGGACGCAGGGTCATATAGTGAGTGCCAAGGACAGGATGAGGACGCTGACGCGGAGCACGACGACCAGTGCGGACAGCACGGACAGGCGACTCTGGACGCGACTTAGACGACTCTGGACGAGACTCAGGCGACGGAGGACGAGACTCAGGCTCACGACGCTCCGTAAGACCTCTCGTCGGCTCAGCGTAAGGAGAAGGACCAGGCAGTGGAGAGGCTGGCTGTAACTGTGACTGCGACTGGACAGGCGGTGGACTCAGTAGGGGAGGAGTAGGACCAGGAGAGGGCGGGAGGCCAAGAACCTGCTGAAGGAGCGGAACGTAGTACGGCCGCGGCCGCTCAGCACCTCCTGAACCAGCAGAGACAGCACCAGTACCCTTAGCCCCAGGGTCTCCCGCAGCACCACCAGCAACCCCAGCAGCTCCAGGACCTCCAGCACGAGCACCTCTAGAACCAGCGGCTCCAGCAGCTCCAGCACCAGCAGTACCTCCAGTAGCTCCAGCACCAGCAGCACCTCCAGCAGCTCCAGCAGCACCTCCAGCAGCACCAGCAGCACCTCCAGCACCAGTAGCACCTCCAGCAGCACCACCAGCAGCTCCTGCGCCAGCAGCACCAGCAGCGTCTCCAGCAGCTCCAGCACCAGCAGCACCTCCAGCAGCACCACCAGCAGCTCCTGCGCCAGCAGCACCAGCACCAGCTTCAGCTCCAGGGTCCGCGACACCTGTAGCGCCACTCCGGAGACTGCAGCGCCGAGCGTACCACTCTCGGAGCCGCTGGGGAGAGGGCGGCTCCCGCCTAGGAGGGGAACCACGAGCACCAGCTCCAGCAGCACCCCTAGCTCCAGAAGCGCCCCTCCTGAGGCTGCAGTACCACGAGTACCACTCCCGCAGCTGCTGTGAGGAGGGAGCGCCTCCAGGTGCAGCACGGTCAGTCGCAGCACCCTCTGGCTCAGTACCCTCAGACGTAGCACTCTCAGGCTCAGCACCCCCATACTCAGCACCCCCAGACTCAGCACCCCCAGACTCCGTTTCCACAGGCTCCGCACCCCCAGGCTCCGCACCCCCAGGCTCGGCACCCCCAGGCTCCGCACACTCAGGCTCAGCACCCCTAGCAGGACGAGAGTCGTCAGCTACCTCGATAGGCTCAACCGGGTCTACCTGGGACACACCTGAGGGAGCGGCACCCTGAGGGGGGAGGGGGTCTACCACAGCAGCACCTGGTGCGAGGATGAGAGGCGGGGGGGGGAGCGGGGCAGTGCGGTAGGGGAAGAGGCGGTAGTAGGGGACCGACTCGTCAAAAGTGACGTCCTGAGAGGGCAGGACACGGCGCGAGGTGGCGTGGTAAAACTGCCAACCAGACGCGTCCGGGACAAAGCCAAGGAAGACACAAGGAACAGCGCGGGAGGAGAGCTTGTCTGCGGACGTATCGCGAACAAAAGCTCGAGATCCCCAGACCCGGAAACGCGACGCATCGCCAACCTCTCCCGTCCAACGCAGTGTCGGTGAAGTCTCCGGAACGGAGACACGGGGCCAGAGGTTGAGCTGATGCGCAGCGTATCGGACCGCAAACGGCCACAGAAAGTGGGGGGCAGCCGCATGGATCAAGGAGGTACGAGAGACCTCCATGACCAAGCCAATGCGGCGCTCAGCAACCCCATTCTGCTGTGGAGAGGCCGGAAGCATGAACGACTGCTCAATGCCCTCCCCCTGACAGAAGGCCCTCAAGAGGTCGGAGGAAAACTCCCCACCTCTGTCAGAGTGCAGACGCAGGACAGGAAAGTCCGAGTGGAACCTCTCGCTGAGCTGGAGACGGGCAGCGCGGATCCAAGGGATCAAAACATCAGGGACTTCACCCTTGGTGCGCAAGGGGAAGACCGTGGTGTAGCACGAGTAGTCGTCAACAACTATCAAGAAGTACCTCTCGTTACTCTGTCCACGGACGCGGGCTGGGCCCCACACGTCCATGTGGAGCGTCTGCAGGGGAGCAGTCGTCGGGGGAAACGAGGAGGAGTGAGGAGCGGCGCGCTGCCGCCCCTCGACACAGGGAAGATAGGGAGGAGCAGGCGAGGGTGGGAGGGGAGGGAGAACCCTAGGAAGACCAGAGACAAGGTACCGGGAGTGCATGCCACGAAGGCGCTGCACTGACGGGTGACCAAGGCGGTGGTGCCAGAGGACGGTCTCGTGCGCCAGGGAGCGACACGAGCAGGGGGCCGACAGCTGACCTGACGCAGACGCAGACGCAGCTACCTGAGGGGACTCAGTGGTCAGTGTGTACAGGTCCGACCCCGGCTGCCGAGTGAAGGTAGCCAGGTGGCGACCCGTCCAAGCGCACGTGCAGTGTGTCACGCGCTCGTAGGCAGGGGTGAACTGGTGGACACCCCCGTCCTGGAGCGCACTACCCGCCACCAAGTTCGTAGAGAACGAGGGGAGGTAGAGACCTGACAGTGTGCCCGACGGGACCGCAGGACAAGGGAGGACAGTGGAGGAGGTCGCAATGACCGGACCCCCAGAGGGGTCAGCGAGGGAGACTGCAACCGGCCGAGCAAGCTGCTCAAGGGCCGTGCGGTCACGAAAGAAACAGCGAGAAGCACCTGAGTCCAGTGTAAAGGTGTGCAGTGCCTCAGTAGACTCAGTACCATAGGGCGCAGACTCACGAGCACCTAGAGCAGCAGCCTCACCAGCACCTGGGGCAGCAGACACGCTAGCACCTAGAGCGGCAGCCTCACCAGCACCTAGAGCAGTAGACTGGATACCGGGGTCAGGCGGCACACACAGGTGACAGGCACCCTCAGCACTAGTAGACAATGCATACATGGCAGTGAGGATAGCATCATAGTCAGGAGCAAAAATATCTACCCTCTGCCTAAGGAGCTCCACCCAGTCGGGGAGCTCAGCGTCGTCGCCAAACTCTGTACGCCAAGCGTCGCTCAGACGGGCGAAGCAGCGGGACTCTGTGTGACCACGCGTCCCGCAAGGCTGACCAGTCCGGGCACCCGTGCTAATGACGTACGGGTGGCGAGCAGTACTCAGTGACCCTCTACTCTGAGCGTACCACTCACGAAGCTGCTGGGGCGAAAGAGTCTCGCGCGGACGACGCTGCTGCTGCACCGGGCCACTACAAGAAGCTCCCGAACTACCCACTCCAGGACGACTCCCACTACGGCCACCCCGACAACCCCAACTGGCGTACCACTCACGAAGCTGCTGGGGCGTGAGGGACACACGCGGACTGCACTGGAGCTGCATCTGGCCACGCCAGGAGCAGCAGTAGCAGCAGTAGCGGCAGTAACAGCAGCAGTAGCAGGAGCAGTAAAAGCAGTAGCAGCAGTAGCAGCACGGGCAGGGCAGTGCTCACCAGTGGTGGGAAGGGCAGGCGCAAGACGGCGGCGACAGCGGGGCCGCTACAGCTGTAGGGCGGGGCCGGGCCGCGGCAGGGAGCTCCGCGGCAGCTGCTGCAGGGCGGGGCCGGGCCGCGACGGCAGCTGCTCCAGGGGCCAGGGGCGGCTCCTGCAGTGGCGGCTGCTGCAGGTGGCCAGGGGCGGCTGCTCCAGGGTCCAGGGGCGGCTGTAGGTGCAGCTGCTCCAGGGGCCAGGGGCGGCTGCTGCAGTGGCGGCTGCTCCAAGGGCCAGGGGCGGCTCCTGCAGTGGCAGCTGCTCCAGGTGGCCAGGGGCGGCTGCTCCAGGGGCCAGGGGCGGCCATCCCAAGGGCGGTCGCGGGGTAGGGCAGGGCGCCGCGGCAAGCAGGGGCGACTCCGCGCAGGTCCCAGTGGCGACGCGCGGGTCGCGCGGGGGCGTCGCGACGAGGCAGGGGCGACGCGCGCGGGTCCCGGTGGCGACGCGCGGGTCGCGCGGGGGCGTCATGACGAGGCAGGGGCGACGCGCGTGGGTCCCGCAGAAGCGCCGCGACTAGGCAGGGGCGACGCGCGGGTCCCGCAGGGTCGTCGCGACGAGGCAGGGGCGACGCTCGGGTCCCGCAGGGGGCGTTGCGACGAGGCAGGGGCGATGCGCGGGTCCCGTAGGGGCGTCGCGACGAGGCAGGGGCGACGCCGGGGTCCCGCAGAGGCGTCGCGACGAGCAGGGCGACGCGTCGCGGGGTCCAGGGGCCGCGCCTCGAGGTCCAGGGGCGGCTGCGCGGGTGCAGAGCAGGCCCGCGCGCGGCCTGCAGGGCAGGGCGGCAGGGTGGCGCTCGAGGGCGCGAGTAGGCAGGCGCTCAAGGGCGCGAGTAGGTAGGCGCTCTAGGGCACGGGTAGGGGCGCACGACGGCGCTAGAAGGAGCGCTCGACGGCGCTAGTAAGGGCGCTCGACGGCGCTAGAAGGGGCGCTCGACGGCGCTAGTAAGGGCGCTCGACGGCGCGGGTAGGGGCGCACGACGGCGCGAGGTACTATCAGAGACGGTCGCGCAAGGGCGCGGCGGAACGGTGGGCCCTAACCAACGTCGGTCCTAGGTCCTGACCTAGGCGTCGGATACCATGTTAGAATGTAGAACTGAACGAGAATGGTTGAACTAGGAAGATTGAGGGTACAAGTAGGAAACCCTAGAGTAATGTACCCCGTAGTCTAGTCTGCAGTGGGGTACTCTATAGTGAGTACAGCCCAAATTAGGGTTTGCTATATGTATCCTATCTGCTGCTAGTGCAATCCCTCCTTTCTGTTTCTAACTTTCTGCTAGTGTTTCTCGACATGCTATCAGAGCGAGAACGCTCCTGGCCTGTGGGCCCACCTGCTTCCGCTGCTGTCCTGCGTGTCGCGCGCCCGGGGCGCGCGGCGTTTTCTGCCTGCCGCGCGCCCGGCGCGCGCGGCGTTTTTCTTCCCGCCGCGCGCTCGGGGCGCGCGGCGGTTTTCTGCCCGCCACGCGCTCGGGGCGCATAGCGGCTTCCTGCCCGCCGCGCACCCCGGGCGCGCGCGGCGGTTTCGTCGCCCGTCGCGGCACCCCAGGGGCCCGCGCGCCATCCCCCCTCCCATCACCCGTCGCGGCGCCCTGGGGGCCCGCGCGCTGTCCCCTCCCGTCGCCCGTCGCGGCGTCCCAGGGGCCCGCGCGCCGCCCCCTCCAGTCGCCCGTCTCGGCGCCCCGGGGGCCCGCGCGCCGCCCTGCCCGTCGCCCGTCGCGGCGCCCTGGGGGCCTGTGCGTCGCCCCCTCCCGTCGCCCGTCGCGGCGCCCTGGGGGCCCACGCACCGCCCTGCCCGTCGCCCGTCGCAGCGCCCCAGGGACCCGCGCGCCGCCCCGCTTCCGCTCGCACGCCGCCCCAGCTGCTGCCCGCGTATCTGCCCCGCGCGGCACGCGCGCCGCCTGCGTTGGGGGTATGGGGGTGGCGGGTGTGTGAGCCGTCCTCTGCTCCTCCTCCTCCTCCGTCTCCCACTGCTGCAGCTGCCGCTGAGGGGGGTGGGTGTGTGGGAGCCTAGGGAGTGGCGCTGGGGGGGGTGTCGTGGGAGTGGAGCAAGGGGTGCAGCAAGGGATGTGTGAAAGGGGTGTGGGACAGTTGGGGGAGGTTGAGCGGAGGTAGCCGTCGTGACGTCAGCAGCGCCAGTAGTCCGGGGCCCTTGCTCCGGTAGCCCAGCGAGCCTGCTGCACCAGTCGCCCGTGGGTCCGTTGCTCCTGCCGCTCGTCTTAGCCACGGAGCCAGTTACTCCTGTAGTCCGGGGCCCTTGCTCCGGTAGCCACCGTGCGCGCCGCTCCTGTTGCCCGTGTGTCTGCGGCTTCAACCGTCGCCTCCTATCCCCACTCCTCTCACCGTCCCTCCTCCTCCTCACTTGCCCTCTGTGAATGCCTCTAGCTTTGCTTGTGCTTGTGAACTTCTTATGCGACTGCTTGCTGTGCTGATCATACCCTACTTTGCCTATGGGGGTGTGTCAGAATGCTATAATTGTCTAGTCTGCAGTGGGGTACTCTATAGTGAGTACAGCCCAAATTAGGGTTTGCTATATGTATCCTATCTGCTGCTAGTGTAATCCCTCCTTTCTGTTTCTAACTTTCTGCTAGCGGTTCTCGACATCTGTATGGACAGGGTCTACAAGAACACTACTTCTGTGACTGTATACAAAATTTCAGAGTTCGCTAAAGTACTACTATGACAGGATCAGTGTTCAGAAGTGGTTAATGTCAGAATTATATATAACTGCATGTAGTTCTAGCTGTAGTGTAGATATTAACTTTATATGTGGTGCACCTCTTTCTTCACTTGTTTGCTATATGTACCCTCTTGCTATAGTGAACACCATTCCATTCTCTCGACTCCCTCCTTGCCACAACCATCTCGATACCCCCTTGGCCTAGGCTACTAAGCCTAGGCCCTACTCCTAACTATGGCTCCTAAACCTAAGCCTAGTTTCCTAGATGCTTAGTGTTCCAACATGGTATTAGAGCTGTACGATCCTCTGCCTACTACGCTTCCGCTCATGGGCCCCTCTGCCCGTTTTTTTTTTCTGCCTGTCGATTTTCTGCCCGTCGGTTTCCTGCCCGTCGCGCGCCCCGGGCGCGCGTCGATTTTCTGCTCGTCGCGCGCCCCGGGCGTGCGGCGATTTCGTCCCCGTCGCGCGCCCCGGACGCGCGACGGTTTCCTGCCCGTCACGCGCCCCTGGCGTGCGACGGTTCTCTGCCCGTCGCGCGCCCCGGGCGTGCGACGGTTTCTGCCCGTCGCGCGCCCCGGGCGTGCGACGGTTTCTGCCCGTCACGAGCCCTGGACGCCCGAGCGGGTTCTTCCCGCCAGCGCGCCCTGCTGTCGCTCGCGCACCTCCTACCCCGCCCCCCCGCCCCCCCCCCCCCCCCCTTCCCCTTCATCTCCCTGCTGCGCGTGCGGCAGTTGGGGGGAGGGTATGGGGGTGGCCTCTCTCCCACTGCTGCAGCTGCTGCTGAGGGGGGGAGGGTGTGGTGGGAGCCGAGGGAGTGTGGGGGGACGAGTGATGGGGGTGACGGAGAGTGGAGGGCGAGGGGGTGGCAGGAGAGGATTTGCAGCACCAGCCCCCTCCTTCCCCCCTCTCTCCTCTCAGTTTCCAGCCGAGGACCCGCGCGAGCTGCCCCTGCAGCAGCCCTCGACGCCGCCCCAGGACCCGCGCGAGCTGCCCTTGGAGCAGCCGCCCCTGGACCCTGCAGCAGCCGCCCCTGGCCCCTGGAGCAGC
Source organism: Closterium sp. Naga37s-1 (assembly GCA_947471745.1). Taxonomy (NCBI): domain Eukaryota; kingdom Viridiplantae; phylum Streptophyta; class Zygnematophyceae; order Desmidiales; family Closteriaceae; genus Closterium; species Closterium sp. Naga37s-1. The sequence goes on from CANJKZ010001044.1 coordinate 391,797, forward strand.
CGCCCGTGGTGCAGCCGCACTGTCTCACCCGCGCCCTCGTGCGCTCTACTGCTGCTACTGTTACTGCCGCCGCCAGCGCCCTCGTGCGCTCTGCCGCGGCCCGCGCCCTCGTGCGCTCTACTGCTGCTACTGCTGCTACTGTTCTGCCGCTGCCAGCGCCCTCGTGCGCTCTCCCGCGGCCCGCGCCCTCGTGCGCTCTGTTCTGCTCTGCCGCCCTTCCTCCCCCCCCCCCCCCCCCCACCCCCCCGTCGCCCGTCGCGTGGAGGGTGTGGGGGTGGCGGGTGTGGGGGTGCTTGGAGTGTGCTTCCCCCCCCTCCTCCTCCTTTCGCTCCCATTGCTGCAGCTGCCACTGGGGGGGAGGGTGTGAGGGTGAGGGGGAGCCGGGGGAGTGGCGGGGTGGCGGGTGTGAGACCAACCAGCAGCCGTCCCTCCACCTCTCCTCACTTCCCCCCTCTGCTGCTCCTGCAGCAGTGTGGGGGGGAGGGGGAGGGGGAGGGTGAGGGGATGGAGGGGGTGACCAGCCAGCGCCAGCCCGCCTCCTCTCTCTCCCTGCCGCCCCTCTTGTGGTCGGGGGGGGGAGGAGAGTAAGGGGGTGGCAGAAGTGCCTTGCTGTCGCCTGCCCCTTTGCTGCCGAACCTGTTCTGCTGCCTTGCCTGCTGTTGCTGTTTTCTCTGTCTGTGGTGTACCCCTGCAGGTTGTGTCTTTCACTTAGCTATTCCTGCATGCAGTTACGGGGGGATGTCAGAATTATATATAACTGCATGTAGTTCTAGCTGTAGTGTAGATATTAACTTTATATGTGGTGCACCTCTTTCTTCACTTGTTTGCTGTATGTACCCTCTTGCTATAGTGAACACCATTCCATTCTCTCGACTCCCTCCTTGCCACAACCATCTCGATACCCCCTTGGCCTAGGCTACTAAGCCTAGGCCCTACTCCTAACTATGGCTCCTAAACCTAAGCCTAGTTTCCTAGATGCTTAGTGTTCCAACAGTTAACACTGAAATTACAGGGACCAAAATGTGACAAGTCTGAAATTACCCTGAAATCAGGGTAATTTTCCCTGATAAAATCAGCCGTCGCTTGGCGTTATGCGGAAAATGTGCCTTCATGGTAATTTTTTTGGGGGGGGGATTGAAATCAGGGCAGCCATATTTGAATTGTCAGCCCAGGGGGTATAATAAAATACGTTTCTTTAAGGGGGTGGATTTCGAGGGTTTTTTAAGCGCCGGCGTTAATATAAGGCAAATATGAAACTCTATTTGTTTTACACCAAACTGTAGATCTCGTTCAGCCGATTGTAATCGAGTCGAGAATATATAGGGTAGCGAATCTGATTCTCGCGCAGCTTGGCTGTAATTGATTCTCTGCCAACACATGCTGACTAAATGACAGCACGTGCTGACTAGACGCGCATCAAGTGACATGAGAGTGGGCAACTGAAATTGTACTTCGTTTTCCTGCTAAGGTGAAATTCGTTTCCGTGATTCGACATGTTTTAAAATAAAAAAATAACATACGCTTATAATAAAACATGTTTTTTTAGGCGGTGCGCTTATAATCGAGGACCGGATATAAGCGACATATGCCTTTTATAAGCGTCCGGCGCTTATCCGAGGCCCTCGCTTATATCCGGGGGCTGACGGCACCTTCCATGTTGCATTCGCATCACTCTGCTTTAACAACCCATAAGAGTGAGTCAATCCTTTTTGTTATTTGAAATTCATATCTGTAGCTATGCTACTCTATACAGGACTCAACTGCGCTTTTGTGACTGCACTTATTGTCACCGATAGTATGTATTTTTTCCTAAACGACAACCAGGTTCCCTTGAGTACAGTTGTTATGTTGTGCTCCCGTCGTAGTGCTCACGTTGCCGATAGCTGACACGACGCGCTACCAATCCCAAGGCACTGCGTTGTGTGTGCCAGTCAGACTGGGCGAAACGCGCGGGAAACCCAAAACGGTTTTTCAAACCACACTTATCAGATCATGGGCAACTTTCCGCCCACCCTCACCATAAGTTACGGACACGGCACGCACACGGCACTGTCTTGTGTGGCATTATGAGCAGCATCTGCTCATCCTTGATTCGCGCGTTCTAGGTTGCAGGCTCCCCTCGCGTCGCAGACGGCATTTGGTTCTTATCCACGAGATTTACAATCTCGTACAGTAGCATGTTAAACACCGTTTGCGCTCTGGATAAAGTTACCATTTGCATCGTACAAACGAGTCGATGCGTGAGGAGCCCTGCTCGTTATTTTGTAGTCGGTAGAGAGTACGCTTGGGGTTTCCGTTCATGCCTTTTCAGTGACGACCATCTTGGATAGCAGATTGCCACTCGCATCGTATAAGCAAGTCGATTGTGCAGTCGTGCGTTAGGAACCCTGCTCGTTATCTTGTAGTCGGTAGTGGGTACGCCACCGGGGTTCCCCGTTCACACCTTTTCAGTGCGATAATTATCTTGCATAAGAAATTGCCACTCGCATCGTATAAGTGAGTCGATTGTGCCGTCGTAGGTGAGAAACCCTACTCGGTATCTAGACGTAATTGCGCTACTGGGGTTCCGTTCCTCCATGTGCCATCAAGTGAGATGATGCGTCGACATCGCAAGATTGACTGACGTTCAGCAGCTGCGTTGACTGCCGAATATACAAATGCAGATTCACTAGCACATATCGTATTTATCAGCGGTGACCCGTAGATCCTCTATCGCTGCTCGGCCTCACGAGCATTTACCCGCAGCTCCTAAATAGCAGTGCTAGCTAGAATGTTCCAAGTCTGTTTGCAACGGTGGAGAGCAGTTCGTCGACCGCTAGGCGTGTTCGTGGCGTCCGCGTTTCTCCTCTTGTTACTGTCGCTCGCCTGGTTACCAGCATCACGATCCCAGGTACTAGGTTACCAGCTACTGTGTGTCCATGGAGGATACTAGACGCTGGATGTGATTTCACTCACCTTAGGCATTCAAACTAAAGATAATTGTTTCGTTTTATTCTGTTTTGTTTCTTTTTTTTTTTTTTTTTTTTTCTTTTGGAGGTTCACGCGGCGACTATGGCTAATTCAAGAACTCATAATTTAGCGAACGCTGCCCCACGTCTAAAATATTCCTCACACGAACACCCCCATCTTCAGTTCCCAGGCCTGCCGATGCCGATCCTCTGGCGGAATCAGGCTATTTGACGTTAAAAGAAACCCAACGTTTCCAGCCTTTTCCCGCAGGCAGTCTTGCCCTGTGGCTCACACTCTCCCATCCTTGCAGCTTCCGCCTACCATGCGCCTCACACCCTTACCTCCGAGCTTGCACCTGCCCTGCCGTTGACGCGGCTCTCCTCTCCCCGCGACTTCCGGGCCGAATCTAGCATCACCCGTCGCATCTCTCGGACCCCTATTCCCATTCCCCTTTCCCCAATCCTCACATTCCCTCTTCCCTTCCCCGCTTTCCCACATCCCCCCTTCCCTCCCCCTCTTCCCCACTCTCCCCCTTCGTTCCTCCTCCCCCACATTCCCCCTTCCAATACTCTATCCCCTCTTCCCCCCCTCCCAATGTTCCCCCCTCCCCACGTCCCCTCCTCCCGACGTTTCCCCCTTCCCACGTTCCCCCCTCCCAACATTCCCCCACACGCTACACCCTCCCTCCGGACATCCCCCCACATCCCTCCCCCCCCCCCCCCTTCTTCCTCCGCTGTTTCTGACGAAAAGGATGCGCAGATAGGCGGGACAGGAGGCGGGGATGGCGCAGGAGACGGGGGGGGCGCAGGAAACGCGGATGGCGCAGGCGACGCGGGCGGCGCAGGAGACGGCGCAGCGTCAGGACTGGCGGACTTCATCGGGGGTTATGCCGGGGATGAGGGGAATGGGTTCAGCAACGGTGGTGAGAGTGGCAGTGGCAGCGACGGCGGCGGCGACAGCGGCGAGAGTGGCAGTGGTAACGGCGGAAGGGCGAGCAACGGGAAGTTCAAGGGAGTGTTTGAGCTGCCGGATCCGCCGTCCAGATTCAACGCCAGGGCTGCGTGGCACCACATGCGCTACCGCACGCCTGAAGCGTGCTGGAGCCAGCAGGAGCGGCATCTGTACCACACGGTGCGTGTGGGGGTTTGCTGCACATGGTGTGTGTGGGAGGGGCGTGTGCTGCACATGGTGTGTGTGGGAGGGGCGTGTGCTGCACATGGTGTGTGTGGGAGGGGCGTGTGCTCCACATGGTGTGTGGGAGGGGCGTGTGCTGCACATGGTGTGTGTGGGAGGGGCGTGTGCTGCACATGGTGTGTGTGGGAGGGGCGTGTGCTGCACATGGTGTGTGTGGGAGGGGCGTGTGCTGCACATGGTGTGTGTGGGAGGGGCGCAGTATGTTCTGAGATGTCTCAGATCCCCCCTCACTAGGGCTGCTGTGGCATTACATGCGCTACTGCACTCACGATTCGTGCTGGAGCCAGCAGGAGCGGCATCACTCGTGACCATACGGCAAGTGTGGGAGGGGAGCGTGTGTGGGAGGGGAGCGTGTGAGCTTGTGTGCTCACGTTATGGCAAGGGAGGGCGTGTGTTGCACACGGCGTGTGTGCGAGGGGTTTGTGTTGCACATGGTACGTTTGGGGGGCCCGGCCGTGTGTAGCAGCCGGTGCATGTTGAGGGGGCGTGTGTCGCATACGCCACGCTATGGTGGGGAGGGGAGAGGAGCACGTACCATGTATGCCACGTTCTGTCTGCCCCCCTCCACTCCCCCGTGTGCCCCCACAGGCGGACCAGTCACACCCGTCACAGGCGTTTGTGGATGTTATGGTGGCGTTTGAGGCGATGCAGAGGGAGTGTCACGTGTGTGAGCCAGGGGGGAGAGAGGAGGGAGGAACTCTCTCAGTCGACTAACACATATGCTGCAATCTCTCTGCCCACAATGCGTGTCATACAGGCGGACCAGTCACACCCGTCACAGGCGTTTGTGGATGCCGTGGTGGCGTTTGAGGCGATGCAGAGGGAGTGCGTCAGCCAGGGGGGGGTGGAGGACTGGCAGTGGGTGCGCAACAGGAAAGACTGGTGCGTGATGGGCAGGGTTTTAGCTTCTGAGAGTGTTGTAAAGGGTGTTTCAGGCACCAGATTTGGAAAGGAGCAAGTGTGCTTGCGTCTGTGGGAGCGCACCTCTGATGTAACCATGTGACCAGATTCGCGTAACCATGTAACCAAATTCATTTGTAACCAGGTTAGAGTAACCATGTTCTGCCTCTCTTGTTGCCTTACCCCACTCCCCTTCCAACCCTCTTCACACTCCCCATCCTCCCCACCCTCCCAACTCCCAGCTCCGCTAACCTCCACTCCCCACCCTCCTCTCTCCCCTCTACACTCTCCACCCCCCTCTCTCCCGGCTGCACTGCCACCCTCTCTTCCTACTCTTCCTTCCCATTTGTTCATCTTTCCGTCTCATTTCTTGCGTTGCCTCTCCAGTAGGCATCCCTTTGCTGCGGGCAACGTCCCTCCCCTGAACCCCTCCCCTTCCCACACCTCACCGCGCTGCTCCAGGGTCCAAGAGGTGCCCTTGGCTTTGGGAAACTCTCCCCATGCTGCCTCCTCTCCTCCGCTCCCCTTTCCTCCCCTCACCGCCTCTCTCATTCTCCAGGGGCCAGGGGTGTCATGGTACGTGCCGGACAGGCAACCCTGTCAGGCAACCCTGTCAGGCAACCCTGTCAGGCAACCCTGTCAGGCAACCCTGTCAGGCAACCCTGTCAGGCAACCCTGTCAGGCAACCCTGTCAGGCAACCCTGTCTGGCAACCCTCCTCCTCTCCTCCGCTCCCCCCACCTCTCCTCCTCTTAATCTCCAGGGACCAAGGGGTGCCACGGTACGGGCCGGACAGGAAGCCGTGCCGCTACATTATGATTCACGACTTAAATCGAGGTGAGTGCGTGAGGCCAGATATATAAGTCACCTACAAACTCCTTCCTCTCAAGCAGTCCTGCATTGATGTGTGTATGAAGTACAGGCACGGCATCGGTAGTACCTAGCAAGCAAATTTACCTAGGCATGCAAGTTTATAAGGATGGCATCAATCGTACATTTCACATTCTAGGCGTGCTTGCAATGCAAGGCTGCAGAGGAGCCAGACCTGTCCTTACTTCCACAGCCATGCGGGCTCGCTTTTCCCACTGCAAGGGGTACCCCTCCCTTCCTGTCCTGGCCTGCCGGGGAATGCCTCCAAGGGGTGGGCAGTCCACAGGCGGTTGACCTGGAATGCCTCCAAGGGGTGGGCAGTCCACAGGCGGTTGACCTGGCCCTCTACTCCTCCAGGTCAAGCACCTGGGCCAGGTCACCCTCCACGACCTGCCACAGGTCCCCGAGGCTTGGTTCCCACGGGTCGGCCGCCCCGCCGCCTGTGGGTGACTTATATTGTCTGCTCACCAATGACCAAACGCAACCAGCCAAATCTCTGCCTTCCACTTTGTGCACGTCAGATGCATGTCAGATTCCAAAAGGTTTCGTCACTTCCTGCTCACCAACCAATCCGCCTTCCCTCCCCACCACCCGCACACCCCTCAGGAGTGGGAAATCGAATCGTATCGTACGTGATCTCCTTTGTGCTCGGCCTGCTCACCAACCGTGTCATCATTGCGCCGCCCAACGGATTCCTCACCCGCCGGTTCTGCAACCCCTTTGCACGTGGAAACACCTCCTGGACCGTCCAACCGGCTGTCTACGAGTGAGCCTTGGGTCGGGTGTGTATGGGTCTGTTTCTGAGTCGACTCTCACCCGCCGATTCTGCAACCCCTTTGCACGTGGAAACACCTCCTGGACCGTCCAACCGGCTGTCTACGAGTGAGCCTTGGGTCGGGTGTGTATGGGTCTGTTTCTGAGTCGACTCTCACCCGCCGATTCTGCAACGCCTTTGCACGTGGAAACACCTCCTGGACCGTCCAACCGGCTGTCTACGAGTGAGCCTTGGGTCGGGTGTGTATGGGTCCGTTTTTTAGTCGACTCTCACCCGCCGATTCTGCAACCCCTTTGCACGTGGAAACACCTTGTGGACCGTCCAACCGGCTGTCTACGAGTGAGGCTTGGACTGGTGTTCGTACGAATAGGGCTTGGGCCGGGTGTATGCAAGTGAGGCTTGGGCCGGGTGTATATGAGTGAGGCTTGGAGCGACTTATATGAGTGAGGGTTAGACCGGCTGTGTAGGAGATATGAAAGCTCATTCGTTACTCCTGGATACCAGCCTGTTGCCTTCCTTCACCATACCACATCAGAAGCTTGTCTTGCCTGCTCCGATGTTCCTGCTGATGCCTGCTCCGATGTTCCTGCTCTTCTTGACCAAATAAGCATCTCATGCTACTGTTCTAGTCTAGACGTTTCTTTTCAGTCTCCACCCCACCGCACCCCACTGCACCCCCTCGCATGTCCTGCAGCCTGCTGCTGGAGTCAGCTGTGCCGGAGCCACGGCTACATCTGTCAGAGATGGCGAAGCTGCTGAATGTAGGAGCTGCCAGGAAGCGCGTGCCGGCGGTGACGATGTGGCTGGAGAAGGGAGTGGTGCGGAACGGTTCTGTGTGGATCGACATGCATGCCAGGTGAGGGGACTTGCATGCCAGGTGAGGGGACTTGCATGAGGGCATCCATATCTTCGTCCCCTCTTCTCTTTTTTACCCACGGCCAACCAACAAATGCCTTGTAACCGAGTCAATACTGTCCTTGTCCGTAGCGGACATGTGGGCTGCGGAGGCGTTACTGCCATCAACACTTGTTGTTCTTAGGACGACAAAACAAACCCCAACAAACCCCAACTAACCCCTTGTCAATCAAGTCCAGTTCCTTTCTGACACACCCTCTCGAATGGTCCTCTGTATTGAACGGAAGGGCACATACACTCTCTCTCCCTTTCTTCTTTCCTTTTTGTCCTGCGGTGTGGTGCATCCACCGCCACCCGCCAGGGTGCTCAACCAGTTCTGTGACGTCATCTGGGCAACAGCTGACCTCGCCCCCTTCTTTCCCTTCATTCCCGTCCCGTGGTGTGTTTGTCTGCCGCCCGGCAGGGTGCTCAACCAGTTCTGTGACGTCATCTGGGCGACAGTTGACCTCGCCCCCTTCTGGTTCACCAGCTTCGATGCCTACTGCCTCCCCAGCCTCTACTACGTTCCGAGCTATGCCGTAAGCATGCACTTCGCTATGAGCACACTTCGTTGTAGGCACACACCCATGCCCCCTTCTGGTTTACCAGCATTGACGTCTACTTCCTCTCCAGCCTCTACTTCATTCAGAGCTCTGCTGTGGGCAGGATTTGTTGCACTTCACTGTAAGCACATCTGGCTGCACTTCACTGTAAGCACATCTGGCTGCACTTCATTGTAAGCACGTCTGGCTGCACGAGATGTTTCTTTGGCCACCGTGTGTTCACTGCACTTCGCCCAGACCAGTGGCCAAGATGTGGCTCGCTTCTTCATGCATCCACTGCACTCCCATCACACCCAGTGCAACCCCATACCACCACCCACCATCCCCTCCTCTCATGATAGTTTGCACGACCTATTCCTGACTGCCGCGTATTCACTAACGTGGCTTGCTTCCTCATGCGCCCATCTCATTCCCACTGCACCCATTGGAACCCCATACCACCACACCACTCGCTTTCTCCCTCTCTCAGGACCGCCTGCACGAGCTGTTTCCGGACCGCCGCGTGTTCACCCACGTGGCTCGCTTCCTCATGCTCCCATTGCACTGTCATTGCATTCTCATTGCACTCTCACCCATGTCTTACCCTTATCATCCCCTCCACTCAGGACCGCCTGCACGAGTTGTTCCCCGACCGCCGTGTGTTCACCCATGTGGCTCGCTTCCTCATGCACCCTGACAACCGCCTGTGGGCCAAAATCACCCACACCTTCCTCGCTAACCTCGGCCACTACCCCCACCGCCTGGGGGTGCAGGTATGCCTTTCCGCGTCTGTGGCAGTTACTTTCAACCGCCTGTGGACCATCTGTGGTTGCAGTTGCGTTCTGAAATGCGTTTTGGTGCAATTACTTTCAAGTGCCTGTGGGCTGAAATTACCCACATGCTCCTCGCTAACCTCGGCCACTACCCCCACCGCCTGGGGGTGCAGGTGCGTTAACAAACATCCATGGCTGCAGGTTCGGTCGGTCAGTAATGACTGGGGCCAGAGGTTCGTCTTTTCACAAGTGTCTGCCGCTGGAGGTAGTTTCAACTGCCTGTAGGACAAAATAACCTACACGTGTCTTGCTAATCTTGGACACTATCCCCACCGCCTGGGGCAGCAGGTGTGTCTTTTCAGGAGTGCCTGGGGCTGCAGAGTCATTTTAGAGGTATCTGTGACGGCGGGTAGTTGTACGATTGCCTGCGGTTGCTGGTGCTGTGAGAAATGTTACTGTTTATGAAGAGGGCTAGCCGTTGGCTGTGTTGCGCCAGCAAAGAACGATAGTCAGTAGAAGAAGATGTGACCCTGGTAACCAGAGTGGGATTCGGGAGTTACAACTCCATCGACCAGACGAAGCGGACCAGCCGGTTATTGGAAATACGGGAGGTGCCTGCTCCCTCCTTCCCCACCACTGTGGTTTTCACAAAGCGAATCTGCGCCTGCTGATACTGTCACAAAACACCAGTCTGAGGTGCTTGCTCTCTTCCCCCCACTCCCCCCCACTCCCCCCTTTTCCTCTTCTCCCTCCCCCCTCCCCTTTCCTCCCTTTCCCCTCCTGTCTCCGCCTCTGAATACCCTTTCATCCACCCCTCCCTGTAAATCAGTTCTTCCTGCCCGTTGCAAACCGCGCTCTGTGGTGCGTCGGGGTGGGCAGCAAGTGCTGCGCGCACACTACTTGCTGCCGGAAAACCCCTCCCAGATCCGTTCTCCAGGCGGCATTGGATTGCCAATGGCAAACCGCATTCTGCCATGTGGGGTCCATGCACACTACTTGCCGCCCACACAGCACTTACCCCTCCCCCATCCCCACCCCCTCTCCCCTGCAGATCCGCTCTCCTGACGGCATAGACCTGCCTGTAGCAGACCGCATTCTGCGCTGCGGCATGCACTAACTACTCCCCTCTCCCTCCCCTCCCCTGCAGATCCGTTCCCCAGACGGCATCGACCTGCCGGTAGCAGACCGCATTCTGAGGTGCGGCGTGCGAGCACAGTACTTGCCGCCCACCCAGCCGTACCCCGAGGACCCGTCCATGGCCACGCCGACCCTCGGCTCCCCGGGCGGCGGGGCGGGCGGCGGTGGGGATGCAGAGACGTACCGGTCGTTCCGCACGATGGGGGTGTTTGTGTCGTCTCTGAACATTCGGCACATGCTGGATTTGGAAACACACTACGCGCAGCACCTCACCATTGGCAACACCTTCGTCAGCTTCTGGTCGTGAGTGCTCTGTGTGTGCTTGTGCTGTGACTGCTGCGTGCCTTCTCTCTCAGGAGTGCGGTGCTCCTGGTAGGTACTGTGCGTGCGCGGACTTCATCACCTTAGGCTTGGTTCTGGTAGGTACTGTGCGTGCGCGGAGTTCATCACCCTAATTCTGGTTGACTCGTATCCTATGCTTTAGCGTTTCACTCATGTATAATCAACGTACCAAAATCCAGGTATAGGGCAAGCCTCTCTGGTTGGAAGCAAGGTGAGGGCAAAAAGAGTACATTCAGAACATTTTAACTCCTCTTTGGTGTGTTGTGCTGACCATTCTGCTCTGTTGCCCGTGCCTGCTCTGCTGCCCGTGCCATGCCTGCCATGCAGGCTCACCAACGAGGGGAGGGAGACGAGGCAGGAGCAGCAGCTGATCGATGCTGTCATGGACATGTGGATCCTCAGCTTCAGGTGCCCCATCTCAACTCATCAACACCACATCAGATCACATCGCATCGCATCGCATCTCCTCTCATCTCATCTCATCTCATCTCATCTCATCTCATCTCATCTCATCTCATCCCATCCCATCCCATCCCATCCCATCCCATCACATCCCATCCCATCCCATCCCATCCCATCCCATCCCATCCCATCCCATCCCATCCCATCCCATCCCATCCCATCCCATCCCACCCCACCCCACCTCACCTCACCTCACCTCACCTCACCTCACCTCACCTCACCTCACCTCACCTCACCTCACCTCACCTCACCTCACCTCACCTCACCTCACCTCACCTCACCTCAACTCACCTCACCTCACCTCACATCACATCACATCAGATCAGAGTACTGTCTTTCCTACCTCCCCTTGTTTTTCCCTGCTCTCTCTCCTCCCCAATCAGTGACCGGCTGCTGATAACGCACATCTCCTCGTTCGGCCGCACAGCGGTCGGCCTGGCGGGCACGGAGGCGTATTCAATGGCCATCACAGTCATCAAGATTCGTGGGATCGACTGGCGTAACTCCACTGCCTCTTAGGCGCCTCACTTGCCGCCTCACCCCCTGACCCGCACTGTCTCTCCCCTTATTCCCTCTGCCTCCCCTGCCTCCCCTCCCCCTGCCCCCATCCCTCTGCCTCCCATCCCCCTCCCCCCCTCCCAATCAGTGACCGGCTACTGATAACGCACATCTCATCGTTCGGCCGCACAGCGGTCGGCCTGGCGGGCACGGAGGCGTATTCAATGGCCATCACAGTCATCAAGATGCGCGGGATCGACTGGCGCAACTCCACAGGGCCTGTGTGCGAGAGGGTCTCTTCTGAGCCCTGTGACACCCTGGGGGCTCCTGTGAAATATGTGAGTGGTAGTGGTGGTAGGGGGAGTCAGGGAGGGGGGGTGTGGTGTGGTATTCAATGGCCATCACAGTCATCAAGATGTGTGGGATAGACTGGCGCAACTCCACGGGGCCTGTGTGTGAGAGAGTCTCCTCCGAGCCCTGTGACAGCCTGGGGGCTCCTGTGCGCATAGTGAGTGGTGGTTGGGTGGAAGAAGGGGGGAGGGGGGGAGGGAGTGAGTAAGAGGGGGAGGTGGGGTGCAGTAGGCAAGTGAGAGGGTGTGTGTGTTTGGTATTCCATAATTCCATGAAATAGAGTTCAATGGCATTCACAGGTGATTACGATGCGTGGAGCGGACTAGTACAATACAGCAGCACTGGGCGTGTGTGTGAGCGCGTGTGGTCCGCACTGTGCGGCACCATGGGGGCTCCTGTGCGTATGATATACGTGGTGGTGGCAAGGAAGTGAGTGAAGGGCGTGAGGGATGGCAATCACAGGTGATTACGATGCGTGGAGTGGAGTGCAGGCCTGTCGAAGTTCCTGGGGCCCATACTTGGAGTCCACAGCTCCTCCCTATCTGACCCTGTTTTGGCCGTAGCTGAGTGTTTTGGCGCCCTTAACGGTCACGGGTGCAGGCCAAAGTGGAAACTTGATATCCGGGCTTGCACTTACACTATCTTAGCTAAGGGAAAGTTCGGCTGCTCCAAAATGACTTAGAGATATCACAAACACGGGATTGGCTAGAAAACGCTAAGGGAAATATCCCCTTGGCGCGCTCTCGTGCAACATAAGGAGAAAGGGGGGGGGAGTGGGGGGGTCAGGCAGAATTTCTCGGGGGGGGGTGTCCTAGGGCCTGGTTGGAGCACTTAACGCATCCGGGGAAGGGTCGAACGAAGCACTTAGTGGCACGGGTGCAGGGCGATCCTAACACTTTATGCAGTCGAGCTGTAGAAAAAGTAGCCCGGAATTTCAGGGCATTAAGGGCATATGCCCGTCAATCGACAGGCCTGGTGGAGTGCAACAGCATTGGGCTTGTTGTGTGTGAGTGTGTGCCCTCTGAACCGTGCGGCACCGTGGGGGCTCCAGTGCAACACCGTGGGGGCTCCAGTGCAGCACTCTGAGAGGCGGGAGCGATGGTGATCACGGTGCGTGGAGCAGACTGGTGCAGTTTTGGGATGTCTCAAAGCTCGAGGTTAAGACGTGTTTTGAGACGTCTCAAAGTGCGGGGTCTGTGTCAGAATAATGATCCGATTCGCACACACCTTGCAGAGTGGGTGTTTCAAGAGGTACCTCTCACAAACCTTTCCCTGTCCTCCCCTCCCCTTTCCATTGTTCCTCTGCAGAGCGGGTGCAGCTGGAACTACTTGTGAGGTGCCTCAAAAGTCACCTGTCGTGGCCCTTCCCCTCTCCTTCCCTCCCCTCCACTCCCCTCCCCATTTCTCTATTTTTTTGTGCAGAGCGAGTGCAGGTGCCTCAAGGGCCACCTGTCATGGGCCTTCCCTTCCCCTCCCTTCCCTTCAACTCCCTTCCCCTCCACTCCCTTCCCCTCCCCTCCCCTCACCTCCCTTCTTCTCCCCTCCCCTCACCTCTCCTCCCCTCCCCTCCCGTTTTCCTTCTCCTCCGCAGAGTGGGTGCAGGTGAGACTACTTCTGACGTACCTCAAAAGACACCTGTGATGGTCCTTCCCCTCCCCCTCCCTCTCCCCTCCGGTATTGCTCTGCAGAGCGGGTGCAGGTGGGACTACAATCGCAGCGGGATAAGCCGACCGCAGCAGAGGCCACTGGGATTTGGCGCTTGCCCGGGAATGAACTTTGGACTCCAAGACCACCATCCTCTTGTCAACCTTCCTCCCACATAAAGTACTATTGCGAGGCGCCTAAAAAACAGTGGGCTAAGGGGACCACAGCAGAGGCCACCAGGATTTGGCTTTTGCGCTGGAATGAACTTCGGTGTTCAGGACCGTTTCCCTCTTCACCATCCTCTCACATGAGTATACCGTACAAGTTTGGCGTCATGTATTATTAACGTATGGTTACCGGTTTGACTGTTGGAAAGGACTTGACTTGATATCGGAGGCACTAATGCATTTAACAACTACCTGTATGTGTCTAATAAAAGCCTGGAAGTGGGGAACTAGTATTACCGTAGTCTTGGGACTCAGGAAAACACATGAGATCCAGAGTGTTACATCTGGGAAATTATGTATTGTAACTAGGCTAGAGTTCACCAGTTGAGGTCTGAGGGTACGTTCCTGTGGAGACACTTGTGTCTCAATCCTTTTGTGACGCGTAAAACCAGCTTATAACGCACAATGTCACAAACGCGTGTCGCCCTTGTGCGACTTTTAATGTATTTTTCATTTGTCGGCGTGAAACGCGCTGATGTCGCGGACGAGTTGCGTATCGACCCGTCATTGTCAACAACTCTGTACGCGGTTCGAAATGTCAATGCACCTGGACATTCCACAGTAAAATCTCGCGCGGGAGAAAGTTCCGCTCGTCAAAACCCCACCCGAACCAGACAGTTGAAGAAACGGGTGTTCAGTCAAGTTTGAAATCCAATCAAATGAGCACAGCTGTTAATTTCGCCTGGTCGCACAGTTTCGTGATACACTCATTTTTTGTGACGCGAGATTGCAAAAATGTGTAGACGCGACTCGGAAAAAAGGGGATTGAGACACAAGTGTCTCCACAGGAACGCACCCTGAATACGGTACGCGGGACAGCGGACTTAATTACCGTAGTTTGACACACTGGCACGATGGGTTACGGGCAGGCCCGTAGATTCGTTTTTGGACACTCTGATGGGTCAGCGTGCACCCTTCTCTAAACTTTGTCAGTCAGAGTTGCCTCCAATTTTGAGTCTGGAAATTCAGACAACACTACGTTTTTTAGGCTGAACATTGTTACACTCAAATTGAAGGCAGAGGACGGTGGGGTGGGGTGGATGGTTGTGGTGTCTGTTAAAGTTTAGAAGAAAGAAGAGGGAAGAAGAGGGATGCACTAGCAAGAATGGGGATACAAATAGGAAACCCTAGAAGGGTTGTACTCGCTATAGAGCACCCCACTACAGGCTAGAGCATAAGATAACATTCTGACACACCCCCATAGCCAAAGTGGGGTGTAATCAGCAGAGTAAGCAAAGGAGTACAAGCTCAGGGTGGATCACAATGTCACCACACATTCTGAGCACAAGTTCAAGAAGCAATAGTTTAAGTTCACAATTATGAGCAAAGCTAGTGGTAGTCACAACGGGCAAGTGAGGAGGAGGAGAGAGAGTGAGAGGAGAGGAGATAGGAGGCGACGGCTGAAGCTGCAGACACACAGGCAACAGGAGGCAGACTGGCACAGCGGCTACCGGACGAAGTCCCCGGAATACAGGAGTAACAGGCCCCGCGGCTAAAGTAGCGGCAGACGAGCAACGGACCCACGGGCGGCTGGCACAGCTGGCTACGACTGGGCTACCGGACGAAGTCCCCGGAATACAGGTGCTGCTGGCGACACGACGGCAACCTCCATTCAGCTTCCCCAAACTATCCCACTCCCCCCTGGCACATACCCGCTGCTACACCGCTAGCTCCACTCCCCCTTCACCCCCCCTTAGTACCACTCCACCGGCTCCAACACGTCCACCCCCCCTCAGCGGCAGCTGCAGCACAGGGAGACGGAGGAGGAGGAGGAGCAGGGAACAGTACACAGTGGGTGCACCCCCATACCCCGCACCCCCAAACCCTAATACAGGAGAATGGGGAGTAGGAGGGGTGGGGCACGAGTAGAAGCGCTGGGGGACAGTAGGGAGGGCAGGGGCAGCAAGGAGCGGGCCCACCACGGGCCTGGTAGGGTCGCCCGAACCGCGCGTAGGCGGCCTGAGCCGCGCGCGGGCCTGGCGCCGCCCGTACGGGCCGCGCGCGGGCCTGGCGCAGCCCGTACGGGTGGCGCGCGGGCCTGGCGCAGCCCGTACGGGTCGCGCGCGGGCCTGGCGCAGCCCGTACGGGTCGCGCGCTGGCCTGGCGCAGCCCGTACGGGTCGCGCGCTGCCTGTACGGGCCGCGCGCAGGCCACGACGGGCGACGGGGGGCGACGAACGGGTCCCCGTCGCCCGTCGCGGCGCCTCCCGAGGGCGACGCGACGGTTGACGGGGCCGAAGCCCGCCGCGCGCCTCGGGGCGCACAGCGGGCAGAGAACCGCCGCGCGCCTCGGGGCGCACGGCGGGCAGAAAACCGCCGCGCGCCTCGGGGCGCACGGCGGGAAGAAAACCGCCGCGCGCCTCGGGGCGCACGGCGGGAAGAAAACTGCCACACGCCACGGGGCGTGCGGCACCGAGTGTAGTGGTAGGAGTTGCAGCGGAAGCTAGGAGGTGGTAAGCCCACCCACAGGATCGATCCAAGGGGATCGACCTGCTCTGATAGCATGTTTAAAGTTTAGAAGAAAGAAGAGGGAAGAAGAGGGATGCACTAGCAAGAATGGGGATACAAATAGGAAACCCTAGAAGGGTTGTACTCGCTATAGAGCACCCCACTACAGGCTAGAGCATAAGATAACATTCTGACAGTGTCGTCCGGGTGCAGCGCGCTGCGAGCTATGTGTTGGAATTAAGGTTAATTCGGGTTGCTCCAATAAACATATGTAGTGGTACATCTACACTATAGTAGTGTAGAATACATTGGTTGGGTTGGGATAACTTGTGGTGTACACTCTTTAGAGTGGACCACCTCCCAAACCCTATAGGTTAGGGTTCTCTCTTGTTGGAACTTCACTTCTTGAAAACCACTTTGGTTCTAGCATGGTTCATGCCCAAGTGGGCTCCTAAGATTCCTAGGCTTTAGGAGGAGGTTCTAAGACTACTAAACCTTCCGTTAGTAGCTTAGTCCATTCTAATATGGTATCAGAGCTAGGAAGGCCTAGCAATCTGTTGGAATAGGAGTTACTCAAGAAATTGGATCATAATACCTTGGTGGAAGCTAAATAGCTTCCATCCCTCCCGAAGGGTTGCCGAAATTGCACTGTGGCGGACTCTGGACGTGGGAGGGGAGGAGGAGAGAAGAAACCCGCTGGAAATCGAGTGGATCCGTTTGGGAGGCCGAGAGGAGCGACATCCACTCACGGAGAGGCTCACTCAACGTTGGCGGATCAAGGCGTGCAGCATATCGTTGGAAAGCCCTCAATACGATCTACAACAGTTGCCTCGGGGTTGTCACAAATTGACGAGCGGATCGGACGCACTTCGCGAAATACAGTCGGCGGACGAATTGGAAAATCACGAATCGGAAAAGATTAAAAGCGCGGAAAAAAGATTGGAGGGCAGATCCTGACAGAGGAGGTCAGGGCGCATCCAACAAGCCAAAAATTGGGAGAAACGGTCGAGTCTTCGTCGACGGAAAATCGGCCAACTTCGACGAGTTTAAGCGGCCAGCACAAACGCGGGATCCAGAAGCGCAATACATCATCGGAACGGTCTCGGAGCAAGGATTCATCTGACCCAAACGGCTCATCATTCGGACGTTCAAGCGCGGAGTTACGCTCTAATAACCAAGAGGGTGTGAATCTGCCCGCATCATCTTCACCGTCACCGCCGTTGCCTCCACCACCACCTCAACATCAATCTTCAGTGCTTCTGCCACAAATGGATCATGTCTCAGGCGAAGGGAAGCTGGAGAGTGCGCCAAAGTTCGACGGAAGCGACTATTGGACTTGGAGCTTTCGATTCGAGCAATGGGCAGAGGCACACGATCTATGGGGGTACTTTGATGGTTCGGAGGAGCGGCCTGCATCGGGTGACACACGGCTAAAGTGGGAGAGGAGAAATCAGAAGGCATTCGCCCAATTCTGCAACGCCTTGGTGCCGGATGAGCTGATTCGCTTGGTACGGGAGTTCGGCGGCAAGACCGAGTTGGGCAGCGCACCTGTTGATGGCGGAGCAAGAGCGGTCACCCGAGTTCCTGCAGGCACAGCAGCGGCATACTCACGAGTGAAAGAGTTCTACCTTCAGCGTGGATTGTGTAACCGGATGGCACTCTCTGACGGGCTCTCTTCCTTGAAGATGAAAGAAGGGGAGGGGGTGGTTGCATACTGGGCGCGTGCCGAGGACTTGAGGTCAAAGTACTTGGCTGCAGGAGGGAAGGAGGAGGTTGAGGAGTGGATGATGAGGGTACTCAAAGGACTACCTCCTCACTTTGAGATGCTGAAGGTAGTGCTAAACAACCAATCACCATCGCTTACTAAGGATCAGCTACTTACCTCGTTGAGGAGCGAGGAGATGCGGATTGGTGTCGCACCAAGATCGGATGGTGTAGCCACTTTTGGAGCGGGTACGAAAGTGGGCAGCATCGGCAGGGGAAATTGGGACAAGGGAGGAAAGCATGGAGGCAGCGGTAACAGCAGCGGCACCAACTCGGGCAGATGGGGTCAGGGGAAAGGCAAAGCAGGAGTGCTTGATTTCCCTTAGGGGTCCAAGGGCATGGCTCCTAGGGGGTTGTGTCATGGCTGTTGGGATGAGGGACATGCATGGCAGCGATGTCCTCACCGACCTAAGGGAGGCATTCCGGCATTCTTACAGCGGGGGGGTCGTGGGTCCAACGGCAAGGCACAGGTGGCAAATGAGGAGGAGCAGGATGACAAGGCAGAGGTAGCGGTTGGAAAGGCAGTTGCAGCAGTAGGAGGGGAACAGCCGCGAGAGGGGTGGTGGATTGACAGTGGAGCCAGCCACAACTTTACTCCTTATGCATCCCACTTCAAGAGTAAGCTCGAGCCACCTGAGTTTCGGGGAGTTAGATTGGGAGATGGACTGGTGGTGAAAGCTGTTGGCATGGGTGAGGTGCCAGTGGTTGGTGCTGAAGGTCAGCTGCTGAGGATTCAAAAGGTCCACCTTGTGCCTGAGATGCACACACGTCTACTGTCAGTCCCACACCTCACCTCTCGGGATGTCATCGTCACATTCCAGGGCAAGAGATATGTTATCAAACGGGGAGAGAGGGTGTTGGCGATTGGAGAAAATGAGGGGGGAAGGGACCATGGTTTGGTGCGGATGTCTCTTCCTCTTGCTCAGGGCACACAGGGCAGTGCTCTTGCTGCTGGATCCTCCTCCTCATTTTCCCCATTGACCCTTGCTCACCGCCGCCTTGGTCATACCGCCCCCACAACACTGCAATAGATGGCTCGGGGGAACAGTGTACTGGGCTTGGAGATTGGGGGGGGAACACTAATTGCTCTCCATGTGAGCCTTGCTTATTAGGAAAGTCGGCTCAAAAGCCGTTTCCCCATGAGGCGTCTCGGGCACTTAGGCCTTTGGATGAGGTCCATATGGACTTGTGGGGGCCAGTGCGTACACCGTCACTGGGAGGAGCGGTATATATCCTCAGCCTCATTCACGACTTCACCAGACGAGTTTGGCCGTTCCCACTCCCCAACAAGGAATCAGCCACAGTTGCAAAAATTATTCGACAGTGGCATAAGGACGTGGAGTTGGAGTGTGGGCGGAAGCTGAAGGCTGTTCGCTAAGACAGGGGTGGCGAGTTCTTGGGGGACGCTGTGAAAGCATGGAAGGCGGAGTTTGGCATTAAAACGCAATTGAGCGTCGCAGATACACCGCGGCAGAATGGGGCCGTGGAGAGGTGGCACAGGACGATGGCAGAGGGGATTCGCACATTGTTGGTCGACAGTGGTCTCCCTGCTCGCTTGTGGGGTGAAGCATTGATGTGGGTCGTGTGGGTTAAGAACAGGGTCACCCACAATGCTTTGCCTGCCTCCATCACACCGATGGAGGCGTGGTCCGGCCAGAAGCCGCATGTGGGCATGGCTCGGATTTGGGGTTGCATGGGAAGTGTCATGCTGCATGGGCATGAGAAGGGTGGCAAGCTTGATGCACGGGCTGTCATGTGTGTCTGTGTTGGGGTGGACATGGAGAGCAAGGGTTGGCGCATGCTGGACCCTTCTCTCATGCGCATTCGCATTGCTCGGGATGTTGATTTTCTTGAGAATGTGATGTGGAAGGATTGGGACAAGGCAAAGGGATTTGGGGAGCTTCTACAGGATGCAGCTGAGATTTCCCAACTCCTCCCTCTTCCACTCTCGCCACCCTCAGCAACGGTTGACGACGCTGAGATGCCACCTTCATCACCACCACCGGCACCGCTGAGTGTGTCGGTGCAGCAGCAGCCCACCCCTCTGCAGCAGCTCAGTGGCCCCTCGGTCATTCAACGGCGATCCGCTACACATGCTACTTCCTCTTCCTCCTCCTCTGGTCAGCGCTCTGTCCCTCTCTCTACGGGTGCACCTACGTCACCAGCGACTACCTCCCCACCACCGGTTACGGGTTTGCAGGTGCTTGGTATCCAGTCTGGTACAGGTGGTGAGGAGGTAGGGGGGGATGCTGGTGTGGTTGAGGGCATGCTGTGTTTGGCCAGGGAGGTGGAGGGTGTTGCACTACCAGGTGTGAGCACCGGTGATGTCCCGCGCACACTCGCTGAGGCACTGCGTGCCCCTGAGGGCCCTGCGTGGAAGGCAGGCACTGAGAAGGAGGTGAATGCAATGCGAACTATGGATGTATGAGATCCAGAGCCAGTCGACTTACCTCCAGGTAAGAAGGCCATTGGGGTCAGGTATGTTTTCCGCAGGAAAACGGACAAGGAGGATAAGGTGGTACAGCACAAGGTTCGCCTTGTTGCTAAGGGGTACACTCAGGAGCCCGAGAAGGACTATGATCAGGTATTTGCCCCTGTGGGCAAGCTCACCTCAGGTCGGGTGCTTCTTGCAGAAGCCGCGGTAAAAGGGTGGCATGTACAACAGGAGGATGCTGATCATGCTTACCTCAATGCAGTCCTTCGAGAGGAGGTGTATGTGAGGCAACCTGAGGGATTTGATGATGGTACAGGTAGGGTATATCGCTTGCGCAAAGCTCTCTATGGGCTTTAGCAAGCGCCTCGTGCTTGGAATGAGGAGATTGGTACCACTCTGATTGCAGCAGGGTTTGACCGCAGTGCATGCGATGAGGCTCTGTACATCAGGTTTGTGGATGAAGAGCCAGTGTATGCATTGGTGTATGTGGATGACCTCTTGCTCGTGTCTCCACGCTTGGAGCTGATCGGTCAGGTCATGGAGGTGCTTGCTCAGAGGTACCAAATGAAGGATCTATGTGAGGTATCCACGTACCTTGGTGTGGAGGTTCGCAGGTCGGTCAAGGATGGGTGGTTGGAGATTGGTCAGGAGAATTATGTCCGTGGTCTCCAAGGAAGGTTTGGTGATCTGCTGAAGGAGACCCATAGGGTGCATACTCCAATGTCACCCAATGATCTCTCTAAGATCAGGAATGGTACTTGGTCGACTGAGGAAGGTACTGCAGCTGATGTCAAGGTGTACCAGAGTCTCATTGGAAGCTTGATGTATGCTGCTGTGACTACCCGTCCTGACATGTCCTTCACTGTCAACACCCTTGCACAGTCCTGCGTGGCACCAAGACGCATTCACATGCGCACTGCACTAAGAGCACTCAGGTACTTGGTCGACACAGCTGATCGTGTCATCAGGTATGAACGCTAAGGTGGTGAGCAGGTTGTTGGGTACACCGACTCGGATTGGGGTGGTGAGACTGATGGCAAGAGTTGCTCTGCCTACATCTTTAAGTTGGGAGGAGGAGCTATCAGCTGGTATAGCAAAAAGCAAGATAGTGTTGCAGCAAGCGTTTCTGAAGCTGGGTATAAAGCTCTATCGGAGGGGGCTAAGGAGGCCATTTGGTTGAGGAGTTTGTTGGCAGAGATGCATGTGGGGGATGGGGGGGCT
The DNA here is from genome assembly GCA_947471745.1 of Closterium sp. Naga37s-1. NCBI lineage: Eukaryota > Viridiplantae > Streptophyta > Zygnematophyceae > Desmidiales > Closteriaceae > Closterium > Closterium sp. Naga37s-1. Next base: position 413,220 of record CANJKZ010001044.1, read on the forward strand.
ATTCCATTGCTATGTGATAATGAGGCTGCTGTCTCCCTTGCCCACAATCCTGTTCTCCATCAGCGCACCAAGCACATTAAGGTGGTATGGCACTTTGTACGGGATGCGGTGCGCCAGCAGGAGGTCGAGGTGCACTCAGTACGCTCCCACCTCCAGGATGCCGACATGCTCACCAAACCTCTCCCAAGCTTGCAGCTGCATGAGAACCTTGAGCGCATCGGCATGCGAGTGATGGCTGCGAAGGCCAAGGCTTCATTCGCTGGAGGGGTTGTGTTTTGATTTATGGGTGCACTTTAATGCTTATTGGAGCAAGGGGGGGTGTTGGAATTAAGGTTAATTCGGGTTGCTCCAATAAACATATGTAGTGGTACATCTACACTATAGTAGTGTAGAATACATTGGTTGGGTTGGGATAACTTGTGGTGTACACTCTTTAGAGTGGACCACCTCCCAAACCCTATAGGTTAGGGTTCTCTCTTGTTGGAACTTCACTTCTTGAAAACCACTTTGGTTCTAGCATGGTTCATGCCCAAGTGGGCTCCTAAGATTCCTAGGCTTTAGGAGGAGGTTCTAAGACTACTAAAGCTTCCGTTAGAAGCTTAGTCCATTCTAGCATTATGCGTTGGCAAGGAATCTTGCCAACACTGCCTGCTGCGCAGCCGCGATTGGCTGGAATTGAACCAGATTACAGCATTCCTGTACCAGCGCGAATGTGCGGTGCCGCGCTCGAGAAATTTTCGTTTCCCGCCCGGAATTGACGATGTTAGTGCAACACACCGCCAGGCTGGCGGAAACCCCTGTATTACCCGTTTCAGAGTGCACCCCCGATACAAGGCTGAGGCTCAGCCTACACTCATAAAATTCGTCTGAAATTTCAGCCAATACATTAAAAAAAAACTATGAAAAATCAGAGAAGGTACATATAGAAAAACTTTGAGTTCAGACTAGGTACAAAAAAAAAGCCTGAACGGACACTGAATCAGACTAAAACGTCTGATACCTAGGGCCCTGGTTACAGGTATATTTGAGGCGCACCCCAAATTGCAATACCTAAAAAAAGTGTGGGCACCTAAGAAAAATCGTGGACACCTAAAATAAATGTGGGTACGGGCACCTAAAAATAATGTGCGCACCTAAAAATAATGTGGGCACCTAAAAAAAATGTGGGCACCTAAAAAAAATGCGGGCACCTCAAAAGTGGGCACCTTAAAAAAATGTGGGCACCTTGAAACAATGTAGGAACCTCAAATCAACTCCAACAAGCTGGCAGCAAGGCTACAAGGCAAGGGGATGTGTGAGCTTCCATCGAGCTGAGGCTGGAGAGGCAGTTGATGGAGAGAGATGGAGGACCTGAGAGCAGAAGGGCAAATGGATAAAGAGATACAGTCGGGAACAGAGGACAATAAGTAATATTGTGGCATACGGTATATGTATATATATATGTACATACAAATGAATATGTATATAAATATATATCATGTGTGTGCTGTGCAGGTACGTTACACCGGTCTCAGCATGTGTAATGTGAGCAACCACAAATGCGTGCATGTGTGCATGCATACGTGCGTGTGTGAATGCGGGCAGCATGTGTGCAAGCAAACATTCACATGCATGCGCCAAGAAAGACATGCCCACCACTTTCTGATCATCACCCCCGGTCGCAATGCAGGCATCGTCGGGTGCCACGGCCACCTGCCATGCAGGGAGAAAGAGGAGCAAAGCAAAATCCATTTCAGCAGTCTCAGAGGCAATGCAGGCACCATCAGGTGCCACGGCCACCTGCCATGGAGAAAAGAGAGGGGAGAAAATGAATGCCTTAGAGCTGAACCATTGTGGGTGGAATGTGGGAAAAAAGGATGCAAAAGACAGTTAATTTACAGAGTATAAATGGTCAACAAAAAAGATGCGATTGTAAGGAAAATTTGCAATTACCCACGTCCAGTATAGGGTAGGTTCACAACGGGTATGAATGAGGCTCTTTTGCCAGTCACAGTCCCATAAGACAGCGTTTGGATTTATTTATCCAATGGCTTACAGTGTTGATCGATCGAGTATGTGCGAAGGAGAAAGAAACTAGTGGATCAGCCAGAGTGACGTCCCACACTGCCACACTGCCATGGGAGGACGCGGGCGGGAGGGAGGGGGGAGAGAGAGATGGGAGAAGGGTGGAACAACTGTTGAGTTGCCTCGAGTGTCGGGCAGAGTGACGTCCCACACAGCCACACTGCCATGGGAGGGGGGGAAGAAGGGAGGGCGGAGGAAGAAGGGAAGGCGGAGGAAGAAGGGAGGGTGGAGGAAGAAGGGAGGGCGGAGGAAGAAGGGAAGAGCTGCAAGCTATGCTGAATGGATGAGTGACCCGGGTTCAAGGAGAGGGCAGTGAGGAGGGCGACAGCAGGGCAGAGCATGATAGAATGGCGGAGCATGATAGAATGGCGGAGCATGATAGAATGGCGGAGCATGGTAGAATGGCGGAGCATGATAGAATGGCGGAGCATGATAGAATGGCGGAGCATGATGGAATGGCGGAGCATGATGGAATGGCGGAGCATGATGGAATGGCGGAGCACGATGGAATGGCGGAGCATGATGGAATGGCGGAGCATGATGGAATGGCGGAGCATGATGGAATGGCGGAGCATGATGGAATGGCGGAGCATGATGGAATGGCGGAGCATGAAGGATGGCGGAGCATGATGGAATGGCAGAGCACTCATAAGCCCCACCTGCCGTTGCCACTGGCAGTCACGAGGCCGGGTGAGGCAGAGAGCCATCGGGCGTCGTTCACCCCCTCGTCCCCACAATCCACAAAGCTGCGATGGGAAGAGGGTGTGGGGGTGGGGGGAGGAAAGGGAGTGGAAATAGGGGCGAGGCAGAGAGCCATTTGGCGTCGTTCGCCCCTTCGTCCCCACAATTCACAAAGCTGCTGTGTATGCAACGGGTGTAAGGAGGAGAGAGGGCGAGAAATAAGGGCAGGAACGGAGCAGTGTGGGCAGAGAGGCAGAGAGGCACCGTGCGTCGTTCACCCCTTCGTCCCCACAATCCACAAAGCTAGGGGGTGGGGGAGAGTGTGTGTAAGTAGGGTGAGAGGAGGAGAGAGGGCGGGACAGAAGGCTCATGGACCATGCATGCACCATGCACTGTGGACCATGCATGCACCATGCACTGTGGACCATGCATGCACCATGCACTGTGGACCATGCATGCACCATGCACTGTGGACCATGCATGCACCATGCACTGTGGACCATGCATGCACCATGCACTGTGGACCATGCATGCACCATGCACTGTGGACCATGCATGCACCATGCACTGTGGACCATGCATGCACCATGTGCCATACTGAGTCATTCCCCCATGGGGTGGGCCGTGGGAGAGGAGTCAGTACCATGCACAACACACCCACCCACCCCACCCACCCCATCCCCCTCTCACCTCGCATGCTGCACAAGTCCTGCACTGACGGCATGGGAGGGCCGTGGGAGAGGAGTCAGTACCACGCACAACACGGATACTCCACCCTGCCCCACCCACCCTGCCTCACCCACCCAACGCACCCCACCCTCCCCACCTCTCCCCACCTCTCCCCATCCCAATCTCACCCCGCATGCTGCATGGAGTGCTGCACCGACGGCATGGGAGGGCCGTGGGAGAGGCGCCATTGCGTCAAAATCATGCACTCACCCCACCTCAAACCCCATGCAGTGATACCCTCCCCTCCCTCCCCTTTTCCCTTTCTCACCCCGCACGTGCACTGAGTGCTGCGGTGATGGCACGGGAGGGCCGTGGACGTGGGGTCAGTAGTACCATGCCCCATCACACATACACACCGCACCGCACCACACTCACTCACCCTGCATGCTGCACGGAGTGCTGCACTGATGGCATGGGTGGGCCGTGGGAGAGGCAAAAAAGAGCACGCAGAGGGGGGGATGGGCAGGAGGAAGAGGAAGGGGGAGCAGACGAGGAGGAGGGGGGAGCAGACGAGGAGGAGGGGGGAGCAGCAGCGGAGGAGGAGGAGGAGGGGAGGCAGCGGGAGTCGAAGAGGAAGCAGCAGTTGGCGGAGCAGGAGGCGTGGAAGAACCGACCACAGGGGCTGAATGCTGCTGACGTCACCTGAGGGTTTGGATGGGGAGGAGTGGAGAGGGGTATGGGTGCATAGGTTAATGGATGGAGCAGTGGGGTATGGGGCAGGTGGAGAGTGAGAAGAGAAGCGGAGGCAGCTGTTGGATGAGCAGGTGGTATGAGCCATCGACCACAGGGGCTGAACACTGCTGGCGTCACCTGGGGGTGTGTCAGGGGAGTGGGGGGTTATGCGGTGCATGGGGGAAGAGAGTGGCGGGGTCTGGGTTGCATGCGGGGATGAAGTGGCGGTGCATGTGGGAGTGGGGTGGTATGGGGTGCGTGGAAATTGGCGGGAAGTGAGCAGAGAAGAGAAAGCAATTAAAGTTGAGTGAGAGGGGGGTAGCGGAGGAGCAGGGGAGTGGGAGCAGCGGTTGGAGGAGCAGGCGGCGTGGAGAAAACGACCACAGGGGTGCGTCACCTTGGTGGTGGGGGGATGGAGTGGAGGTGGGGTATGGGGTGCATAGGGGGGTGGATGTATTGGTGGGGTATGGGGTAGGTAGGTGGCGTGGGAAGTGAGCTGTGAAAGCCCTAGGAGGGGAGGTAGATGTCTAGGATCGCATGCCATCGCACCCCTCTACCTGCCATAACCATCTTTCATTTCCCATCCTCCTTCGCATCTCACAGGTGCCTCCCATACACAGGCGGGTCATGGCCTTGTGCACGCATGGTGTTAGACATGCTCCATGCTGCTTGCTGGAACATATCTAACAGCCCTGTGCACGCATGGGTCAAGGAGAGCCACGCTGCCATCTGTTCTACCCACATTCCCATCTCCCTATCTCACCATCTCCATTCCCCTCTCGCCTTTGATGCCTCTCACCTCACAGTTATCCCCTACGGACAGGCGAGTCACTGCCTTGTGCATGCGCGAATCAAACAGTGCCACGCCGCCATCCCCCCCGCCTGCAGGCGGATAGGTGGAGAGAGAGTGGGAGGGAGCGCAGACGCACGTGAGGTGGGAATGCGATGTGTGGGTGGGATGGAAGCACCATGGTCTGAGGTGGCATGGGCTGTGTGACAGGTGAGTCACGGCCTTGTGCGTTCGTGAGTCAAAGAAAGTCACTCCGCCTTCCCCACCACCTGCAGGTGGGTGGGGAGAGAGGGATAAGGAGAGGGAAAGGGAGCGGGGGAAGAGAATAAGTGGAGAAGAGAGGTATGCAGTGCGGGGAAGGCATGTAGGCATGGGACAAGTGGTGAGGATGGGTTGCATGGGTGGTGGCATGGGTGGTGGCATGGGTGGTGGCATGGGTGGTGGCATGGGTGGTGGCATGGGTGGTGGCATGGGTGGTGGCATGGGTGGTGGCATGGGTGGTGGCATGGGTGGTGGCATGGGTGGTGGCATGGGTGGTATGCATGGGTGGTGGCATGGGTGGTGGCATGGGTGGTGGCATGGTGGTGGCATGGGTGGTGGCATGGTGGTGGCATGGGTGGTGGCATGGGTGGTGGCATGGGTGGTGGCATGGGTGGTGGCATGGGTGGTGGATGGGTGGGTGGCATGGTGGTGGCATGGGTGGTGGCATGGGTGGTGGCATGGGTGGTGGCATGGGGTGGCATGGGTGGTGGCATGGGTGGTGGCATGGGTGGTGGCATGGGTGGTGGCATGGGTTGGGTGGCATGTGTGGTGGCATGGGTGGTGGCATGGGGTGGTGGTGCATGGTGGTGGCAATGGGTGGTGGCATGGGTGGTGGCATGGGTGGTGGCATGGGTGGGTGGCATGGGTGGTGGCATGGGTGGTGGCATGGGTGGTGCATGGGTGGTGGCATGGGTGGTGGCATGGGTGGTGGCATGGTTGGGTGGCATGGGTGGTGGCATGGGTGGTGGCATGGGTGGTGGCATGGGTGGTGGCATGGGTTGGTGGCA